>QVTF01019772.1:105000-682500 GCA_003573665.1 Oxygymnocypris stewartii
CGCCGCATTTTGACACATTTTTGCCTTAATTGGGCCGTTTAGGCACTAAATGATGACTTTACATGTCCGTGTTGTGTTCTGTCTCTGAGCGCATACACAGTAATCTTCCCGAGCAAGCGTGTGTTCTCTGTCACGCTTTTAAAAACAAAAATACATTTAATCAACTTAAATAAATCAAGCACGTCCCAATTTACTAAAGTCTTGTTACATTATTTTACATGATTTGCACATGAAATTGGCCTTTTATCGTTGAGGCCGAAATCGAAAGTGAATTTCAATTAATTGCACAGCCCTACCTGTTACCTGTATAAAAGACACCTGCCAAGTCAAGTCACCTTTATTTATATATCCACTTTTAACAATACAAATTGTGTCAAAACAACTGCACAATATCAAAATAGGAAAATATTGTATCATTAATGTAAAATGATAAGATTAAACGCCCATTTTTCAGTTGAAGGGGTTTCATTATTGAATTCAGTGATGTCATCATCCAGCTCAGTTCAGTTTAAATAGTATCTGTGCAATCAAGTGGGTTATATCGCTGCAAATGAAGTGTCCCCAACTAAGCAACCCAGAGGAACCCAAACTCCATCAGAACGGACAGAACGGAGAAAAATCCTTTGGAGAAACCAGTCTCAGTCGGGGGGGCAGTTCCCCTCTGGCCAGATGAACCAGTAGTTCGTCTACCTGTCTACAGAAGCAATCAATCAGATTCCAAACTCTCCACCATGGTCAAGACCAAAGAGCTGTTCAAGGACGTCAGGGACAAGATTGTAGACCTACACAAGGATGGAATGGGCTACAAGACCATCGCCAAGCAGCTTGGTGAGAAGGTGACAACAGTTCGATTATTCGCAAATGAAAAGACACAAAAATGCAGGATCTCAGCTCGTGAAGTTTCAATGATCATGAGAACGGTGAGGAATCAACCCAGAACTACACGGGAGGATTTTGTCAGTGATCTCAAGGTAGCTGGGACCATAGTCAACAAGAAAACCATAGGTAACACACTACACCGTGAAGGACAGAAATCCTGCAGCGCCGGCAAGGTCCCACTGCTTAATGAATGCAGTAAGTTACATGTAGATGCATACTGTGTACACATTAGTGAGTAGTGCTTGCGGTGTCACTTTGGGATGGGTTAAAAAGTTACAGTATGCTCACTAGAAAAAACTAGACCACACCACTGGACACTGCCACTGTTGGATGAGAACAAAACTTGAACTAAATCAACCATGAGGCAAACAGTAAACAAGCATATCAGCGAGGCCAAGATCTCTTCTAAAATGTCAAAAATGTGTGGCTAAAATGTGTTGGACTACATCAATGCTGTAGCCTTTATACCTTACTTTACAGCTCTGAATGACAGAAAACATCTGTACCAAACTTTGCATATACAGAACCTTCAAATATTCTGTCCTGGATCCATCTCTAGCCAACAACTACTCATGCAGTGCAAGCACGAAAGCATGGACACCATTACTAAGAGAAGGTGATGGATGTGGATTGGGCACATCATTCAAATAGAGCAAGAATGACCCAGATTGCCCACCTCAGGGCACCAGAGGGAAAAGCGAGGAAGAACAAAGAACAAAACTTAAGTCCCAGCAATAACATTTAGAAGTTGGCCCAAAACAGACAGGAATGGTGTCTCTTCATTGGTGGTCACATAACCAGATGCACATGTACAGGTTTTCTAACATTGTAAATGTGCTTGGTAGCTTGCCTAGTACATCACTGCATTTGCAATGTGAAGCCATTGGGTTTAAGTCCTGATACAAAATACAGGAGTTTAAAGACTAAATTTGTACGGTTGCTTAAAAGGTGCCATAGGTGATTGTCTTCAGAATTGTTTTTGTTATTCTGGTTGATAATCTCTTCACGTCCTGATAGCAATCATTAAGTTAAGTGGTCTTTATCTGTATTTATATATTCTGTGGAAGGTGTAGGACCAAGAAATATTCATCCAATAAAAATGCTCGGTCCGAGTGTTTTAATTGTCTTTCCTACATGCATTTCAACGTATGTATTTGCATACCTCTGCTCACCCTGTTCGCGCAAACATGATGCGTCATCAGCGCGTTCACGCACGCTGTGCAGACAGAGCAAGAATGGCAGGCAAACATCAACAACCCAATCTTCCTTCCTGGTATTGTAGCACTTTTACTAAGAGTGCTATAAAGTTTTCTCACCAGTGAATGACACATGTTGTAGCCCAGCGGTTCACAATTCCAGTCCTCGCACTCCCCGCTCTGCATATTTTGCATGTCTCGCTTAGTTAACACACACCTGATTCAGATAACCAGCTCGTTAGAAGAGAGCTACGGGCATGAATTGTGTTCCGATTGACATGCTCCCTACTCAGTGTCCATTGCTCCTTACTCCCTGAGCAGGGAAAATCCGCTGAAGTTTATTTCAATTCGGAACATTCACTCATGCATTTGCGCTATGCAGCGTTTTCACACAAAGACGAAACTTACTAGAGAAGTGTGACATTATATACCTCTGTAAATAAATAAAATTTGAATTCACGTCTCAGACACTTTAATGCCCTTCGTATCGAACACATACGGTCACTTTGAACTGGAATCATGGTGGAATATCTGGTGATGTCCACTTAGCAGGACACTTAATGACTTACGGTCGAATAGAACAACCGTCGGACGTAATAAGATATACAGTACATATGAAATGTGCAGGGCGGGAGGGCACGAGGACTGTAACTGGAAACCGTTGATGTAGCCTATTGTAGTAATTTAATGTCATCTCTGGTATTCTGCTCTTTGAGCGTATGTGCGTTCAGGGGGCGTGGCTTTGGACGGAGATTGCAGGGAGGGTGGGACGTTTGCTATCAGGCTAAAGTTAGCATTTTCCGAGATCTCCAACAGCACCTTTAAGCAAATGCATTTGTACACACCTTTGCTTTCGTTAACAATATAGGTATGAAGTTTGTTCTTTTCAAACGTGATACAGCATTAACCTATTAGTTTGGCATTTAATTTCCAAACTGCCGCAATACAAATGCAAAAACGAATGGAATAAAACTTTTTCATGTTTATCTGCTTCAGAAAAAAACAAACACTCACAGGACATTTTATTTTGAAAGCTCTGCGAAATGTGCAAGAAGAGGCGTTATATCATGTTACGATTTCGGCATCTGTTTTTTTCGGTGTTTTTTTTTATATCTGTACAGGGATAACGTGATTGGCTGAACCGGCGGATGCTCCATCTTAAAAGGGCGGCGCTCTTGGAAGATGGGGAGCTCATTCTGGCGTTGGCCTTCTGGCGTCAGGAGCTCCGGATTCCTTCTCCCATCGACAGATTCAAAACCACTTGCTTTCTTTGTACATGGTTCATATTTTTGTTGTGAAGTGATTTAATTAAGTTATTGCTTGTGCTTTAGGAGTGTCCTGCCGTTCATTTTGACCTTGTTTGTGATTTGTTTACGCTAGGGAGTTAGGGAAGTTAATTGTATCTTTTGTTAGGACATTTATCTGTGTTTTATTTGTAAGTTATTTTGTTTGTTGTTTTGGCCTTGGGACACCCTGAAGTCATGGCTCCTTTATTAAAAAGAAATTCCACATCAATAAATCATTTGTAGATCTTACATTTATGCCTGTGGTGATCTATCGTCTGGGGTTAGTTTTCCCGTTTACCTTCAAACTCACGTCAAGCCCTTTTTCTTATTAGAACGGGGCGTAAGAATCATTTTGCAGAAATGTTGCCTCAGGCATGTTTTCCCATTGATCCTGGGTTGTAATTGCATACTTTGTCCTTTTCAGACAAAACACGCAGGACTGGAACAACAAGAGTGCAAATGAGCACACAATTTTCTCCCCCCCCCCCCCCTTAAGTATTCCATTAAGTCTTACAGAGGTCAGAATGTGCAGCATATATACATATCCTATGCTGTATTTAAGTTCACAAGAGTCGTGTAAGCACACACTGAAGTGTGGCAGTCAGCTGTACTCACTGCTGACCAGTGTTGGGTAAGTTATTTAAAAAAAGTAATCCATTACAAATTACTAATTTCTAACTAATTACATCTTTAAAATTGTAATTTGATTAAATTACTGATTACTGCATATAAAAAGTAATTCGATTACTAATTACTTTACTTTCAAGTTACTTTGTTATCAAACCTAAAAAATACACTACAAAGTGAAACTCATATTTCCTTCACTCATTTAATATTTACTGAAAAATTAAGTTTTATTTTTTATTCAAGTAACAAGTATTATTTGTATACACTCACAATATCAACAAAACCTTTTTTGTAAACAAAGAAAACAAGGGTGCGCTTTCTGCATTCTCAGTCTCTGTGAATATCTTCCTGAAACGAGTCACTAAAATGAAAGAAAATGACGAGAAATATATCTAAAGAAAGCTTGAAGTGTCTATTTTTAAACGAATTCATGTCGACAACAAACGTTGCTTGATAAAATAATCCGTATGAAACCAACACGAGATACAGTCTTTTCCGTCTGAGCTCACCTATAAAGTGGTCATGCCCACGCACATTGCGCGCTATAAGATAATCTTCCACGCAAAACCAAGCGCGAATATATGAACACCTACATCACCTCTGTAAACAAAGAAAGATTCATCAAGTTCATCTCGACTACTTTTCGTTTTTGGAAGAGTGCGGAATAAGCCTTGGATTTACCGGAGAAGAAGAATGCGATGCGACGCGGCTTAATCCTAATGAGTCATTTATTTTGACTTATATTAGTGTTACTTGTGACATAAACTTGTACACATTATTTTATTAACTTTTCCCAAACTATAATGCAAGACTAAAATATGTGAAATCGAGTGCAACATTTTGAAATATGATAAGCAACTTTTCATTGCATCTAAATGCAGAAGGATTCGCGTCTGCATGTTAGCTCGCAATCTCAGATGATTTATTAAAGGGCATACTGATGCGCAAAACATGATTTTTACTTCATATTTTGAACACTGCATTTGTAACTTAAGTAACGTAACTTTATCTACATTAGTAGCTGTAATCAAATTACATACATTTAAAACGAGACATTACATTATTGCGTTACCAAGAAAAGTAATTACATTTATGCATTTAGCGGATGCTTTTATCCAAAGTGACTTACAGTGCATTCAGGCTATACATTTGATCAGTATGTGTGTTCCCTGGGAATCGAACCCACAACCTTTTGTACTGCTAACGTAATGATCTACCGCTGAGCCAGAGGAACATTAGAATACAGTAACACGTTACTGTGTGATGCGTTATACCCAACTCTGCTGCCGACCCCCTGACAGACATGTATTACTGGCCAGAGTGCAGTGTGCTGCCTCAGTTTTTGTGAATAATGATGCCATCTGTTCCCCATGAGGCGGTGTGTGTGTGTGTGTGTGTGTGTGTCGGAGGCACAGAGCTGTAACATGGGAAAGGCCATCTGAGGAGAGCCCAACCATGCAGAAAGAATCATGTGTGCAAACAAGCACACACACTCATGCTATGAAGAGCTGAACTCTGCCCTCACTGTCCTTACATGAGCAGTCATAACAGTGCAACGGGAGCAGCGGTTTATGGAGCATAATGCAGAAAATATCTGAAAAGAGATATTGATGTAAATGGTAGTCTTATAAAAAAACACTTTAGCAGCACCAGTCATGAAATCAGATATCAACACCTTATTAGTTTAATGTATATCTTATGGTACTAAATAATTACAGTGTTCAAATACCTATAGCAAAAGTTGGTGAAGGAAGATGTACACCAAATTATGGACTTGTGCCAGTTTTGAACTCATAATGAATGTTTTACGGGAATCAGACACATGTGTAACCAGCTTTTCTTTTCTCTGTAACCTCAACACTGATATGTTGATGTTAATGAACAACAGCATTTATTTTCAAAGGCCAGATTGAAACAGGGCGTCAACTTAAAGGAGACCTATTGCACACTTTTTTTACAATATGTAATACAGTATAAGTCTCAGGTGTCCACAGAATATGTCTGTGAAATTTCAGTTCAAAATACCCCACAGATAATGTATTATATAATTTTGAAAATGCCTATTTTTAGTGGAATCACGAACAGGCTGTTTTTGTGAATGTCTCTTTATATGCAAATGAGCTGCTGCTCCATGACTCTTTTAGATAAAAACTCGCAATTCTGACTTTTTTACTCGCAATTATGAGTTTAGATCTCACAAATCTGAATTGATTCCTTGCAGAATCTGCAAAATGTTGATTATTTTACCAAGTAAGAAGGATCATACAAAATGCATGCTATTGTTTATTTAGTACTGACCTGAATAAAGATGTTTACATGTAGTCCATAAAAGAAAATACTAGTTGTATTTATAAAAATGACCATGTTCAAAAGTTTACATACGCTTAATTCTTAATATTGTGTTACCTGAATTATCCACAGCTGTGTTTTTTTGTTAAGTGATAGTTGTTCATGAGTCCTGCGTTTGTCCTGAACAGTTAAACTGTCTGATATTCTTCAGAAAAATCCTTCAGCTCACTCTAATTCTTAGGTTTTCCAGCATTTTTGTGTATTTGAACACTTTCTAACAATGACTGTATGATTTTGAGATCCATCCTTTTTACACCGAGGACAACTGAGGGACTCATTTGCAAACATTACAGAAGATTAAAACACTCACTGATGCTCCAGAAGGAGAAACCATGCATTAAACATCTGAAACACTCGCACAGAAAGCTCTCTTTCTTGTATTGTCATGTGCTTAAACTGTCAAATACACCGTTGTTACTTGTGAAAACACAATGGCTGTGCCGTGGATGAAATCCTGCAGATTAAAGGGTTACTCCACCCCAAAAGGAAAATGTTGTCATTATTCACTTACCCGCATGTCGTTCAAACTCCTTAAAAGCTTCGTTCATCCTCGGAACCCAATTTAAGATATTTTAGATAAAACACGGGAGGCTTGTGACCGTCCCATTGACTGCCAAGTAAGTAAGACTGTCGAGGTCCAGAGAATATGTAAGTATGAAAAGCATCGCCGGGGTAGTCCATCTGCCATCAGTTGTTCAATCTGAATTTTATGAAGCAACGAGAATACTTTTTGTACGCAAAAAAAAAGCAACAACAACTTACGAAAGGCAGATACAGAAGAGCGTACGCTGCTTGCGTTCGATGGGATATATCCAAAATAGTGCTACGCTGACAAGGAGAGACAAAAATAATTTTTGTTTTTATCTAAAATATCTTAAATTGTGTTCCGAAGACAAAAGTAGCTTTTATGGAGTTGAAACGACATGCGAGTAAGTGAATAATGACAACATTTTATTTTGGGGTGGAGTAAACATTTAAAAGCCGGGATAAGCGATTTCTGGAAGCCAATGTTGATATCTGAAATCACCAAAAGAAACACGCCCCTATACCCCAAAAGGGTCTCGCTCCTATTTTAATAGATCCGCCTCCACATATACGTAGCCTACGCAACCCAGGCAAAGATTAGTTCTGTGAAAGATAAGATGCTTTTCCACCGAAATTACCTGGAACAATATGTCTCAGGAACTTTTTTTTCCCCAAACCTGTTGCTGTCTGCGTTTCCATCGCGGTCTAAAGTACAGAGTAGATTAGGCAAATAGTCTGGTTCTCAATACCAAGTACGCAAATTTCAGACTTGCATCCTCGGGGGCCTTCCTCTCCTTGAGTTCTCTCGTCTCCAGCGCTGAAACGCTGATCCGATATAAGTCCTACTTCTTGCCTTAACGTACCACAGACATTTTCTTCTTTTGTTTTTTATCTGCCATCTTTATCTTTCTGTCACTCGGCTCGGATGTTCACTGAACGCTCTCTCCTCCATATCATGAGTAGACACACCCCTTGCTGCTGATTGGCTATAAGTTTGTTTTGGTACTCGGCCCCGAAAATTACATACCCCACCTTTAAGGGGCAGTAAAATTATAATAAGATCCCTTTTCTACATCACGGGGGGAGTGAAATCTAAGAGGCTTGTTTTTTTAAAAGCTTGCAGAGAAAGGCCTACCAATTTTTTTTAAAAATATATATGGGTTGTTCCTTTTCACATTTTCATGGTTTATAAATGCACCGGGGATGCGATTTTCATGACGTAACTTTATTTGCATATGTTTCCTTAAGGAAAATTTGAGGCACTATAAAACTAAATTATGCCTTATAGTAAATAAAACCAAGAATATTGTAGTATGTTTTACAATAAAATACTGTTTCTACTTCAAAATTTCACGTGCTACTTGCCATTTCTTTGTAATTATTTGTGATATTTACCATACATTTCTGTGTGAAAATTATTTCAAGTAAATCCTACACTAATTTGTTTTCAGTGCAAAGAAATATATGCATGTGGCTGGTGATGGCAGTTCATTTCTCACCAAAAACATATTTACATTGTACTTCAAATTACTTTAAAGAATATGTTGACATTGTATATGTGAAAATAAATAATGGTATTTATTATAGGAACGTTCTTGTTAGTACTGTTCTCCAGTTCAAAAGGACCTCAAACAGAGCACCTGACTCTTGAGGAACACAGGTGTATCTGAACAGCTGAAGCTATTAGTTAATTTGGTAACGAGGATGAAATAATTTTATTAAATATAAACTCATTGACATGGCAACGGCAGTGTGAACGAGGACAGCAGATGGTGTTTTCATTATGAAGCTGATAAAAGAATAAACCGCCTGACTTTGTTAACATATCCTCCCTGTCCTGATCATATTACATGTTTCTAATGTCACTGTGGACAAACGCTGCCTATGTGAAAAAAAGAGTCCATTTGAAAAATAAACCCAATTGGTGGAATATATTACATATAATCAATGCAGTCACAGAAGTGCATCTCCGACTCAAAACTGCCTTTCTGCATGCGGGATTGTTTTAAAAGAGTGGAATAGGTCTGCATTAGTATACATTATGACTCTTTTTGGATGGGTGGTTGCTAGGATGCTAAGGTGTTTTGAGCACAATACAGTTGTGATGCTCTTTGTCTGGACATTTCTTATTGAGCCAAGTCAAAAGAATCCAAACCTAAGTCTCTACATTATGGTCTATTCACATAAGCTTGTTATCTTTGCCTAAATGGATTTATTTTAGTTTCCACCAGTTGTATCATCCACCAAAAAAAGACCCCGATAACAAAAAAAGAAATATCACATCTCTCTTCAACACTGAAAAAGCTTTTACTGCAAGCTATTTACTTTAGGTTCAAGTAAGACTAAGCGTTGTGATGCACAGCAGGAACAAACCTATCAAGCATGCATGTATTGATTGATGCTTCATTTTATTGTTCAGTGGTTAGCAGTAAAGCATAGCTAAGAAACACAGATTTTCCATCCACCACAGACAGTCATGGACAAAAATATTGGCACCCTTGGTAAATATGATCAAAGAAGTCTGTGAAAATGTATCTGCTTTGTTAATCGTTTTGATATTTTATGTAAAAAATGCACAAAAATCTAATCTTTCATTGGATAATAAGAATTTAAAATGGGTGGAAATATCATTATGAAATAAACGTTTTTCTCTAATACACATTGGCCACAATTAACGGCACCCTTTTCTTCAGTACTTTTTGAAACCTCCATTTGCCAGTTTAACAGCTCAAAATGTTCTCCTATAATGCATTGAGGTTAGAGAACACCTGACAAGAGACCAGAGACCATTCCTTCATCCATGCTTCATCCTTCATCCACAGCTCCATGTTGGTGCTTCTTCTCTTCGGTTCACCCCACTCAATTTCTACAGGGTTCAGATTTAGAGGACTGGAATCACCAGTGCAGAAGCTTGGTTTTGTGTTAAGTGCAGTATTAATGAAGATGACAACGAAAAATATTCGTTACCGAACCTTTTTTCTGTGACTAAGATGAGACGTTGACGAGCTAAATGAATATCTGATGATAAAAACTATGACAGAATGCATGCCACGTCTTTCGTTAACAAGATGAGATGGGACTAGGATGTTATTTGAAGACTTCCGGACATTCAAAATACACCCTAGAGGCTAAGTTAACTGTTTTGTCTTTCAAAAAGTGCATCGCTGTCATTGGATTACAATCGGATGAGGGGCATTCGCATATCTAGTCTCAGTATGGCAGCTGCAGCAGACGGATAGGCTACCAAAACACGATCTAGCGATCTGAAACAATGGCCTCAGCACCCGAAGGGTTAGGGACTGAGTGACCAGACGTCCCGTTTTTCACAGAAGTCACAATTCCTTGTCGATTAACTTGAAGTTAGTGAAGGCACGATAGGTGGAATTGTGCTGATAGAAGTGCTCTCTCTCGCGCACGCTCGACTTCAGTTCTCATACAGCGCGTGATTTAGTTCTCAGTGCTCATATACGCACACAGCAGTCCAAATGTCTATTGTGTAGATGAGTTTCTCATGTAAAAACAGTCAGGTATGAACGTAAATAGGTGGGTGAAAACTGAATGCGTGTCAGTATGATCACAGCGGTCACCAGATCCGGTCCGTATCCAGATCAGACGATCACTGCGGTCACCAGATCCAGTCCGTATCCAGATCAGATGATCACTGCAGTCACCAGATCCAGACCGTATCCAGATCAGATGATCACTGCGGTCACCAGATCCAGTCCGTATCCAGATCAGATGATCACTGCAGTCACCAGATCCGGTCCGTATCCAGATCAGACGATCACTGCGGTCACCAGATCCAGTCCGTATCCAGATCAGATGATCACTGCGGTCACCAGATCCAGTCCGTATCCAGATCAGATGATCACTGCGGTCACCAGATCCAGTCCGTATCCAGATCAGATGATCACTGCAGTCACCAGATCCAGTCCGTATCCAGATCAGACGATCACTGCAGTCACCAGATCCAGTCCGTAATCCAGATCAGATGATCACTGCAGTCACCAGATCCAGTCTGTATCCAGATCAGATGATCACTGCAGTCACCAGATCCAGTCCGTATCCAGATCAGACGATCACTGCAGTCACCAGATCCAGTCCGTATCCAGATCAGATGATCACTGCAGTCACCAGATCCAGTCCGTATCCAGATCAGACGATCACTGCAGTCACCAGATCCAGATCAGACGATCACTGCAGTCACCAGATCCAGTCCGTATCCAGATCAGATGATCACTGCAGTCACCAGATCCAGTCCGTATCCAGATCAGATGATCACTGCGGTCACCAGATCCAGTCCGTATCCAGATCAGATGATCACTGCGGTCACCAGATCCAGTCCGTATCCAGATCAGATGATCACTGCAGTCACCAGATCCAGTCCGTATCCAGATCAGATGATCACTGCGGTCACCAGATCCAGTCCGTATCCAGATCAGACGATCACTGCAGTCACCAGATCCAGTCCGTATCCAGATCAGATGATCACTGCGGTCACCAGATCCAGTCCGTATCCAGATCAGATGATCACTGCGGTCACCAGATCCAGTCCGTATCCAGATCAGATGATCACTGCGGTCACCAGATCCAGTCCGTATCCAGATCAGATGATCACAGCGGTCACCAGATCCAGTCCGTATCCAGATCAGATGATCACTGCAGTCACCAGATCCAGTCCGTATCCAGATCAGATGATGGATCAGCACCTAGAGATGACCTCTACAGCTCCTACAGCCCTGAACGTCAGGTGAGTCTAGTACACGATTCCCAGTGAGGACCCAGTCACCTAGACAGCCATCAGAAAAAGGCTAGAGATCGACCGATATATCGTTTTACTGATATTTTCCTGATATTTAAGCATTTTACCATTATCAGATATCGGTTTTGTAATATCGGAGTCACTGAAAAATGCCTGATTGGATGTATTACATAAATTGGATGTATTACATAAATGCCTGATATGCAGTTTATGCAGCTTGACTCTAAGAAATAGAGACGAACACAGAGTCACGTAAGATAATCCGTCAACCTTTCCCAATAAAGACGTAACTGTGCATTAATTAAATAATACAGTCATGAATGAGCGCATGTTGGATATAAAAGCGCTGAATTTAATTCTCTCTCTGTTGTATATGCTCATCATTAGTCTCGTGAAGCCGCTTTCATATTTCTGTTCACTCAACGATTGATGCTCAGGAGAAGCTCCAGCACGGCCACCGCATGGAACTTTATACAAGATTCACTTATAACTCCTGCTCTTTTCCTACATTTGAAAACATTAGACATTATTTTGTTTATTGTTAATATCAGTGTTGCTGATGATGCTTTTTCTTCAAAAAAATATTGTTGTAATTTGAAGATTAAATTTAACATGAAAGACTGTTAATTTTCAATCGTTTTTTGTTGTTGTTGTTAAGATGACTGAAAGGTGGAAAAACCAAAGTGAAGTAATGGACTCACTTCACTCAGTTATTTATTTATAACAGTGAATAAATATCGGTTCTGCATATCGGTTATCGGGAACATGCAAATAATCAGTATCGGTTATAAAAAACAATATTGGTCGATCACTAGAAAAGACCCCTGGAACCAGTGGAGCCCTTACAATCTGACTTTGCTGCAGTTGGAACAAACTACTCGTTCATCTGGCCAGAGGAGAACTGCCCCCCCGACTGAGCCTGGTTTCTCCCAAGGGTTTTTCTCCGTTCTGTCACCGATGGAGTTTAGGTTCCTCTGGCTTGCTTAGTTGGGGACACTTCATTTCCAGCAATATCACCGACTTGATTACACAGATATTATTTAAACTGAACTGAGCTGGACTGATGACATCACTGAATTCAATAATGAAATGCCTTTAACTGAAAATTGAGTGTAATTTTATATTATTGACACACTATTTTCCTATTTTGATATTGTGTAGTTGCTTTGTTACAATTTGTATTGTTAAAAGCGCTATATAAATAAATGGGACTTGACTGAGCCCATTCAGAACTATGGAAGCCCAGAGGGGAGCGTCGGCGGATGTTAAAGAGAAAACATTTTCATTCAAATAAGTCGACGTAAACTATACATTCAAATTAATCGATAAAACCGATTTATCGCCAGCCCTATTAAATAGTGTAATTATTTAAAAAAACTGATTTTTGACAAAATTAAATCTTTCATTTAGTTTTCTATTAATCTGTTAAATTTGTTCTTACCAGAAAGACGTTGGAACGTTTAGTCCTGCCAGGGCTGAGCTGCACGAATCCCTCCCAAAATGAAAATCTAGAATGAAATATTGAGAGTGATTAGAATACATGGTTAAGCAATCTGTCCAGACACACAAAAAATGAACAAAAATGAATAATCAAGACGGTTAACACCAACGGCAAACCACCCATTTACTATGCACAATTTGTTCCTTAAATTTATTTTTTCTTGACCTCTGTGGTGTCCTGCACTGTCTGGACAAGCTCCAGTGATAAAACAGACATAATGGAATGGTACACCTCCTTGGTTCAGACAAACATGGAAATCCACCCTAAACTTACACCAACTTGACACTGACTAGAGCAACCTGGTACATCGGACCACACAATCAAACATAGAAATGTTATGAAAGTACTGCAGAGCCAGTGTTTACACTTCTGAATGTTAACCAACAAATGGCTTAACTGGAGTTAAGTTCACACATGAAAGTAAGACACTTCACCCTTATGATACTTTCACAGACACTGCCAAAAACAAAAGTGTAATATATAACGACTATTATGCAACCTCCAGTATACAGTTATCGGTACGTCTGTGTTTGTTTAGCAGGATATGTCCATGGCAGAGTGCAGGGTTTCAGGAAGCCAGCCTTCCAGATGCGGTTTTCTCCACCGCCCCGTCTCTCCCCTGAGGAACATTACCATTTGCTTGACCTCCGCTGATCACCAGATGGAACAATCCAGACTACTTCCCCAAAACATTAGAGGAGGATGTCCTTCAAGAGCCTTTCCAAAATGCCTTGGTCAGTTCTACTCAAACTGCTCGAGTGATCTGGCCTCAAGTCATATTCAAGTGAGAGAAACGGTTCAGAAGTTCTTTGAGGATATGGCTTGGGTTTGAGAAATTGATCAACTAGGAACTCGTTGTGAGTCATGCTTATTAAGGAAGTTCACCCATTTAAAGAAAAGTGTAATTTTTTACAATGAAAATAAGCTAAGCTCTGAAATGCCATTTAAATCCACAAAGGCCTCACACCAAGTTTGACATTATTGATGAGAAACGTCATTGGTTCTTGTATGTGTTGAAACCAAATGTGATGCAGCAGTTGTATCATAATGAAAACTATAATTTGAGATCTGTAACAAAGGGAAATATTTTAGAATTTTCTTTTCTGTTCCTTATTCAATGTTTAATTATTGATTTAATATTATCTTTACGATTATTTTGATGATTCAATGAACTCAACGCATTAATGTTTGTGTGCCTAATTTTAGTGTTTAATTTTAGTTTTGAGCAGTGTCTGAGAAAGTTACTTTTAAAGTAATTACAATATTGTGTTACTCTTTTAAAAAGTAAACAATGCATTATATTATCCCTTTCTCACCTGAGCTGGGTTTTCTTATTTATTTTTAATAAGAAAAAAACTAAAGTTATATTTTGGGAAACAATGAAGGCCCTTTCACACTAAAAGTTAAATTAATAAGTAGGGTTGGGTATTGTTTGGGTTTTTTTAGATACCGGTGCCGAACCGATACTTATACAATTTTTTTTTTACCAATTAATAATTGGATTGGCCATTAGCACTAAACACGTGGGTCCGGTTTCACAGACACACAAACTGGGCTTGGATTAACCCTAGACTACACCTCTCTTTATCAAAAATTAGATTATTCACTTTTTCTAAATCTTCATCTTTCTCTTTATTTATTCCTTCTCTTGCTAGCTTGTACTTATTTGAACAATGCCTGAGACTTGGTGTCACGAGCACTTCCTCTGTCTGATTGCCTCTTCAAGATTAATCGCTTTATGTATTTCCCAATTTTAAGTCGCTTTAAAAGCATCTGCAAAATGACAATGTAAAAGTAAACCAGGATTAGATCATAGTTCAGTTATGACATTTAATATTTTTTATAAACTCGCTCAGAAAAAAAAACATTACTGGTGTGCATCCTGAGACAAAACAAATGCACTGATATATTTTAGGATCAGTCAGTGCAAGTTTATTTCAGTTAAAACAGCTACGAGTTACATTTTAGTCTGGCACTAGGTTCAAGCCTGGTCTGTGAAACCGGGGGGTGATGTGTTTTTCGTTCATACTGGACACTAAAGGGCGCCCTCGCACAGAAAATCCACAGATCCAGTCACAGAAGTAGCAAACTCTTGATCGATGCTCCAGGATATGGATAAGTAAACAGAAGATATAAATGTTTGGAATGATACAATAAATACAATAAACACACGAATACGACTATGTATAGTTTATCTGTGTTATTCAAGCCATCTCGGGTATTTTCATAATAATTAAGTATATTTATAATCCATTGCTAATCGATGTATTAGTAGCCTATGGAGTAGTAGCTAGTAAATGGAAGGCTAGCTGCTGTTGCCGTCAGAGCAAGTGTAATCGCTGCATTCACGCGCTTCTCAGATACTCTTATTTCACGAGTTGTGCTTTTAAGTCTGAATGTGAAAACCGCACACTCGGGTTACTATAAAGATTTGTTGGACGTGTATTATTAGAGCTTTTTGAATTGAGTTTATGTGCATTTTCTCAGTCGGGAAATTATTTTGCACATATGGTGCCGGTGATGATGCTTCTTACGTCCGTTTCGGAGAAACAAAGGACAAATATTTCAACCGATCGCTCAGGCATGGCACCGAAATGAGGCACCGAAATCTGCGTTCTGATTCGGTTCGGTACATACCGGTTCCATAGGTACCGGTGCCGTGTTGGTACCGGGTTTCGGTATCCAACCCTATTAATAAGCTGAAGGAAGTGCCTCTGCACTTACTCCCGATTTCTCTAAACACGGGACAGGAGAGCTGTCAGTCAGTAAATGGGAAAAGTAACTTGCATTGCTTATTTGAAAAAGTAACTCAGATATTTTCTTTTAAAAGTAATGCCTTACTTTACTAATTACTTAAAAAAGGTAATCTGATTACGTACAGTAACTCCTGTTATTTGTAATGCCCAATACTGCTTCTAAGTTTACATACCCCTTTTAGAACATGCAAAATGTAAATAATTTGTAATAAATAAAGAGGGATCATAAAAAATTTACTGTATAACTTAATTATAAACATGACCCTATTCAAAAGTTTACAAACCCTTGAATCTTAAAGGTGACATAATGAAAATCTGGCTTTTTTCCATGTTTAAGTTGCATAATTGGGTCCCCTAGATAGCAACCCAGAAAATGCAAAATAAAGAACAACCCAGAAATTAGTTTTTTCTGAACATCAGCAGAGTCTAAGACACATAGATGAGCCCCAGAGACAGATGCCCAGTGAGGACCTCGTCACCTAGACATCCATCGGGAAAAGACCACTGGAACCAGTGGACCACTTACAATCTGACTTTGCTGCAGTTGGAACAAACTACTGATTCGTCTGGCCGGAGGGGAACTGCCCCCCGACTGAGCCTGGTTTCTCCCAAGGTTTTTTTCTCCGTTCTGTCACCGATGGAGTTTTGATTCCTTGCCGCTGTCACCTCTGGCTTGCTTAGTTGGGGACACTTCATTTCTAGCAATATCTTCAACTTCATTGCACAGATACTATTTAAAATGAACTGAGCTGGACAATGCCATTACTAAATTCAATAATGAAATGCCTTCAGCTGAAAATTGAGTGTTAAATCCTGTCATTTTACATTATTGACACACTATATTCCTATTTTGATATTGTGCAGTTGCTTTGTTACAATTTGTATTGTTAAAAGCGGATATATAAATAAAGGTGACTTGACTTGATTTATAATATCACTGCCCCTTAATCTGCGGGTTTTAACCCATGGCGCCTACAATGTGTTTTCACAAGTGACAACGATGTAGCAGTTCTAACGCCATGGTGAAAGTTCGAGCAAAGCATGCTAACTGTTCTGTCTATGGCTACACAGACAAGCACAGAACAATATTTAGAGTCCCAGCCTCAGAGGAGACAAGAGAGCAGGGGATTAATTGATTTATTTACTGTATATTACACTGCTGTCACACAGATCTAATATATATAATATATTATATATATACACAGGAGCTGGTCATATAATTAGAATATCATCAAAAAGTTGATTTATTTCACTAATTCCATTCAAAAAGTGAAACTTGTATAATGTATACATTCATTCCACACAGACTGATATATTTCAAGTGTTTATTTCTTTTAATTTTGATGATTATAACTGACAACTAATGAAAACCCCAAATTCAGTATCTCAGAAAATTAGAATATTGTGAAAAGGTTCAATATTGAAGACACCTGGTGCCACACTCTAATCAGCTAATTAACTCAAAACACCTGCAAAGGCCTTTAAATGGTCTCTCAGTCTAGTTCTGTAGGCTACACAATCATGGGGAAGACTGCTGACTTGACAGTTGTCCAAAAGACGACCATTGACACCTTGCACAAGGAGGGCAAGACACAAAAGGTCATTGCAAAAGAGGCTGGCTGTTCACAGAGCTCTGTGTCCAAGCACATTAATAGAGAGGCGAAGGGAAGGAAAGATGTGGTAGAAAAAAAGTGTACAAGCAATAGGGATATCCGCACCCTGGAGAGGATTGTGAAACAAAACCCATTCAAAAATGTGGGGGAGATTCACAAAGAGTGGACTGCAGCTGGAGTCAGTGCTTCAAGAACCACTACGCACAGACGTATGCAAGACATGGGTTTCAGCTGTCGCATTCCTTGTGTCAAGCCACTCTTGAACAACAGACAGCGTCAGAAGCGTCTCGCCTGGGCTAAAGACAAAAAGGACTGGACTGCTGCTGAGTGGTCCAAAGTTATGTTCTCTGATGAAAGTACATTTTGCATTTCCTTTGGAAATCAGGGTCCCAGAGTCTGGAGGAAGAGAGGAGAGGCACAGAATCCACGTTGCTTGAGGTCCAGTGTAAAGTTTCCACAGTCAGTGATGGTTTGGGGTGCCATGTCATCTGCTGGTGTTGGTCCACTGTGTTTTCTGAGGTCCAAGGTCAACACAGCTGTATACCAGGAAGTTTTAGAGCACTTCATGCTTCCTGCTGCTGACCAACTTTATGGAGATGTAGATTTCATTTTCCAACAGGACTTGGCACCTGCCCACAGTGCCAAAGCTACCAGTACCTGGCTTAAGGACCATGGTATAGGGGTCGACCGATTATCGGCGACCGATATTAAGCATTTTTACGATTATCGATATCGGCTATTTTCAAAACAGATTTGCCGATGATATTTTTTATTATTATTATTATTTTTTTTATTATGCAAACAAACATACTATTTACATGTGACATTATTTATTGGTGAATAAATAATACAGGTGAAATTATTTAATGTTTAAATGCACTATTTGGCTCGATGCAGCCTGTCTGAGCTCAACACTGTGAGAGTGAGGCGATCTCTCAATCTCTGAGAGCAATCTCCGCCCACCGCTCATCTGATATGTAGAGAGTCACGAGTCCGAACAATCAACGCGGAAAACTGAAGACAGTCTCACACCGAAAGCACTTGCTAACTGGAGCTGCCTCAGTGATCACGCATCAGTTGTCTCTCAAAGGTAAGGCAGCAGCTGAAGTTGCTGAAGTTGCAATAAATCACAATCCACTATGATGTCCGCGATGCGGAAAATGCGGGCGGAATCGCGGAATGCAGTCATATAATGGAATTTACCATATAACGCGGAATGTCACGGAATATGTCGAAGTTTGGATGAATTAATCAAAAGTAGGTCAGTACACTTAAACCGACTCGCGCTATGGACTAGTATCTATAAATATTAAGCCGCAAAAACACTATTTAAATATAAATCCTGCATGTTCTGCATCTCTGTTAATGAATGACACAGACGTGCGGTTTCATTTCATTCAGAGCGTGTGATGCTCGCGGTGTTTTCAGCATCTGCCGTCTCACTAAATGAGGACATAAATACATGAACAACATCCCCAGAACTGCTCGGAGAGTCACTTCATGAGCATTTGACCGTTTCATTTGAGTAAAACGATCGTCATATCATATATACATAGGCTACAGAAACCTAAAAGGTCCTCATGGCAACCTGTCAAAATATAATTTCGGTTTAGCCGAATATATTACTGTGGTGCAGTAGAATATACGTAATACAACTACAACAATTATTACAACTTTTGTTGAGAATAATCACACAATACGCAAAATACGTTTACTTTAAGTTTTACAAAATGTTTACAGAATGCTTCTGGGTGATCCCTGCACTTATGTTATTATTAATATTGTTGTTGTTGTTGTTGTTAAAAGTTTTCAAAATTAAAGACATGTTTAAAAGCATTTAAAGAAAGTTTTTTGTCAGAGCTCTTGTTATTATTAATTTTGGCATTCATACTATTTTTTACACCAGACACGTATATCGGTTCAAAATATTGGTTATCGGTCAACTTGATCTGTAATAATCGGTATCGGCATCGGCCCTGAAAAACACATATCGGTCGACCCCTACCATGGTATCCCTGTTCTTAATTGTCCAGCAAACTCGCCTGACCTTAACCCCATAGAAAATCTATGGGGTATTGTGAAGAGGAAGATGCGATATGCCAGACCCAACAATGCAGAAGAGCTGAAGGCCACTATCAGAGCAACCTGGGCTCTCATAACACCTGAGCAGTGCCACAGACTGATCGACTCCATGCCACGCCGCATTGCTGCAGTAATTCAGGCAAAAGGAGCCCCAACTAAGTATTGAGTGCTGTACATGTTCATACTTTTCAGTTGGCCAAGATTTCTAAAAATCCTTTCTTTGCATTGGTCTTAAGTAATATTCTTTCTCGGCAAGGAGCGCTTTCTGGACAAAGACGAGGAGGGGGTTTTAGAGGGTTCCCTCGTCCTCCTTGGCATAAACTGCCTGAGGGCAGCCGACTGTGACTTAGCAGACCAAACTTTCTCCACCCAAGAGCTGACTGCCACCCCAAACAACCCAGTTTGAGAGATGGAGCGTCAAGGAGAAAAGCTTTCTCCTTCCGAATCTCAGTGAGATTCAGCCATAAGTGGCGCTCTGTGACTATCAAGCCCGCCTGAGCATCCAACAGCCCGTGCCGTGTGTTTGGTGGCTCTTAGGGCCAAGTCTGTGGCCTTACGGAACACCTTAACTGCCTCAGGAGTCAGACTGCCACTCTCCTTAAGGACATCTGCCTGGTAGGCTTGGAGGATGGCCATCGTGTGGAGGGCCATGCTTGCCTGACCAGCTGCCATGTAGGACTTCCCGATGAGAGCGGAAGTGGTCCTACATGGCTTAGTTGGAAGGAGAGGGCGGGACTTCTATGAGGGCACCAGAGAAGGCGAAAGGTGGGAGGCTAGCATGTCCTCGACCACTGGGATGGTTGTATAGCCCTGTTTCACAGAACCCACTAGGTTGGTTAAATCAGTGGCTGCCGTGTTAGTAAGGCAGGAGGAGAAAGGCTGTTTCCAGGATCTGGAGACCTCATGATGCAGAACACTGAAACACGGTAGCTTCTTCCATTCAGAGCTTGAATTTGGGCCGCTAAGGAACCGCTCGTCGAGTTTGGAAGACTGAGACTCACAGGCCGCAGTAGGACGCAGAAGGCCATGCTTTCTGGCCACACGGAGACTGACAGCGATGATATTCTATGGCACTTCACCGCAAGGAAAGCGGAGTTCCACTACTGTAGTCGCCGAAGTGCAAACGAAGAAAATCCTGAGAAAGCGATCGAAATTGGGCCAGAAAAATCACAAAAGAAGGGCTATATGGCCACTTCATGAAGGAAGAGAAATCGGAAAAGAAGATGGCACGTTCGCCATATAAGGAAACGACGTGAGAACGTCGAGGATGGCATCCATTAATTGGAGAGATTCTATAAGGGCTTTAGACAATCGGCATGCCCAGGGGCATTCCCAAAGCGTCTTATCTTTACGTAGCGTTGAGTGAATCTATGAAAGGGAACCAAAGAATGTGTAGAAGTTGGATGCTTTTTCTGTTAAAGTTAAACTGCTCAGGACAAATAAGATACTCATGCACAACCATCACAAAACATAAAAACAGTCATGGATCATTCAGGTAAAGACAGCATTACAATGCAATGGTATGTAAACTATTGAATAGGGTTAGTTTTTTTAATTCAGTTATTTTGTCTTGTGGAGTGTATGCAATGAAATTGATTATTCAGGGCAGAAGGAAATAAATTATAAGTTACATTTTTAGAAGCAGAACTGTAAGTACTAAATTACTGAATTAAAACAGTAAAGTTCGTTGTGAAGTAGCAAGACTGAGCTTAAGGGATGTGCAACATTTCGCACATAATAATTAAAGTGGCTAGAGAGAGAGAGAGAGAGAGAGAGAGAGAGAGAGGCTGAGAGAGAGAGAGAGGCTGAGAGAGAGAGAGATAGATGAAAGTAGAAATTAAACAAGGGGGAAAACGGCTATTTGTTAATGCGATGTGTTTACACTAAAGACTCCTAATCACATGTAATGGATTGACTAATGGACTGTTTTCTACTGTGTTTGTGAATGGAGAGACAAAGGGAACACAAGCACACAAGGAAATGCATGCTGTCTAATGCAAGCATATTAAAATATATTCACCAAGCAAAACAAACATTAAAGCTAAAACAGATGTCAGCTAGTACAAATGTATCTGACACCATAATGATTCAGATTGGAGATGCAGGTTCAAGTCTGGCTTGCAACAATTCCACCATCTCTTTCACATGCAGTAAGTAAATACTGCAAGCTCAATATTAAGAGATATTAGGACTTTTATATCTAGATCTGTCTTGGCTCTGTAGTTTCCATGGTGACTCAGTTACATATATATGAGTTGAATGGATTTTATATAAATAGACACACACACACACACACACAAACTCTTAAAGCTTTTAACAGCAGTAGTGTTACATAGCCTTCAGAAATAGTGCACTGTGGGGAAAAAATTTAAATGAAAGAATATATAAAAACTGATGCTGAAAACACAAATGTATTTTTTTACTGCAATATACACTCATCGGCCAGTTTATTAGGTACACCTGTTCAATTGCTTGGTAACACAAATTGCTAATCAGCCAATCACACGGCAGCAACTCAATGCATTTAGGCATCTAGATGTGGTGAAGATGACTTGCTGAAGTTCAAACCGAGCATCAGAACGGGGAAGAAAGAGGATTTAATTGACTTTGAACGTGGAGTGGTTGTTGGTGCCAGACGGGCTGGTCTGAGTATTTCACAAACTGCTGATCTACTGGGATTTTCACACACAACCATCTCTAGGGTTTACAGAGAATGGTCTGAAAAAGAGAAAATATCCAGTGAACGGCAGTTGTGTGGATGAAAATGCCTTGTTGATTTTAGAGGTCAGAGGAGAATGGGCAGACTGGTTAGAGATGATAGAAAGGCAACTGTAACTCTAATAACCACACTTTACAACCAAGGTATGCAGAATACCATCTCTGAACACACAACACATCGAACCCTGAAGGAGATGGGCTCCAGCAGCAGAAGACCACACCGGGTGCCGCTCCTGTCAGATAAGAACAACACACGGAGGATACAATTCGCACAGACTCACCAAAACTGGACAATAGAAGATTGGAAAAACATTGCCTGGCCTGATGAGTCTCGATTTCTGCTGCAACATTCAGATGTAGGGTCAGAATTTGGTGTAAAGCACATGAAAGCATGGCTCCATCCTGCCTTGTCTCAACGGTTCAGGCTGGTGGTGGTGGTGTAATTGTGTGGGGGATATTTTCTTGGCACACTTTGGGTCCTTTAGTACCAATTGAGCATCGTTTAAACACCACAGCCTACCCGAGTATTGTTGCTGACCATGTTCATCCCTTTATGACTACAGTGTCCCATCTTCTGATGTACTTCCAGCAGGATAATGCACCGTGTCACAAAGATCAAATCATCTCAGACTGGTTTCTTGAACATGACAATGAGTTCAATTTACTCAAATGGCCTCCACAGTCACCAGATCTCAATCCAATAGAGCACCTTTGGGATGTGGTGGAACGAGAGATTCTCATCATGGACGTACAGACGACAAATCTGCAGCAACTGCGTGATGCTATCATGACAATATGGACCAAAATCTTTGAGGAATGTTTCCAACACCTTGTTGAATCTATGCCACGAAGAATTAAGACAGTTCTGAAGGCAAAAGGGGTCCAACCCGGTACTAGCAAGTACCTAATAAAGTGGCCAGTATGAGTCTTAATACTTTAACTTGCAATGCACATCTCTGGTATACAGTGTGTGCATCTCTCATCTAGAGATTGACCGATATATCGATTTACCGATATTTTCCCCAATATTTAAGCATTTTACCATTATCAGATATCGGTTTTGTAATATCGGATTCACAGATAAATGTTTTGAGAATTGCACGCAGGATCGCTATTGCAACGCATCTAAGGGGAGACGAGACAACAACAACAGTGTCCAGGTACTTGATTTGCTGTAGTTAGTAAACTTTATTTAACATAACAGCCGTTAATGCACAAATTGGATGTATTACATAAATGCCTGATATGCAGTTTATGCAGCTTGACTCTAAGAAATAGAGACGAACACAGAGTCACGTAAGATAATCCGTCAACCTTTCCCAATAAAGACGTAACTGTGCATTAATTAAATAATACAGTCATGAATGAGCGCATGTTGGATATAAAAGCGCTGAATTTAATTCTCTCTCTGTTGTATATGCTCATCATTAGTCTCGTGAAGCCGCTTTCATATTTCTGTTCACTCAACGATTGATGCTCAGGAGAAGCTCCAGCACGGCCACCGCATGGAACTTTATACAAGATTCACTCGTTTGAAACACACTAAATTATATTAACATTTACTATAGAACCATTATTTCACCAATAAACATCTAAATAAATACATCTCTATCTAAATTAATGATTTATTATCTCCGCAAGCGATCGCAGTTTGAGTATAGTTCTGTGTAAATGCATAGATAAACCGCTGTCAGCAGTTTTCATAATCTAGAATAACAAATGTTTTTTTATAGTTCTGATATAACATACCAGTTGAGAAAGTCAATAAAATACGATGTTTTGTTTGTTATAGCTTATTTCAATAACCAAAACCAAAGTGAAGTATGGACTCACTTCACTCAGTTATTTATTTACTTTATAACAGTAAACAAATATCGGTTCTGCATATCGGTTATCAGGAACATAAACATGCAAATAATTGGTATCTGTATCGGTTATAAAGAAAATCTATATCGGTCGATCACTATCCCTCAGCTGAAACTATTTATAAATATTTATATTAAGATGAACTGTATAACATTCTGTATAACATTATATTCAAATTGATTTTGAATATAAAACATCACTGAAGTCTGTGCAAAGCTTTTTCCAAGAGGCCAGAAAAGTAATTTGCTTCTTCACAGATTTTTCAAAGAAACTGACAATCTAAGAGTCGGCTAGTTTGTGCATGCTTTACGCTCTCCAAATGTCTGATTAAAACAAACATCACACAGGCATTATGCACGCTACACTCTTCTCTTTCACTTCTCAGTCTAATGTCTGGACCTGCATCTTATCAAAAGTATAGTTCGCCTGCAAAAATGACAATTCTATCATTATTTACTCTCAAGCAGTTCCAAACCTGTATGAATGTGTTTGTGCTGCTGAACACAAAGGAAGATATTCTGAAGAATGTGGGAATCAGAGCAGTTCTGGGGCACCATTTACTTCCATAGTATTTTTTTCAAGTAAAGTCGACTTTATTTATATAGCACTTTTAACACTACAAACTGCATCAAAGCAACTGCACAATATCGAAATAGGAAAATAGTGTGTAAATAATGTAAAATAACAATATTAACACCACAATCTGCCTCCCGAACAGTGTTAGGTAGATTGGTCCAGAGTTTGGGCACTAAATAGAAAAAGGATCTGCTGCCTGATGATTTTGATATTCTAGGAATTATCAAATGGCCAGAGTTTTGAGAACGCAGTGGACGTGGAGGACTATAATGCGATAAGAGCTCGCTCAACTACTGAGGAGCTAAACCATTCAGGGCTTTATAAGTAATTAACAAGATTTTAAAATATATACAATGTTTAATAGGAAGCTAGTGCAATTGTTGACAGAAGCAGACTGCAGTTTTCCTACTATGGAAGTCAACGGTGCCCCAAAACAGCTTGGTTTCAAACTTTCTTCAAAATATCTTCCTTTGTGTTCGGCAGAACAAAGAAATTCATACAGGTTTGGAACTACTTGATGCTGAGTAAATGACGATAGAATTTTCATTTTTG
Source organism: Oxygymnocypris stewartii (assembly GCA_003573665.1). NCBI lineage: Eukaryota > Metazoa > Chordata > Actinopteri > Cypriniformes > Cyprinidae > Oxygymnocypris > Oxygymnocypris stewartii. The sequence continues at coordinate 130,289 of QVTF01019772.1, forward strand.
GGTGAACTATCCCTTTAACACAAATGCTGTCAAATATGCATTTTAGGCTAGATTATCATACTTGTTTCTATTGCACAGTCAACTCCACATACCATACATGTTGTCATCAATAGTCTCAAACAGATTCAAATAACATGCATTGTGCTAAAATAATGCAAAAAATTGTGAGGGTTAATCAATTGACTTTTTAACGGTCCTGAAAGTAATGTCACAATGCAAATAAAAATAAAAAATACGTTGGAATTTCGTTATTTCTCGTCATAGTCTAGGGTCAAAAGGATATTTAGTTTGCATTTTGCTTTCATTGTTTCCATTTGCCTTCCTGGTTTTGAGTTTGTTGCCATGGTTTTTGATTATGTTCACCTGTGTCTTGTTTATTTGCTCACTTTATTTTTTGTATTTAAAGCCCTGTGTTTCAGTTCATCCTTTATCTGTTATTGTTTTAGTGTTATTAAGCTGTTTCCTTTGGCTGGTCTACTTCTTGGACTGTCATCTCACTTCTACAAAAGTCTATATGAACAACACTACATATTTATTCCCACAGTGCAACAACATGATCTAAAAGCAGTAAAACTTTATGTAGTCTTTTTGGGACGACATGCAGAGCCAATAAAGGTCATATAACACTGCCTGATACAATCCAACACAGTTTGAAGTACACAAACATCTCAGAAAGTGTACAAGGGAGACACAAATCTCTGGGCATTTCTAAACGTTCAGCAGCCAAGCAAATGCTAATAACAAGGTTATGGACCGAAGCGCTGGTGTATTTCACACAGCGCTAGAGTGGTGAATAACATCACAATAAAGCCATGACCTTACCCTGCTGCTCATCCACCCACAGCGTGACCACAAACACACAACTACAGCATGCTGAGGGACTGGTGAAGCCTAATGAAGGTTTCTGCATTCAACACAAGCAATATCCATTTCTGCCCCACAACAAAGACTTAGAAAAGTAGTTCTTTTAAATGTACATTCGGTTATTTTCTACATGGATATTTTCACATGACACTTACTAAAAACGCTGTGGCTTCACGTTAGTTGCAGTTAGTTAAATGCGAGTTTAATGTGTTAGTTGTTGTTGTTGCTCTCACATTTAACTAACAGTTCCGAGCAGTATGTGTCCCGAACAAATTTAGAGAAGAAAAAATAAGCGTAGACAGCTAATTATTGCAGAGCAGAGTCATAACTTGCCTTACCCATGGTGTTGCAGTCACAGCTAAGGTATATTTATGTTATGATATTTTATATATTTAATGACTTCAAACTTAGCTTATCCAATAAGAAGAAACTCTCTGTTTTATCAAATTAGTTCTTGTGTTTAGTGATGTGGAGCAAATAAACTTCTTTGGTAATAATTTATTTTAAGGTGTCCTTGTTTAAACGTTATATGTACTTACTATTATAATAACAATATGACCCCTCTGTCAAGCTCCTGAAGTTTGCGGACGACATTACAGTCATCGGCCTCATCAAGGACGGAGACGAATCTGCTTACAGACAGGAGGTGGAGCAGCTGTCTGTCTGGTGCAGTCTTAACAACCTGGAGCTTAACACGCTCAAAACTGTGGAGATGATAGTGGACTTCAGGAAGAACCTCCTGCACTAGAGCCCTGCACAGGCCTAGAATATAGGCCCTAGCCCGGCCCTGGCCCGACAGCTAATCAGAATTTCCAGCCTGAGCCTGACCGGAGCCTGTTTTGAATTTTTTTTACTTCTCCCAAAACAGCTGATACTATACTGTTTCAGTAATTAGAATACTTCAGTTTTGAATGAAATTGCAAAGTGATTGTATTTCGTTTCATTATTTTATTAAGGTAATTTAGAAAAACATTTGAAGCATTTTTTATTCGTTAAATGTAAGTTTTAGATTTTTAAAGTAGCTAACGACCAGCGGCCAGCTGATCATAGCGTGTTTGATCAATTTAGAGATAATAAATATATATATATATATATATATATATATATAGAAAGCTTTAAATTAGTACTTAATAAAACAAAATAAAACGTATAGAAAACAAAAACTCTTTCATTATAATCATAATCTGTACAGATGCATTTCTTAAAGGCGCGTCTAATGAGGAGATGGCAAGTCAGGATCTGCAACTCCATCCTTGCGACACCAACTTAGAAAACACTAGTTTATTAATGTTAATATAGAATTAATATAAAATTTATATTAAATAAATCTCTCACAACGCGCGCTCGCCTTTGAACCAGCGCATGCGCTAACCACACTTTTAGCCCAGAAGAACCGTATTCCAAGCGAACAGAGGAGGGAGGAAATAACATGTTAACAGTCTGCGCGTATTTGGGCACAATAAAAGGAGCTGAGCCCGACCTGAGCCCGATTTGTAAAAACAAAAAACGGCCCGAACCCGGCCCGAATGGACTCAACGTGTTGGGCCACGTCGGGTTCTGACGGGCTTGCAGGGCTCTACCCTGCACTCCCCCCACTCACCATCATGAATAGAAATGTGACTGCAGTATAGTCATTCAGGTTCCTGGGAACCACCATCTCTCAGGACCTGAAGTGGGACAATCACATTGACTATTGCGAAAAAGGCCCAGCAGAGGCTGTATTTCCTCCGCCAGCTAAATACGTTCAACCTGCCACAGGAGATGTTGACACAGTTCTACTCTGCCATCATCGAGACTGTCCTGTGTTCATCTATAACTGTTTGGTTTGGTTCAACTACCAAAACAGATATCAGAAGACTACAGCGGACAGTCAGGACTGCTGAGAGGATTATCGGTGGCCCTCTGCCCAGCCTCCAAGAACTTTACACCTCCAGAGTGAGGAAAAGTGTTAAGAAAGTCACTCTGGACCCCTCACACCCAGCTCACTCTCTCTTTGAACTGTTGCCCTCTGACCAGCGCTACAGAGCACCAGAACAGCCAGACACAAGAACAGTTTTCACCCCAGGCCATATCCCACCTGAACAACACATAACACACCCCAGTACTGTATACATCTGTAAATAACTCATCAAACCTTCAACTGGACATAGGACACATGTACATTCAGTTCTGTTATTTGTATTGTCTGTATATTTTTATTTTATTACTATTGTTATTCATAATTGTCTATTCTCTTCATTATTACTGTTTTATTACCTTAATTATATGCTGTCTGCACTATGTTTGTACTTTCTGTACTGGAAGCTCCTAACACCAAGACACATTCCTTGTGTGTGCAAACACATTTGGCAAAAAAGCTCTTTCTGATTCTGAATATATTATTCATAATTACATGCAAGTAATTGTAAAAACCAAACCCTAACCATAAAATAAGTACATGTAAATAAATAATATTACCCAGTACTTAAATGCATTTAATTACAGTGTAACAAGTACACTTTAAAATAAAGAGTAACCACTTATTTTATTTTGTGTCCAAGTTCTGAATAAAATAAATCATTTGAGATGAAGCATCTTGAACATGTCCACTGTATTGTTTTCTTGCATGATCAACAACTTTTTCCTGTTTAACACTGTAAAGATGCTTTGACACAATCTTTATTCTATAAAGCGCTATATACAGTTAATAAAAGTGACTTGACCTTATGTGAAGTACTATATTCACTGGCTTATCCAGAATAGGCATTACAGTATACAATGATTACCACATTAACATGTGAAATCGGTCCCACTTTATATTAGGTGGCCTTAACTACCATGTACTTACATTTAAATTAATCAGTTGGTACGATGCACTTATTGTGTACATACATGTTTTACATTGTAATTATATATTTTACCTTTATGTAATTACATCTATAATTAATTTCTGTAGCTACATGTATAATTACACTGTAGACCCTTCCACCATAACACTTTAAATCTGCCATACCATCAAACCTGTCCCTAACCTTATATATCCCACCTCAATAGCAGCAAAAGTGTTTTGCAGTAAAAGATGAACTCAATAAGTACATTGTACTTATTTTTGGATGCAAGTACATCGTATTTAAGGCCACTTAACATAAAGTGTGACCATGAAATTATTAACACAGTACTCTGAGTTGCTTCAAATGATACCATTGCACTCCCATGTTGCAAAAAAAGACATTTAGAGAGAAGGATGAGTACCTACTGAATACTTCTAAGAAAAGAGACAGCTTCTCGAGTCAGTCATGCATGCTTCTCCAAAAATGTTTAAAATGATGTGTGCATCCTTGTCGTGTTGACATGCTTTTCTTACTTAAAGCAAACCAGCGAGCCATGACTGCGACTAAAGACAGCATGTGTCAGGAGGACAATGGAAGCAAACAAGATTACAAACCATTTTGAACTGGTTGAGTGAAGGTCTATTCACATATTTGTGTCAAATGTCAAAGCAGATGTTAATAATGCAGTTGTTGTTTTTACAATACATGTAAGAGATGTAATTGTTTCAAACATTGGGTAATCATTTAAAGGGGTCATATAATGTGATTTCAAGTTTTTCATTCTCTTTGGAGTGTTACAAGCTGACTGCATAGATAAGATCCAGAAAGTTGCAAAGTTTAAAGTCTCAAAACCAAAGAGATATTCTTTATCAAAGTTAAGACTCTGCCATGCCCCCCTAAAACGGCTCATTCAAACACTCCCCCACATGTCTACATCACGATGTGGAAATATTTGTGTAAGGTCTGGTTTCAGTAACTGTAGTAGTGTTGATGCAGCCGAGTCAGAGAGACGCTGTGTGTTTCTGTGAGGAAGCACAAGTGGCAAAAACTGAGAGACTGAGGAGGAGCTTTTTCCCTCAGGCCATCAGGCTCCTAAACTCAAACTCCTAAACTCAAACTCGGTCAAATAGCATTTACAGGACTCAATTTAATAAACTGTAAAACATTCATTACTCTCCATCATCCGCATCACTGCTATGTTTATACCCGGTACAACTTGTTTGCACATTCTTCTTGCACATCCCTGTTTATATTATTATTAATAAGTCCACAGTATACTGTATTGCACATTTATTTTATAGCACATTTTACTCCTTATGTTTTCTTCTTATTTTTACCTATATTTATATATATTCTTTTGTGTTATGTTTCATTTTTTTTGCACTGTCCATTGAGCGGACCTGTCCTGATTTACATTTCACTACTGATTATATCCTGTATAATTGAGTATGTGATGAATAAAAGAACCTTGAACCTTGAAGCACTTTATTTGGCCTTCAGACACTAGATGCATTTAGGAATCCTTAAGATTACTTACAACAGAACAGCAATGCATTTTATGGATGACAGTTTCGTGAACCTAGGAGAGGAGGTAATTCTGACTTTGCTATGACAATCTGGCGCTTCTGAATCAGCGACTGTAAGTATGTTGTATTTGCTATTGACTGTTCAAATGTGTTGTTTTGCGCATTGTTCGATTGTGTGTGTGGCGCGTGTGAGAGAGAGACAGGGTCACAGGGGAGTCAGCTATCTTAATCGTGGCTTGTGTGTGTGTGTATGTGTGTGAGAGAGAGAGAGAGAGACAGGATCACATCACAGTGAAGTGTACAGCGCGTCAGCAATCATCTTAATCACAGTGTGTGTGTGTGTGTGTGTGTATGTGTGTGTGTGTGTGAGAGAGAGAGAGAGAGAGAGAGGATCACATCACAGCGAAGTGTACAGCGAGTCAGCAATTGTCTTAATCACAGCTTGTGTGTGTGTGTGTGTGTGTGTGAGAGAGAGAGAGAGAGACAGGATCACATCACAGCGAAGTGTACAGCGAGTCAGCAATCATCTTAATCACAGCTTGTGAGTGTGTGTGTGTGTGTGTGTGTGTGTGTGTGTGTGTGTGTGTGTGTGTGTGTGTGTGAGAGAGAGAGAGAGAGAGAGAGAGAGAGAGACAGGATCACATCACAGTGAAGTGTACAGCGCGTCAGCAATTGTCTTAATCACAGCTTGTGTGTGTGTGTGTGTGTATGTGTGTGTGTGAGAGAGAGAGAGAGAGACAGGATCACATCACAGCGGAGTGTACAGCGCGTCAGCAATCATCTTAATTGCAGCTTGTGTGTGTGTGTGTGTGTGTGAGAGAGAGAGAGAGAGAGAGAGAGGCAGGATCACATCACAGTGGAGTGTACAGTGCATCAGCAATCGTCTTAATCGCAGCTTATGTGCAAATACACACTTGACTATTCCCCTCTCGGGCTTGAACTGATGGTAAAACTAAGGACATTATTACATTTTTTTACAATTTACAATTTTGAAAGCTGAAGTTCGCTATTATGGAAAGGGGCGTTACATTTCCAATGAGTGCTTGCAGTGTTCGGTCAATCACAATGCTCTGGGTCAGTTGGCCAATCAGAGCAGACTGTGCTTATCTGAAGGAGGGACTTTGTAGAAAACTAAGCATTTGAGAGAAGCAGGGCGTAGAGGACCTACAATAAAGTACTGTATTTGAAAAATGTGTTTTTTGAACATGAAAGCAATGTCAACATATTCTGTTACACCAAATACACAAAATAATGATCTTTAAAAAAGCATCATATGACCCCTTTTAATAAACACCTGTGGACACAAAGGGTAACAAACCACAAGCACTCAAGTAACTATTTTGACAAGCAATGATTAGCATACATTAGTCATGCAACCCTTAATTTCACTGGCCAAATTCCCACTACTGGCCCTTGTCAATCATGGCCTCCTAATAATCCCCATCCACTTGATTGGCTCTATCTCTCTCTCCTCTCCACCTGTAGCTGGTGTGTGGTGAGCGCACTGGTGCCGTTGTCTTGTGGCAGCCATCGCATCATCCAAGTGGATGCTGCACACTGGTGGTGGTTGAGGAGAGACCCCACCCACATGATTGTAAAGTGCTTTGGGTGTACAACAATACACAAAAAGTGCTATATAAATGCATCATTCATTCACCCAGCTGATTATGTAGTGTAGTTCAACAGGAGTTACTCCTGAAACTCACACAACGCATCGTGGGTTGTAGGCAAATACAACAATCACTCTTACTAATGTGTGTAATACATAGAAACAGTTTTTTGCACCAAATTTCTCATTGCAAAAGAATCTTTTGAAATTATAAACATGCACTCAAGTAAGATGTGTAAAGTTAAGAGTGCTATTCTCAAAACCAGTTTAAACTACACATTATGGTGTGGTATATCTTATAAGTGAATCTAAGCAAATACTTTTTCATGGTTCTTGAACCAACTGCTCTCGGTCGTGAAGGGTCAGTCACATACTGAGTGGTATTTAGTCTGATTTAATAAGAAGCGGCACATGGTTGAAATAGTTTGTATTAACTGTAGTCTTTTAACCACATTACTGCATTCAGAAACCAAAACATACCGTTACCAAAAACAACTAATGCAGAGAGATTTAAAAAGAATGCTTTTCAGTGCAAGGCCGCTAAAAAAAAAGATGCCTGTGGGATTAAAAGCGAGGCAATCTGACAGAGAGAGTGAGATGAGCAGGCAGCAGGGGTCACGGGCCAGCCGTCTGTGTTTTCACTGACCTTGTCTAGCCACAGCGCTCAGTGCTTAACATTTTATCTCTCAACCAACACAAACTATAAAATATATGAATACGAGTCTGCAAGTCTTAACACATGCTTAGACACAGGTTTCCTTAAAATACTCCTCTAAAAATGTACATTTAAATTTATTTCAAACATGTATGCTTTTCTTTCTGCTGAGGAACACAAAATACCTTTTGAAGACCAGTTTTGGTTCCCATTGACTTCCATTGTATTTTTGTCCATACAATGGAGGTCAATGACAACTGAAACTTGGGATTTTTTTCAAATATCTTTTATGTTCCAAGGAATGAGAAATGCAAACAAGTTTGGGATGATCTGGGGGTGAATAATGGCAGAATATTCAATTTTGGGGTGAACTATCATTTAAGACATATCAGCGTGTAAGTGCTTATTTTTATGCGTTTACTATCAGCCAAAAAATTGCCACATCTGACAGAATTTAATTCTTCATTATATAAAATCTTATTTTACTAGATATTGTGTTAATGTATGAAATCCTGATTCTACAATTAACAGTGTACACATTTACAGTACAGTACATTGTGCTTATCCCCAAGTACTGAGTTGCTACCTAGTTCAAGTTATTATAGTAATCATCAAGTTACTGTGCACTACAATAAGTACAGTGTATTTACAAGCATACTTGAAGCACAAAAATAAGTACATGGTGCTGGTAAGTTGCTTTGGATAAAAACACCTGCAAAATGCAATATTGTAAATGTAATTACTATAATACATGTGTTCCTGTGGCTCAGTGGTTAGAGCATTGCGTTAGCAGTGCAAAAGGTTGTGGGTTCAATTCCCAAGGAACACACATACTGACAATAAATGTATAACCTGAATGTACTGTAAGTCACTTTGGAAAAAAGCGTCTGCTAAATGCATAAATATAAATGTAATAGGTGCATGCACATGTATTGTAAACACAAATTGCTTCTATTATCCTCATAAGTTTCTTTGGATAAAAGCGTCTTCTAAATAATTAAATGTAAAGACAGTGAGGCTTTGATGGTGAGAGTGATTTGATAGCAAACTTTTTATAACAGAGCTATAATGAGAAAGCTGCAGTCATAACACAAAATAAAAGTGATCATACATTAACATGTTGGCCCGATGGTGCTTACGATACAGCAAAGACTTTCTCTCACACTTTGTTGATTCTTGACACTTTGCCATCCATCAAAGGCAAAAACAAAAGAATGACAAATAGAGAAGACTTTGAAAGGGAATTAAGACTCATTCTTAACAATCGCTACGTTTTCAGAATAGTCTTGGTTTTTTCCCCTCTTTGCCTGAATACACAATACAATAATATATACACTCTAAAATGTGTAATGGGAGCAGACAAGAGAGGGAAAACCTCTGGCCATTAATAAAAGACAATTTAACAACATAACACTGTACCAGGATTTCTCAGATGCAGCGATCCCAGTTTACAGTCCCAGACAGTGTTTATGCAATTGCAGTGACCTCGAGAGACAGACATTACTACTATAAACCACTCAGCAGCACACATGTAAGCAATGCATCACCCTGCACCAAAGGTCGGCACACTCTCAGTAGAGTATTAATGGGTTTATGGGAAACAAATCGCTCTTTTTAGATGACTAGTCTAGGACATGCACATGAAGCGTAATGCACAAATGTTAAAGAACCCATTAAAGCACAGATTTCCCTGTGTTGACATTTGCTATTGACACAGGAAGTTTGGGCGGGTCACTAGACATTCGTTTATGTCAGAGCCATGAACAAAGAATGATTTGCTACTTGCTATTGCTAGATGAATGCAGCTGGTACAGTATAAGTGTAGGGCCATATGAAATCGTTCCATTATTTCTTCAAATTCAATTTAATTTCTTCCCAAATCCATGTTTTCCATTTTAATATATCTGGATTATATGGTATAATTAATTACTTTTTAGTAATAAATAGGGATGTGTAAACAATTCATTGTATTAAATTGTACAAACAATTTAATAATTTATTATAGCTTTAACAATAAAATATTGTGTCCAATGAAATACGATTTTTGTCTGTTTTAATGATCAGATCTCCTTTTAATCTCCTATTCAATAAAATGTTATTTGAAAAAAGCTATTTGAAATAAGTCGTTCAGTGTCTCCAAAATCTGTCCTAACTGATTCCAGCTTCTGTCAAGGCCAAGAGCATGAATGAGAAGACCCAATGCCCTCCAAACATTCTGGAGAGAAAAGTCACATTGTGTACACATCATTTGTCTCATACAGTAGAGAAAAGATCAATCTATAGCAACTGGCTCATGTCATTTAGAGCCTGAAAGCACAGAGAATCCCTGTGGGTCACTGGCACAGTCATAGTTACACAGTTTGTAGTGCATGCACTGGCACACACAGCACGAGCATGGCAGGACTTTGCCTGCGCAGCACCGTTCACGACACAAGCTGTCCTGTGTAGGGCTGTAACGGTATACCACAATATAAACACGTACGATTATTATACCGTGTACATTTGCTTATCTACGGTATTTGGAGAAAATAAAAGATGCAGTATCCTACCTGCGTCTAGGCAACAACTTTCCACTTAACTGTTCTCTTGCTCCACCACACGTGCAGCGGAGACAACATCAGAGACAGAGGCCGTTATCTCTCATCTCTATCCCACGTCGAAATATAAATCAAAATTTGTAGTATGGGAATACTTTGGATATAGAAAAGATGAACGCTTATTTGTCCTCGAGGATAGACACAGTTCTCAAAAACTGGTCGCAAAGAGGAAACACATCGAAAATATTTACCTATATTTCAGAACACCACCCCCCCCCGTGAAGACAGTTATGTCCCATTTATAACTTAAGGTTAAATCCTTATGATTTCCGTGATGTGGAGTGAATCCCAGAATCCAGTCATTACAATGCATTTACAATGCAGATGTCACATAAAACGCACGGTTTGATGGATTAATAAATAAATCAAAAACAGAGCTGTCAAATCACTACATGGTCTAGTGTCAGTGATTATTAAAGCGAGAAAACACTGGTATATAAAAATATAATCTGTTTATTTTGCGTTTCTCTGTGAGTGAGATGTGTTGTGTCATATCATACCAGTATATCGTTACAACCCTAAGTGGGAGATCTTCTAAGTATGGAGTACCACAAGGATCTGTCCTAGGTCCTCTATTATTTTCATTATATATGTTGCCCCTTGGTAATATTATTAGAAAATACGGGATTAGTTTCCATTGTTATGCTGATGACACTCAACTATATATCTCAACAAAACCAGATGAAACCTCTAAACTATCTAAGCTAACGGAGTGTGTTAAAAATATAAAAGATTGGATGACAAATAATTTTCTCCTATTAAATTCAGATAAGACCGAGATATTACTTATTGGACCTAAAAACAGTACACAGAATATCTTGGATCACAATTTCCAACTAGACGGATGTACTGTTACTTCATCTACAGTCAAACATCTGGGTGTTATATTAGACAGCAACCTATCTTTTGAAAATCATATTTCCAATGTTACAAAAACAGCATTCTTCCATCTTAGAAACATTTCCAAGCTACGGAACATGTTAAGTGTTTCTGATGCAGAAAAGTTCATTCATGCATTCATGACCTCTAGACTGGACTATTGTACTGCACTGCATCTTCAATAAACAAGCTACAGATAGTACAAAATGCTGCGGCTAGAGTCCTTACCAGGTCAAGAAAATATGATCATATTACTCCAATTTTACAGTCTCTGCACTGGCTACCTATTAAGTTTCGTATCAGTTACAAAATATTATTACTTGCCTATAAGGCCCTAAATGATTTAGCTCCTGCGTACCTAACTAATCTTCTATCACGCTAAAATCCAACCCGCTCCCTAAGGAGCAAAACTCTGGACTCTTGGTAGTACCTAGGATAGCAAAGTCCACTAAAGGAGGGAGAACTTTTTCATATTTGGATCCCAAACTCTGGAATAGCCTTCCTGATAACGTTCGGGGTTCAGACACACTCTCTCTGTTTAAATCTAGATTAAAGACGCATCTCTTTAGCCAAGCATTCATATAATGCATCTCACAATCTTGTACTGCAGTTATATCTGTGTGATCAAACACACATTATTATGCTTTAGCTTGGGTTATACTGATAATTTCATCCAGGGTTGTTCCTGGATGGAACAACTGCTACGCTAATTGTCTTTATTTGTTTCTCTGTTTCTGCCATGGGATGGTAACTAGGACTTACACAAGCTTCAGCCTGGATCCAACCCTTAAATGATCTGAGATGACCGAACACCTGAGAAGAGACGATAACAACCCCTCGGAGGACCTCAGAGGAAGCCAACCATCAGCGATTAAACTGAATTAACCATATTTTGTCATAAGTTAATTATATTGAGTTTCTACAATAGAAATCTATTTATAGAAACTTAATTTCCTGTGAAGTTGCTTTGCAACGATTGTATCGTAAAAAGCGCTATACAAATAATCTTGAATTGAATCTTGGAAAATGCTAACTTTAGCCTGACAGCACTGAAAGCGAATGTCCCGCCCTCCCTGCAATCGCGTCTAAAGCCACGCCCCCTGAGCGCATATACACTCACAGACCTGAATACCAGAGACAACATTACTACAACAGGCTACATCAGCGGTTCCCAATTCCTGTCCTCATGCCCCATTCGGAAGTGTTTCGCACAAAAGGATGAATAAACCGTTATTAAAACTCAGTCTAGCTGTTTTGTACTTAATATTAGGGGGGGCAGTTACCAATTGGTGAGTCACTTGCATTATTAGCATGCTTGCAGTAACTGATTACAAACATCATAGACAACAAAAGACAAAATGATAGATGAACACAGTCAAGCTTACTGGCTGATGAATCGCCTGTTCGACTATCCTGACTAGAGAATGACTAATCCTTAAACCGACAGGAGACCAGTGATTCTGTTTGTAGGTGATACTACAAAAAACATAAAAAGCATTATGAATGACAAAAATATAACAGTTTTAGAATCAAAGTCATCGCAAGTAAAATGGATTCAACTCCTCTAAAGATTTGGATTTCAAATAAAAATGTTATAGTAAAATATGCACATTGTACGCCTAATATGCCTAAACAGCTCTGGTAAAATAATTTTGAATTACATTATGTGAATTAAGTCTACATAAATAATATATTAGACTATTTTAAATTCAAATTCTGTCAGAGGTTTAACTACCTGCATGTTACCTATCACTCTTTCACCATTAAAACTGCCCACCTCAAGCATTTTGAAATTGCTTATTTATGAGGCCGACCCGCCTACAAAAAAATGTAACTAATAAAAACTTAAAATACTCAAATTTGCAGGGGACATTTTGTCAATATTTGATTATTGGAGGGAAACATGTCCCCTTCAGTGTCTATGGTGGTAACAGCCCAACTGAATTGTGATATATAACATTGCAATGACCCAAAATAGATCACACACAATACTAATACTAAAACAAAGCAGGACATCATAGTTTGGATTGTGGCCTGTAAATTACAGTGAGAGCATATGGCAGAAATACAGAAGAGAAGGGCTGGTGAGAGGTCAGCTGTGCCAACAGAGCCGTGACGTTTCAAGCTGTGCTATCACGTCACCATGAGGAGTTTGCCCTTAATATCTGAGAAGGAAAACAAACACTGGCGTAGTGAATGCATAGTGAGCAGGTGTGCATGAGATTCAACACCCAAAACTGTATATGCCATCACGAAGAAAAACGATACGTTTATACGTGAAATTCTGGAGTGGACGTCGGATGGCGTCACGTGGTGACGTAATGAATTGTGCCATTAATCGATCTATGTACTATAACATGTAAAACGGGAACATGAAATGATTATTCTAAAAGCAACTCATGTAAACACCTTAATCATAATATTGTCTTATTTAGAATAAGGTGAATAATTTGATTACTGATGTCCATGTAAACATGTCATTGTCTGTGTCAAACGGCAATAGCCTAATGCTGAGGAAAAAAGAAAAACACATAACAGTCTGTAAACTTTTCAAAAACTTTGAATGAGTAATTGTCTTAAAAAGTAGCCTGCTTATAGGAGATATATATATATATATATATATTGTAGGCAAAATTTTGCACAAAATAAATTTGATATACAATTTATATGAAAATGTAGCTATGTGCAGTAATATTTAAAACTATGAATGTGACCCATCGTGATATTGAGCTGATAGTGATAATCATAATTGAATTGAATTGTGAAACCAGTGAAAATTCACACCCGTATTTTTAAGATGGCATTACTGACATACAGAGATTCAGACTATAAACAAAAAGCATAGAAACTGCAATTTTGGTTCAAATATAAAGTTGTAAAGATGTATTTGGACAGCAGAAGAATTAATTGGTGGGAAAACTGTAGATCAAGGATCGTTTTGGAATCGGATCATGACTCCCAGAATCGGAATCGGATCGTGAAGTGCCTGAAGATTCCCACCCCTAAGAAATATGCCGGTTTAGAAGTGCTGTAATTTATGTCTGAATGAAAAGGAGGCCGCTTTGGAGGCTGGCCATCATGTGATTCACTCTCACCCTGAATGGCCCTGATCTGGAGCATTTTCCCCATCGCGAGGACTCTCTCTGCCCTAGAACAGCCGGCTTCATGTGGATGTGAGAGCCGTTATGTAACACGCTGGCCTGCTCTCGTCCACTCTCCACCGTTCACTTCTGCCTGCCTCTCTTTCCATTCTCATTTCTCTTTCATAACGCACATCCTTCTATAATTGTATCCTCTCTTCCTCTTGTTTGCTGTACAGCACTAACCCATGCAAACAAACAAAAAACTCACAGATTTTTCGAACAGAAGCGGCTCCACATTGTTTGGAATTCTTCTTATTTTTTTTATTTTTTTTACAACAGACTGCACAGAGTGATACATTCCATCAGTTTTGCTGATTTGATCAAGAAACAGATGGAATTGATCAGTATTTTAAATTCAGACAGCCTTGCCATGTTGTGAATTCAGAAGACTGCTGTTAGTTAGATCCACACAGCAGAGTAACTAAATACACACTATGCAGTATAGTACAACCTCATTGCTTTTATTAACCAATAACTACATTTCCCAGAATATACGTTTGTGTGATTTAATACACTGCACACACACAAACACATATAGTTACACACAAATGGAGCATATCTAACACTGGCAACTAGGCAGTTTTAATATCACGGCCTACTCAAACATCATCAATTACTATTTTAACATGACTGGAACACTGTATTGAACAAAGAAAGAAAAAAAGAAAAAGAGATCCCCTCCCACATGCACAAATAGTGTTTAAAGACTCAAACTTTGCGTGTGTAGATATGTTGAGCCGGGTTTGCTGTCATCGGTTGCAGCATGTCTCTAACTGATTGCAACAGCGACGGTCCTGACTCATGCTTCCCCCGGGCGAGATCAGCTCACTATTATTATCTATCTTTCATAATTTTTGGCCTTTAGCATGGGTTTTCTCATTTGTAGAGTCAGGCTGCAAACACATTTTTCTTTGGTGCAGACAGATACTCTGAGTGCTACTTTTTTTTATATAATACACCAAGTTTTATAAAAATACACAACATAGATTTGAAATGCGTATAGAACACAGTATATCAAAATAGTTTCCATTTGGAAATGCAAAGAAAAGTTTGCACAAGTACTGTATTTGGATGTTTAAAAACTTTGGTCATGAATTGAGAAATACATTTTTTCCTAATCTGTTGACATGCAAGAGACCAAAAACATAATGAACTGAAACAAAGCTGACAGATTCTTCTGTGTTTTTATTCATTTATAGTAGATACACAAGACGTCTTCAATGCCTACTGATGCATTAGTGAACTGACAACAGGATCACTGGACACAAATTAACATTATTTTCCAAAGGAACCTAACATTAGAAATGGGGTTGTTGATTGTCAACTGCAGTATGTGAAATTAACCAAACAAACAAGCGTCTTTGGTAAACTAGCCGCAAATTGACAGAAATTTACAGAAAGATATAAGCATGACAGTAATGCAGAGTTCACACTGCACGATTTTCAAAGTCATCAGATCACTGCTGTTTTCACACTTCACGACTATCTGGGTAGCATTCAGTCGCTGCTGTGTTCATATTGCACGATGGATCGGCGACAAGAGGTTACACACTGCATGACTTTACAATAGGAAGAGTCGCCGACAACCCTGTCTGATCCGCAAACTACAGCCAGACTCATACAAGAAGTGATAAGGAAATAACGCAAGATCACGCTGATATTATGGTCTATAATTCACAGTAAGATGACTTGTTAACAAACATACTTCTGCTGGGAAATTGTTATATACACAAATGTAAGTAGCCAACTTGAAAGTGAAACCAACGTGTTGTGCATTTTATAATGAGTTTATTTCTTATAGCCTATAAAAGCCCTCAAAGTGATGAAAAATAAATACAAAAATATTTTGTCTTTTATAGAAGAATATTATTTACAGGAAAAACCCTAGTCCCTTCTTCATCTTCAAGTAACCTACCTGATCTGTATATTCTAATGCCAAAATGTATGCACGTTGTTTGTAAATGACTATCGTTATCGCATAACTGCATTAATCTTTTCTGCTTGCATCAGTAAATCAAGCCAGTGACTAAACGGTCAACTACATTCATATTGATCTCTTAGGAGGACGTAAATGTGATGACAGACAGAAAGCAATCAAAGAACGCTCCCTTTATTACTGCAGGAGCTGCCAAACAGTGATTTGACTTCTGCACTTTTGCCAAAACAACAGTTATAACCAATGACGTTCTCTACACAGCTCAGGGTGAGAATGGATTGTTATTCCTAAATTATGACACTTTTGGACGTTAAACTGCTAATAACATAAGGAGTCCCTCAGAAAACATTTGAAAATAAAAAAGCAGTTCACGGCTCCTTTAAAAAAATGAATGGGTTTGCATTATATTAAAGCACTCTTCCTTCTCTTCAGTATTTTCACATTACCTTGTTTTAATTCATGGTTTGGAAGCAAAGCAGACTCATTCAGAATGGTGAATAAACGAACTCAAACTCCATGTGCTTTCAACGTTTGAATGAAAGCAAACCTTCCAGCCAATCAGAATCAAATTTGCAGTCAGAAAAGTGTATAAGCTACCATGGCCATTACTATTTCTACTATCACACAACCTAGCTGCTTGGAAAAAGTTATAATTCAGTCCAAGGACACTACCACGGATGGAGAGCGCGTCTAAGAGCTGTGTGCATCTACGCCAGCATCCCTCGCTGTAGACGGTTTGGTTTCATATAAACACAACATTTGAGAGCTATGGTGGAGTTTATGCTCCGCAGTTCATTTACACACGTGCATTCTTCAAAATCGCCATTCAAATATGTAAATGTATTTATATTTAAATGGAAATTTAGGTTTGCTTGCTTTTGGCAGAGAGCATCATCCATCATCCAAAGAGCATCATCCCATTGTGGGCAGTCGTGGCCTAATGGATAGAGCGTTGGACTTGAAACCAGAGGTAACCCAAGGTTGTGGGTTCAAATCCCGGCTCTGGGAGGAAGTGTCCACGACTGAGCTGAGACCCTTGAGCCGACCACCGAACCCCCAACTGCTCCCCAGGCACCGCAATGTCGGCTGCCCACTGCTCCAGGTGTGTGTACGCTTGGATGGGTTAAATGCAGAGAACACATTTCACTCCTCATTATACTCTGTATAATTGTGTATGTGACAAATAAAACTCATTTGAGCGTAATTTGTATCATCCAAGTACACTGAAAAAAATTATACTTTTTTTTTAAGGTAAGTGGTTGAAAACTATTTATTTTAGTTACATTTAAAAAATTTAAATATGTTGAAATCTTGTCAACTAAATTAGTTTATTTAAATGTGATATTTTTTTTCAGTGTAAATCCATGTCATACTAACAAGAAACTATGATTCTAACCACAGGTTGAGAGCTATCCGACTCCCACACCCAAACAAGATAATTAAAAAACACTCAAATCTTAAATAACAACATCAATACATTTACTGATTATATTTGTGTATATATTTATATATATATGGATGGATGGAATTTATTTTTCAGACACCAGTCACATTCAAACTGGTTGTCATAGTAATGACACTAATTTGTGGAAATTCAGAGAATTGTGAGTTCCACAAACATGAACGCATTAGGCCAATTTGTAAATTGACTGCTAAGACAAAACCTTTTGCGGTTTATTATCTGTGATACCATTATAGCCACTGGATTCCTGTATAGCTCTATGTAACAATCCCTAGTTGCTAAGAAATTGTCATCACACATTAATTAATTTTATTACATTTGGATACATATTTAGATATTATCAACGGCTACTTTTTGACTTCATCTGTTTTTTTGTTCAATTGTTTTGTTGTTGTTGTGTCAGTTATTGCATTATTATTTCAGTCAAACCTATAAAACCCTTTGTTACCCCAAACTACATAGCCCTATAAAAGCCTGATCAGTGAAATACAAGTAATCCGAATGCAGCTACTTGGTCTTTTATTACTCATTGGATGTGTGAACTTCCCCTTTAAATAACGCAACACTCTGCCCTCTTTATGTATGACGCTACTTTCTATAAGCGCTGTTGGAAGCAAACGGATTTTTTTTTTTTTTGGAACCTAATTAATTGATTCAGCATTTCGACACTTGCATCAGGATGCGTTAAATTTGACAAAGCAGTTTAATAAAGTATGTATTGATCTTGTAAATTAGCTAATTTTACTACACCAATATTTTTTAATTGTCTGAAAAGGTTTTATATGGGAATATTACACTACACACTGAAGCTTTAACAATGCATTGGTATTTTAAATTGGCATTTGAACTTGCACGGGGGAAAAAAAAGGCTTCCCTTGCCCAAAACACTGACAGAACCCATTGATCGAATGGCATTGTTGAGTGATCCAAATACAAACTTTGCATGCAACAATCAGAGGCAGCAACTGACAGCGCTCTGATCCGATGGCATACAGGCATCGTCAGAATGAGAGTACTCTAGCCCAGTGATGTTAGGGGATCCAGTGGGGGTGGCATTCATATTTCAGGGTGTTCGTTCCACTCTTGATCACAACCCTGTTAAAATGTAGTGCCAGTACGTGCGCTCATTGGCGCCCCCTCCAGCTGGTGGTGCTCTAGGCGACTGCCTAGCTTGCTTATGCCTAGCAACGGTACTGGTTCCAACCACACAATATTGCAAAGCTGTTTGCGAATGTTTGTTGGAAATATGGTTTTGGAAAATGGCAAACCTAACAAGGTCTTATTAATGATGAAACTTGCAACCATGTTTAGATCTCAATGGTTTTGAGATCTCAAACGCACCGCAGGTTTGCAATAACATGAGGATGAATAAATGATTACATAATTTTCATTAATACAAATGAAATATCACTAATGTTTCTTTAAGAAATCTGGCAAAATGGAAAAAAAGCATATGACGTCAGCAGATGACAGACAGAGCAAATTCGCTTTAATCCCATGCACACGTGTCAGCGATGCCCACCACATGACATGTGAGCTCCACAGAAGAGCTGACATTACACAACCACAAACACACCAAAATAGACAACGATCACCTTACATCCTGCCTTCTTCCCCCCTAAAGCATGTCATGAGAGCTGCCTGGCTTGCTTTGGCCTCAAGGGAAAACAAGAAACACACATACACAACCATGCATATACACATATGCATGAGTTTTCATCATCATTTCAGCCCAAAGGAAAAGTAGACAGCGGCAAAAATATATGGTGGCGATACAAAACAATGTGAATATTGTGATGATTTTAATGCCATTATACTAGCTTTTAGACTTGGGTAAACTTCAGCCAGCTGGCTGGATTTGGCCCTCCAT
Source organism: Oxygymnocypris stewartii (assembly GCA_003573665.1). Taxonomy (NCBI): domain Eukaryota; kingdom Metazoa; phylum Chordata; class Actinopteri; order Cypriniformes; family Cyprinidae; genus Oxygymnocypris; species Oxygymnocypris stewartii. Next base: position 149,640 of record QVTF01019772.1, read on the forward strand.
GTGGTTTAATCTTTTATCCTGAAAATGTTTGTTTTCTCTCCTTTCAATAGCTCCATTATATTGCAATACGACCTAATGAGCCTCCACAAAAGTGTTGCCAGATCCCAGATGATCCAAACCACCCAGTCAGAGTATTAAACTCATACAATTTGGAATTAGTCAACTCCATATTCTAATCAGTTTGTCCAATCTGGCAACCATAAGCATGTGCCCTCTTTCCACTTGCCAGAGAAATTTTCCAGTATGATCCTCTACTTAAAGAAATGTTGAGAACAGTATTGTACTTTTTGAGTACAAATCCACAAATCCAACTTTCATCATAAATCCCACAGGGTGCATTCATTTAGGCCACAGGGTTTTTTTGTTTGTTTTTTTGAAGTTGGTGTTCTTTGTCACTCTCATTTTGCTTAGTTTGGTTTAAACGACACATAATAATCAGTAATATTATCGATTTGACTGCACTGACACTATCAGATGAGAACAAAACCTGAACTGAATTGGGCTGCTGAATCTGATTAGTTTCATAAATGATTTGTTGACTTGGTTACTGAGCTGAATTGAATCAACATTGAACTGACTTGAGCTGAAAATAACACTGTTGCTTTGTCTAGCTGCTTGTATAGTAGCTACGTTTACATTTACATTTAGTCATTTAGCAGACGCTTTTATCCAAAGCGACTTACAATTGGGGAGTACATAAAGTGATTAATCTTGAAGAGGCAAACAGACAGAGGAAGTTCCAATAACATCCAAGTCTCAGGCATTGTTCAAATAAGTACAAGCTAGCAAGGGAAGGAGAGAAAGATGAAGAGAAAGATGAAGATTTTGAAAAAAGTTTTTTTTTTTTTTTTTTTTAAGTAGTCAAGTAGAGTTGAAAGAGATTTCAGTTGTTGCTTGAAATTTGACAGGGATCCAGCATTCCGGATGGGGGTGGGAAGATCATTCCACCGGCCAGGAATGGTGAACGAGAATGTTCTGGAGAGTGATTTTGAGCCTCTCTGTGATGGTACCACGAGGCGTCGCTCATTCGCAGATCTCAGACTTCTGGAGGGGATGTAGATTCGTAATAGTGAGTGGAAGTAGGAGGGTGCTGAGCCTGTGGTTGTTCTATATGCAGTAGCTGCATATAGTAGCTGAACTGTTTGTTTTTTTTAAACAAAAAAATGACCATAATTTTAACGGCAAAAGACTGTAAAACCAATTAACTGGTTAACTGTAAGTTCCCCTGCTATAAACGGTGAAAATCTGTATTGGACATTACATGTAATTTTACAGTAATTACAGTGAAAAACATTAAATTGACATTCCCAGAATTCCTTGCGATACATTTTACATGTAAATGTTTTTTTCATTGAAATACATTTCTTATTTTTTTTTTCCTTATCAGTTGTGTATCAGGAATGTATGTGACATCTAAAGTTGTTAAATTAATGTTTATTGCATAATTTCAGTTATATATGTGTTACCAGGATGGTGTTTAGTGTTTGTGTGAACGACAGTGCACATACATATACATACATACATACATATATATATATATATATATATATATATATATATACATACATACATACTAGAGCTGGGCGGTATGACCAAAAATTGATATCACGGTATTTTTCTAAATTATACCGGTTTCACGGTATATGACGGTATTTTTTTTCCCCATGGATGACCGGGTGTTAACCACATTTTCTACTGACTGAGGAAAAACTGCAGTAGATTGACTTAGAATGCCATATTTTAGTGTCATGGTGAGTGAATATTGTAAAAAATTCCACACTAAATACAGGGGTTAAAGCAAACAAAATATTTTGACTAAATATTTCCTCGGCCAAACCCCGTTCCACAGTCATACGGCTACAGTCACACACACGGTTTAAGAGCTGTTTTTCTTCTTCTAATTAGGAGCGCTTGTCCTCCTAATTTAAAATATTTAGGAGAGCCTTCTGATCAATAATAAAAACATTCTGATAAAAAAAATTGCCTTCCGAACACGGTGACATTTGACTCCTTAAAGTGACTTACAGGGGTATTTTCTTTTTACCTTTGCAATGGCATAATTTTCATCTATGTCAAATAAAAAAAATTATGTTTATAAGCTTTTTAAAATGTATATTTAAAACAATATAATAAGTACAATACGACAAATAAGTTACTAATCATGAAATTAGTATTAATAAAAAAATGTATTTGTACTACAGAGGTGGCACAGAAGAACACAAACGTGGCTTGAACGTACATTTTCAGACGTTTAATGAGTTTCAGGGGTGGCATGAGTGCAATTAAATTCATAAATTCATGTGGACATTCATGTTTTACATATAAATTAGCTTTTAGAGATGCACAACGGCTCAGCTGTAACTTTATTTGGAACTATTTTCGTTGATGATATAGAGCAAAATCATGCAGTACTTGTTTATTGATCTGTTGTATTAAATCAATATATCACATTTGCAAACTCCCCTTATAATTATTAAAAGCTGTCTCCTGATCGCGATCTGTGGGCGCACAGACATTGAGAGCGCGTGAGTGAGCTCAAGATTCAAAAGCACGTGCAAATGTGATGCATTCTGTCAGAACCTGCGGGAATATAATTATTATTAATAGCAATCCCTCGCCGAAATTCAAGTTCTGCTCGGTGTTCTCTACTAAGAACATAACTGTAAATGATGCGAGCGGTGTTACTATGTTGTCAGTGAGAAACTGCAGCCGAGGCGGGGATGATTTTTGGTGTGCCGGCAAAACAACAACATTGCGCTACAAGTTTATTTCCCCTCAGTTATCCCTGATAACGTTTACACGGAGTGAACGTGGAGCAGTTTTTCCGTGAGCGGGAATGTAAAACCCGGAGTGGATCCGGAGCGGAGTGGATACAGAACGCTTCGAGCGGAGAGAGAAACGTGCTTTAATCCACTCCAGGCTTTGATCACACCCCCCTCAACAGACTGAATACACCTCGTCTTTCCTTCATTTAAGACCTATTCAAGCTAATTAAGACATCTATAACACTATTTGAGAAATGTAAGCGCATTTACGGTCTTAAAGTTATGTAAAGTGAATTTAAGAAGGCGGGAACCCTGCAATTGACGGGAATCCGTCGCATCGACGGAGAACTGTTGTGTGTGAGAGCCGCGGGAGCTGATGGCAGCGGACGGTGGATATTTGTGGCGGTCGATGTGGATATTGTGGATGACTTCTTCTGTCATCACATTCTTCTCTGTCATCACATTCTACTAGTGCTTCAGTTTCTGAACGTTCACGCTTAGTAACACATACAGCTGTATCCTCGCCAAAATGCAATAGTGAAAATAGACCCCTCTCTAACAGTGTCGCGTTACGAACGTTATTTAAATAACACCGGTATTGCGGTATTTTAAAAATTCATATCATAAGAAAAATAAACACCGGTATTCGGTATGAACCGGTATACCGCCCAGCACTAATACATACATACACATATACATACATATATATATAAATATATATATTAGGGGTGGGCATAGATAATTTTTTTTAATCTAGATTAATTTTGGAATTAATCTAGATTAATCTAGATTAAAATGGCTCATTTGAATTCTGCCGAAGGCATTCAGAATATGTGTGCTACCCAAATAATGACTAAAAGTAAGTCTTTGAGAACGGGTTTCTCAAGCCAGGTGGCGCATTAGACCAGGGGCTCATCTCCTGTTTCCAAAATGCATCACAAACTGCTTGAGAAAGCTGTTCTACTATGATAATTGGTGATGAAAATAAACTATGTTCAATAAGATGTACTTGTGTTTACTAACTGTTTATTCAGTTAAACATGAATTTTGAACTGTAGGCCTACATAAGAGGTCGTGATGAACTGTTTACAGTTTCCATTGGGAAGCTTCTTAAAAATAAATGTTCCCTGAAGCAAACCCGGCGGCTTCATAGCTGCATCCATGTTAGCACGTCACGTCTGATGTGGTAATTTCACAGTAACGTTAGGCATACACACAGGTTCGAAGCAGAGGGTGACACGGGAGTGAATACTCAAGTTCACATGAGACCTAAAGCGCATCCTGTTTGCTTAAAAGCGCAACGTTTCGTTGTTATTCTGAGTGCACACAAATAAACGTAGAGTCTTTACAGATTCGAAAGATGTATTAGGCTACTTTTATCTGTATGACCAAGAATGACGGAGATTTTAAGAGCAAGTGAACGCACCGGAGCCTGTCCTGCAGCAAACGCGCTTCCACACAAACACTTCAATAGCGCACGTTTCTCTAGGTTAACATCATATTGAGCGGCCATGTAAAGTTGCTACTACATACATCTTTCAGATGAAAAGCCATATTTGAGGTTGATGAATGATAGGTGAGCGTTTGGATGTCCTGCCCGATTGTATTACCACATAGACCAGCCGTTAACAATCTGTCCATCACGGACTGCGAGCCTCTAGTTCGAAGACTCGTTCTCGCCCCCTACAGTGCAATTCGGCTAGGTATACATCCGCGCTAAAATATCAGGGTGAAAGTCATCATAGCTTGCGTAGTATAGACCCAGCTCCCAACCCAACTTTGAGAATAGATTAACGGCGATATTTTTTTATCGCCGATAAGAGTCTCGCGTTAACGCAGCACGTTAACGCCGATAACGGCCCACCACTAATATATATATATATAAAAACATACATACATACAGGGATTGAAATGACATTTTTCGCTCACGAGCCAATTTGGCTGCAAAATTTTTCAGTTACCGGCCATTCATAACTTCTACTTTTGATTTCACGATTCAATTTGATTCACGATTTTATTTGAACAAAATTAGATTTAAGACCTTTTATTATTGTTGGACAAAATGCATGTTTCTAATATAGCACTTTATTGCATATTGTTGCTCTTTTGTTGGTTTTGATTGCTTCTATTGTCCTCATTTGTAAGTCGCTTTGGATAAAAGCCTCTGTTGAATAACAACATTTAAATATAATGTAAATAACGAAACTAAATAGAAATTTTAAAACAAGCAACAAATCAAATAAATAAGTAACAAATAAAAATATAGCTGCAAGCAGCGATGGCGGGCCCAAGCCGAGTGCAAACGCCACCCCGGTGGCATCAGGAAAACTGTGGCCAGCTGGCACATGCATTACAGTAACCCTCTAGCAGTTTGGATTTAAGGGATACAGCATTGAAAGGGTTAATCCCAGCCATCAAGATACACACACACACACACACACACACACACACACACACACACACACACACACACACACACACACACACACACACACAACAAAATATAAAACTTTGGTAATCATTTTAATAAGGTTTCAGTTATTAGCATTAACTATATTAATTAACATGAACAATAATTATACAACATGTATTAATGTTAAACTCCATATCTCTGTGGGTGAGTGGTGTTGTGTCGTGTAACGTTACTACTTACTCAAGTATACGCGCTGGCGCCGCTCATAGTGTTTAATAGCGCCTGCTGTCTCACTATCTGAGGACAAACACTGAGAGCCTCACTGACACTGAGAGAATAATTAATAATCCTTTCATCCTTTTATTTGAGAAAGCCATTGTCTCGCACCCGTCTTGTTCTTCTGTGATTTGCAGCAGCGTAGACGCTTTAAATGCGCATTACTGCCCCCTTCAGTTCACTACTACCCGTCAAAATAATTAGGTTCACTAAGAAGATCCGGTTAAATCATTTGCGATTTGATTCGTTTGCGAACCGGACATCACTAAACTAGCAGCGCTTATGGCAAAGCTTTTTTGACTTTTATTCCTTCACATGATATGAATTCTTGATATCAGAATTAGATTTACACTAGTAACAATGTACATTTTTTATATCAACAATTCAATTTTCACTAGTTAAAATGTTCATTCTTGATATCAATAATTAAATTGTTGATATCTGTACTTGTATTTTCACTAATTAAATGTCACCTTAGACTGCCATTCAAAATCAATTGCTGATATAAAAAAATGTCATTGTTACAAGTAGAAATCTAATTCCTGATATCAAGGATGAATATTTTAACTAGTAAATATTGATTTGTTAATATCAAGGATTCATATCCTGAGAATGAATAAAAGTCAAAACGGCTTCCCATAAGCGCTGTCCTTATGATCTTTAATATGCATTATACAGGGGCAAGATGAAAAGAAAAAAAATACCATCTAAACTTTTCTAAAGACAGTAAGTTCCCCTCAGAGATACATTCATATTAATTTCTACCCCTAACTGAATCGCGATTTGTTTGGCATCTCAACCGATTTGAATCGTCAGATGTTTGAAATGATTCTCAGCCGGCTTGCGTTTAATCATTACATCCCTATGAATTATGTGATCATGTTAATAGACTGAATCATGCAGTGAAAGAACACACTCTAAATGTACACTAGTTAGTCTAACCAGACTTCTTCATCACTTAGTCGCTCACGAATGAGTGCACTCTGTAGGTGTGTTTTTTCTGTTTTTTAGTGTCATGATGTCTCACGAGTTCAGTTTTTGCGCTAAACATGCGCAGATTTGGCTTGCATGAACTTCCCCAAGAAATTAATGTGTGAACATAACTTACAAAAAGTAACCCGCCAAATTGGCTAGCAGTGATTTGACGACGTTACTCACTACGGCTGATTTTTACCCGCATTTGGCGGGTTGGTGGGTGTTAATTTCAAACCCTGTAAACATACATACACACACATATATATATATATACACACATACACACACACACACACACATATATATATATATATATGTATATATATACAGTGCTCAGCGTAAATGAGTACACCCCCTTTGAAAAGTAACATTTTAAACAATATCTCAATGAACAAAAAAACATTTTCCAAAATGTTGACAAGACTAAGTTTTATATAACATCTGTTTAACTTATATATATATATATATTAGTATTTTCATTCTCAGCTTGTGGAAAAGCTGCTTGTAATGGGCTTTGGCTCATCATGTGACTTTCTCATCACTACCTGCTTTTGGTGGTTATCAGTGTAATACAAAATTACTAAACAGATTTCAGTACTTCAATAAGTTGATATATTACCATTATATCAGATCAATGAAATTACAGTTTTTAAATGTCAAGTTAAGCTAAATCCATTAAACCTAAAATGTTGCAACCCAGCTGCCTGTTGTTTTACCATAAATTGTACTGTATTTACTTTTTGTGTTCAAATCAAGTTTCTCAGTGATAAACTTCAATATATCCAAACACACACATCCACTGGTTGGCTCCAATTAAAATTACCACCTTAAACTCTGCTTTTCATTTTTCATTTCGTGTGTGAGTACCAAAAAACTATTTGTTTTGGATTCAGTTATTTCGTCTATTTACAATTTTACATAAAACATCCATGAACTGTTTTCAAAGCTAAATCTATATAGTAAAACATTTCTCTGTTGCAAGGTTTTATTTTTTTTTATATTTATTTTATATATATTTTTATATTTTAAGAATTTGTATAAATGTAGAGAGCATGTTAATTAAAAACTCACCAGATAAGTAGAGAAGGTAAAACAAACAATTTATAATCTCCTTTTTCAAGGTTTTCTAACACCTCTTTCCAGAGCAAAGCTTCAGGTGATGGCTCAATGATCCCATCAGCCACACTTCAGAAAACTGTGCATCATGTATTAGAATGGCTACACAACTGTTTCAGGGCTCGAAGGGTACAAGAACCAATCGAGGCAGAACATTATATTTATGAGGGAATTATACTGTTTGGCCAAAGTACCATTTAAAGCCTAATGTGGCCCTTGTGCCAAAAACTTTAGCCAGCCCTGGACCAATTTCATGATCCTTCTTTGACTCATGACTACAGTTGCTAAGTCCGCTTATTATACGCAACTTTGGGCTTCTTTTTTTGTAAAAATAACCCCTGGCCGCGGGTTGCATTTTTTGGGGGTTTATTTTTAAAAATATGGGCGCTTGCTAGGGAAATCTGACAAGCAACTTTGTTTCTTTATTTATTGACACTCTCTGCTCGGACAGTTAATAGCCAACCAGTGCAATAATACAAGTGCCATAGCGTAATTTGCCAAATGTTCCGCCCCCCCCCCCCCCCCATTGAGAGAAATCACAATCAAAAAGAATGAGCATGACACTGTAATCCAAGCGATGATAGAAGAAGACTCAGAGGAGTGGGATGACTTTCTTGTAGCCTAATTTTTACAATGTTTTGGTAACGTATTAATTATCACAGGCTGTAATAAAAAAAAAGTCATATCCTGATACTGAGTAAATACATGTGGTTCGTTAAGATGTCTTAAAATGTATTTCTTATTTTAACATTTAAACGTAGACCACATTATTATTATTACTTTTTTACTTCATGAATACACATAAATGGCAGCTTTATGATATTTCTATATTTTTAATTATATTTTAATAATATTATATTTTATTTTTAATGAATGAATGATGCATTTATATAGCACTTTATTGTGTATTGTTGTACACCCAAAGCACTTTACAATCATGTGGGGGGGGTTGTTCTCCTCAACCACCACCAGTGGGCAGCATCCACTTGGATGATGCGATGGCTGCCACAGGACAACGGCGCCAGTGCGCTCACCACACACCAGCTACAGGTGGAGAGGAGAGAGAGTCATAGAGACAATCAAGTGTATGCGCTCACCACACACCAGCTACAGGTGGAGAGGAGAGAGAGACAGAGACAATCAAGTGTATGCGCTCACCACACACCAGCTACAGGTGGAGAGGAGAGAGAGTCATAGAGACAATCAAGTGTATGCGCTCACCACACACCAGCTACAGGTGGAGAGGAGAGAGAGACATAGAGACAATCAAGTGTATGCTCTCACCACACACCAGTTACAGGTGGAGAGGAGAGAGAGACATAGAGCCAATCAAGTGGATGCGCTCACCACACACCAGCTACAGATGGAGAGGAGAGCGAGTCAGAGACAATCAAGTGGATGCGCTCACCACACACCAGCTACAGGTGGAGAGGAGAGAGAGACATAGAGCCAATCAAGTGGATGCGCTCACCACACACCAGCTACAGATGGAGAGGAGAGCGAGTCAGAGACAATCAAGTGGATGCGCTCACCACACACCAGCTACAGGTGGAGAGGAGAGAGAGTCATAGAGACAATCAAGTGTATGCGCTCACCACACACCAGCTACAGGTGGAGAGGAGAGAGAGTCATAGAGCCAATCAAGTGTATGCGCTCACCACACACCAGCTACAGGTGGAGAGGAGAGAGAGGCATAGAGACAATCAAGTGTATGCGCTCACCACACACCAGCTACAGGTGGAGAGGAGAGAGAGTCATAGAGCCAATCAAGTGTATGCGCTCACCACACACCAGCTACAGGTGGAGAGGAGAGAGAGTCATAGAGTCAATCAAGTGTATGCGCTCACCACACACCAGCTACAGGTGGAGAGGAGAGAGAGTCATAGAGCCAATCAAGTGTACGCTCTCACCACACACCAGCTAAAGGTGGAGAGGAGAGAGAGACATAGAGACAATCAAGTGGATGCACTCACCACACACCAGCTACAGGTGGAGAGGAGAGCGAGTCAGAGACAATCAAGTGTACGCTCTCACCACACACCAGCTACAGGCGGAGAGGAGAGAGAGTCATAGAGCCAATCAAGTGTATGCGCTCACCACACACCAGCTACAGGTGGAGAGGAGAGAGAGACAGAGACAATCAAGTGTATGCGCTCACCACACACCAGCTACAGGTGGAGAGGAGAGAGAGACAGAGACAATCAAGTGTATGCGCTCACCACACACCAGCTACAGGTGGAGAGGAGAGAGAGACATAGAGCCAATCAAGTGTACGCGCTCACCACACACCAGCTACAGGTGGAGAGGAGAGAGAGACATAGAGACAATCAAGTGTATGCGCTCACCACACACCAGCTACAGGTGGAGAGGAGAGAGAGTCATAGAGCCAATCAAGTGGATGCACTCACCACACACCAGCTACAGGTGGAGAGGAGAGAGAGTCATAGAGCCAATCAAGTGGATGCACTCACCACACACCAGCTACAGGTGGAGAGGAGAGAGAGTCATAGAGCCAATCAAGTGTATGCTCTCACCACACACCAGCTACAGGTGGAGAGGAGAGAGTCATAGAGCTAATCAAGTGTATGCGCTCACCACACACCAGCCACAGGTGGAGAGGAGAGAGAGACATAGAGACAATCAAGTGTATGCACTCACCACACACCAGCTACAGGTGGAGAGGAGAGAGAGTCATAGAGACAATCAAGTGTATGCGCTCACCACACACCAGCTACAGGTGGAGAGAGAGAGAGAGTCATAGAGACAATCAAGTGTATGCGCTCACCACACACCAGCTACAGGTGGAGAGGAGAGAGAGTCATAGAGCCAATCAAGTGGATGCACTCACCACACACCAGCTACAGGTGGAGAGGAGAGAGAGACATAGAGACAATCAAGTGTATGCGCTCACCACACACCAGCTACAGGTGGAGAGGAGAGAGAGTCATAGAGCCAATCAAGTGATGCACTCACCACACACCAGCTACAGGTGGAGAGGAGAGAGAGTAGAGACAATCAAGTGGATGCGCTCACCACACACCAGCTACAGGTGGAGAGGAGAGAGAGTCATAGAGACAATCAAGTGTATGCGCTCACCACACACCAGCTACAGGTGGAGAGGAGAGAGAGTCATAGAGCCAATCAAGTGTATGCGCTCACCACACACCAGCTACAGGTGGAGAGGAGAGAGAGACATAGAGCCAATCAAGTGGATGGGACACTGGGGGTACACCCCTACTATATCTATGTTACAGCTCCCCTTCGAAGCTCTTGTTCATTTTTGTAAAATAGCTTTTGTTTTTGCTTTTCATGTAAAATAGTGATTTCAGTTTAATATGTTGCAGGCTCATTTATTGGTAATAAATAATATTGATGATAATAAATCATCAAAAAAATATTGGGCTTGTTTTTGGACCTGCGGTTGCTTTTTTGTCTCGCGAGAGTTGGCAACAGTGCTCATGACTCGTGAGAATAACAGATTTACAACAGGGAAGTTTTCACAGCGTCTCATTGCTGTGGCTAAAACAGCATTGATGTGATTTGTTTCTGTCAGTTTGTTTCTTTTACAGGGTTCTTGAGAGGGCCGATAAGGCTGGAAGACCTGCTGAACGAGAAGCTAGACTAACTTACAAAGGTTTAAGAGGAACAAGTGAGTAATAAATATCCTGCGGTGAAAAATCTCAGCAGAATTTATTGTATTTAACTTGCTCCATAATGATCCGGGTTTGGTTACTCTGGGGGGGTTAGGGTTAGGTTGGGGGGGGGGCACTTTTAAATGTCAGGATATATATTGAATATTGAACTATGCATTTTATAGCAACATTGGCTGGCACTAAAGGAAACACTAACAGCACTAACAGCTCGAACATGTTTCTGTGATTAACTGCTCTGCTCATGTTGTTACAGAAATGACCGTATAAGTCATTATGTTGCCTGCTCTCCTTCCCCATTCATCCATCTTTGTCTTTGCCCTTCTCTGTGCCCTTCAGTGCTTGAAGGCCATCCAGCGCACTGGCACACATTTTTGGCATGTTTGCTTATTCACTTTCCCTCTCTGTACCCTCTATGCCTTTGTTTTTCGCACAACTTATTTAGATCAGCTTAGGAAAAGCTTAAATAAACACTCTTAGGAACAGTTCACCCCGAAATGAACATTCTGTTATTTACTCATGTTGTGACAAAACTGCTGTTAACATGAGTACATTTGTAGCACATTCTTATTTATTTGTGCTAAATACAATTTTAAAAGTTATACACTATAAGTACAATAATTAAAACTGTATTTCTACTTAAGTAGTACTTCGGTGGATTTGCAAAAGTATACTAAATACCACTGATTTTTAGTGCACTGAAAAATATACTATACCACAAAAATGGACTTTGTGTATTTCCTAAAAGTGGGCTTTGAATGATTTAAAAACTAGTTCAATGTTAGTAAACTTTTATAGTTATCCGAAATTTTTATTAAATTAGATTTTATTACAATTAGTTTAGTAATTAATTGTAAATACATTTTCGCAACTAAAACGTGATTAGTTGACTTAACTTAATCATTTTAAAGCAATGGGTTTACTCAATTATTTAAAGTAAATAATAATAACAAATATATAATTTAAGTGAACTGTGAAGTTCACTTCACTTTTTTATTTATTATTATTATTTACTTAATTTTAAGGCAACAGGTTTCCTAATTTTTTTTTTTAAGTCAAGTCAACTCATTTTTTTACAGTAAGTACACTTAATATAAATACACTAATTGGCACCAAGTAGTCAGATGAAGTACCAGAAGTGTTTTATAATTGCATTAAAAGTGTGATAGGATCGCTTTACATAGAATTGTAGTGGATTTTTCTATAGGCTATACTATCTCTAAGTTCTATTTTGGATTTTCATGAAAAATACAGGAGAAATGCTTTACTCAAGTAAAACCCTACAGATTACTGTGCTTCACTATAAATGCACTAATAGCACATGATTGGGTTATTCACTTGCATGCATTTAGATATTTAGTACCAACATTTACAATTTAACAATAAGTTTAATTTTTGTCATAAAATACTTGAAGTGCATTATTTTTAATGCTTAAAAGAGAGCTACTAATGCCACAGTAATAGTGTACTTGATCGTACTATTTAAAGACACCATAAACATGGTTAAGTGTATCATATAAAGGGAATGTAGACAATTACAATACATTTTAAATTAATTATTTATTCTATAAATGCATGTCAGCAATACATTTTGTATATATTCATCTTATATTTTAAATAATGAATGCATGTATTTTCTATGTACAATTTGAGTACATTTTAAAGTGCATGAAAGACACTTTCAACTGTACTAATTCAGTTTTTTTTAAGACCATGTTAAAAGCACATTTTAGTTCAAATTCATGGTGTCCCAAATTAGCACAGTTGAGTACACTTAGATAATCTATCATAAAAGTTGTCCGTATTATTTCTAATATTCTGTGTCTTCTGCAGCCAAAGTCTTGGTGTGAGGAACATTCTGCTCCACTGTGGCTCTCAAAATGAATTCATGTTTGTATTCCGATATAAAATGCCATGTCTGCCATCAAAGAATCAAACCTGTTGTAACTGATTTGTTATGCCAAATTTATACTTGCTGCATAGAAGATTTGAGAATATCTGTGAAAGGCAAGATTATCAACCAAGAACAATAGCATCAGTTTGCGTCTGTTCATCAATTGTTCTTTTTGGAGCTCAACAGCTGAGGCAGAAAATCAAATCAGGACTTGAGCAGCATTTAAGTCCATCAGTCATTGTGCATCACTCCAAGACTTAGCCCGGCTCACACTGTGCGATTTTGGCCACGATTTGGTTGTCTGAGATAAATTGAGAAAATCCTAAAAGATTCTTATAATCCTCGGCTAAAATCTGTAGTCTTTGATCACTGGTTTGACATGTTCACCGACAACCAATTAATGGCTGTTGCGATCTAATTCTGGCAGTGTCAGAAGATTTGGCGCACAGTCCTGCAGTGTGACTACCGCTATACGATGAATGTCAAACTGTCTCCGTTTTACAAGACGAGATATGAGCAGAATTAATGCTAGAGAATTATTCTATCAGCCATAATCTCTGGCGCTCCGGTCCGCTCACGCTCTGGTCACGTTTTCATGTGGGTGTGTAGAGCTGCTTACATTATTCTTCTAATTATTGCCACCATTCATATACTTTTCATGATAGCCAACATTTCGGTCCCGTGTGCAACGCACCTCGCAGTCACTGAACGTGTGTGGGTTGATAACGTAAAACTCCGGACAAGTTTTCTTGTGCACCTGTTTTTAACTCGTCTTGACTGTTGTACAGTCTGACATTAATGAGAACTGAGATCCCACAGTGTGACATGATCATCATGTTTGTACAGTCTGACAAATACAGTCCTAAAGGACTAATCGCACAGTGTGAGCCCGGCTTAAGCCAGTTTGAATAAAATAAAGTCAGTGAAAAGGAGTTGAGGCTCCAGCTATTTTATTGAGCTTAATTAGTGCCAGGTGTGCTTTGTTAAAGGTTGTTCATGGGCATAAAGTGCGTGAGATGGGACAGTTACATTGTAAATCTTATGACTAATATGACAAAACACATCTAATATATAAAAAAATGACTTATTTATATAAATTGAATTAATGATAATTTATAATATTTATATAAATGCTCTTGGCTGTATTATATACACAATGTATGATATGGTGATTTACTATTTAAATTATTTACAGAAGTACACTGATCAGTCACGACATTAAAACCACTGAGAGGTGAAGTGAATAACATTTATTATATTAAAGGAGACCTATTTATGTCCCCTTTTACAAGATGTAATATACGTAAGTCTCAGGTGTCCCCGAAATGTGTCTGATAAGTTTCAGTTCAAAATATCCCCTATATAATTTGTCCTTTTGAAAATGCCTTCTTTGAGACCGTTTTTGTGCATGTCTCTTTAAATGCAAATGAGCTGCTGCTCCCCGCCCCCTTTTCCAGAATAGGGCTGTGCCTTTACAGCTCATACTTCCAATACTCTGCTAAAAAAAACATCTCTGGTTTTCATTATCGTGTCTATTTATCTGAAATCATGCATTTTAAACCATATCTGTTATTCTTCTGGAACAGTTTTTGAGCGCACAGTCACAGCATGTGAGTACTAAACTTAGCTCTCTTCCGTGTCTTATTACGCTTAAACTATCAAATACACAAGATTGTTAAAAACACACATGGTTCATGGTATTCAGTGGTTAGTACTTACAAAACGTGTGCAAGGAAAGACAACCAGTGAACTGTTTTTTTGCTATATTTCTGTGTCATGGGATTTTTTACTTATCAAACTTGTGGCGTGGCAGAAAAAAGGTTGGGAAACGCTGTATTACACCATACCTCAAGCTTCTCTTATACGCCTGACTCAAGTTTCATCTGTTTGTGATGATGTTCACTGTGAATGAACCTATTTTGTCAAGTGAACTTCCCTTAACTTCCATGCACAGCAGTACAAGGGAACAATGTTATATATGTTGTTTTCTAAGCAATAAGTACCCTGTCTAGTGCCCTTGTAGTGGTCTAAAACTCTGCCACAAAACCCCAGCCCCAAAAAAAGGAAAAACACAGGAGACATATAAACTTGGAGACAGTAGACAAGTCTGGCAGAAACTTCTTAATGTGGTGCTTTAGAGCTAAAATGGACTTTGCCTGCATGCGGCTTCTTTGTGTTTACCCTGGGGTCAACCGGAGACGGTGAACACATGGTGCATCCCAAATCGCGCACTTATGCTCTATTCTATGACGTTTTGTAGTATAAATAGTGCAAGTAGTGTGTTCACACTGAAAATTCCCAAAATAAAAAGAGCACTTTAAATGCCCGGATGATGCACTTAAATAACAGAAAACATGAAGTGTGGAATGTTGAACACTTCATTCACTCAACTGTCGCTGCTTTAATTACGTCAGACTCCGAATATTAATGACAAAATAAACTTATATAATTCATACACTACATGGTTGAGTGCATAGTGTATAAGTACATGGTGTATAAGTGCATAGTGTATAGTGTGTCATTTGGGACGCAGCTATGGATTTGCATATGGATCACATACAGCCTTTCACATGGTCAGAAGCAGTGCCATGCACAGCCTAGCCAAAATGAAATTTGACTGTTAAATCTGACTTTCATTTATAGTATGTCTCTTTCTTCTCCTTTTTAGTCAGAGCTGAAATTGTCCAAATATATACAGGACTATTATAGACATCCTAAGAATTATGCTAACCATGGATGTCATGAACCATATATGTCTTTTCTTTTCATCATTTCATTTATTATCATCATTTTACACATGTTTGATGTATATATACTGTGTGTGTGTGTGTGTGTGCGTGCGTGCGTTTGTTTGGGCTATAGTCAAGTCCACCTTTGTCGAGTCCAAGACAAGTCCAAGTCCAGGACTATCGAGTCCGAGTCAAGACTGAGTCCAAAGAGGTTCGAGTCCGAGTCAAGTCCAGGACTATCGAGTCCGAGTCAAGACCGAGTCCAAAGAGGCTCGAGTCCAAGTCAAGTCCAGGACTATCGAGTCCGAGTCAAGACCGAGTCCAAAGAGGTTCGAGTCCAAGTCAAGACCGAGTCCAAAGAGGTTCGAGTCCAAGTCAAGACCGAGTCTAAAGAGGTTCGAGTCCAATTCAAGACCGAGTCCAAAGAGGTTCGAGTCCAAGTCAAGACCGAGTCCAAAGAGGTTCGAGTCCGAGTCAAGACCGAGTCCAAAGAGGTTCGAGTCCGAGTCAAGACCGAGTCCAAAGAGGTTCGAGTCCGAGTCAAGACCGAGCCCAAAGAGGTTCGAGTCCGAGTCAAGACCGAGCCCAAAGAGGTTCGAGTCCGAGTCAAGACCGATTCCAAAGAGGTTCGAGTCCAATTCAAGTCCAAGTCCAAATGAGACGGTCAAAACAGAGAAAGACAACAATTATCTTCTTCAAAACCACATACTTAATTATTGATAATTGATGTGATACGAGAGACGGCATATCTTCTATTCTAATATAATAATTTACTCTTTACTGTTATTATCAAAGTGTCTAATTCTAGCGTTTGGTAATATTTCTATTCAAAATCGCGATTCCTCGATTGATAAAAAATCTAATTGTGGCGAAACATTAAATTTGAATTAATCGATAAAATCTGATAAATCGCCCAGCCATCGCCACTGTGTTTGCTTATTTTTTACTTTATTTACATTTGTGTAATTCATTTAATTTTACATTCAGTTGTATTGCGTGCCTCCAGGCTTTATTCGTTATTTTTCTTATTCATTTGGTGCCACGGCGTTTGATGATTTTCAGTTTTTTTTTGTACATTTAAACATTTTGTAAGTTTGTAATTTTATATTAGGCCTATAGTGAGAGGGAAAACTCCAACAAACTTTGTAAAACCAAACTGTATTATGTAACTTGCCGACAGCATGATTATTTATATTATAAAGATTATTTATGCCTCCACGCACACCCAGAGCCAGGCGCACACTCATATGACGCAGCTGTGCATTTAACAGGCGACCAATGGCAATGCCCGTTCTAGATGGAGTTGAACCAATTTGTGGAACAAGCGAGCCAGATTAATGGTTTTGTTTTGAAAGAGAATAAAAAAGCATATATTGCTGGACTTGGTCGAGACCAATTAGAACATTTGGCGAGTCCGATGACCTAGTCCGAGTCCAAATACCAACGAGTCCAAGACAAGTCCGAGACGATAGAAAAATGCCGGACTCGAGTACTACAGCCCTAGTGAGTGTGAGAATGAGAGTGTGAGAGAGAGACAGAGACACAGAGACACAGAGAGAGAGTGAGAGAGAGTGAGAGAGAGTGAGAGAGAGAGAGTCGTGGCCTAGTGGATAGAGCGTTGGACTTGTAACCCGAGGTTGTGTGTTCGAATCTCGGCTCCGGCAGGAATTGTCCACAACTGAGGTGAGACTCTTGAGCAACTGAACCCCCAACTGCTCCAGGTGTGTGTACGCTTGGATGGGTTAAATGTAGAGAACACAATTCACTGCTGGTTATACTCTGTATAATTGTGTATGTGACAAATAAAGCTCATCTGAGCTTAGTAATAAGAATAATTACACACACACATTAATTTAATTATAATATCAGTTATCCTATGCTCATGCTCTTGTATGAGAAAACAGTGGAGGAAGAGCATGTGTGCAGATTGAACAGCTGCTACTGTTTATGTTGTCTGATCAGTTGTTATTGTTAATTAATAAAGTTTGAATTAAACCCCCAACCTGTGTTATTATTTTTACTTGACTCACTCCTTAAAACTGCATTTGACAATTTTCATATTTATCATACATCTCACTGAACTGCTGATTCAGGTTTGTCTTGCAGCTGTTATATGTGGTAAAACCCTCTTAGAGAGGACTCTTCTGAGACTCTGTCTCAGAAGGACATCTTTGCCTCTAAACAAAAACCTTCATGGTAAAATTGTGTTTGCCATCCCAAAACTAATTTGCTAAATCATGTTTGGCAAGCAACACCTAAACTTTCCCATTGAGCACCAGAAGAGCCAGACAGCTCATAGAACAGCAGGGGACAGCACTACAGATTCAGAAAATCCCAACCGGTTAGCCGAGATTACTCTGCACCAGTACAGGATCCTTCCACAGACACATCTCTGCCAAACCATTATAACCAGAACTGCAGAGATAGACTAGCGTGAAACATGTTGCAAAAGTGTAGTTCACACTACAAACAGCAAATTACACTAGCTTCCACATGTGGCTTCTATTTACATAATTTTATAATAAATAAAGAAAACAGACAGAATAGAAAAAGAATAGTGAAAGCTAGTATTGGAGGTCGTTATTGTTTTTTGTAGAAAACAAAGAGTACAAGTCTTAAAGGTCATATTTTGTTAATAAATAAAGAAAACAAATGGATAAAATGGAATTAGAATAGAGAGTGCTAGAGTTAGAGGGTCAAATAACAATGGAAGAGGTGTGTTTTTAGCCGATTCTTGAAGATGGCTAAGGCCTCAGCTGCTCAGATTGAGTTGGGCAGATCATTCCACAAGGAGGGAACGGTTAATGTAAAAGTCTGTGAAAGTGATTGTGTCTCTTTGGGATGAACAATAAAGCAACGTTCACTTGCAGAACGCAAGCTTCCAGAGGCACATGAGTCTGAATTTAAATAAAGGGGAGCAGAGCCAGTGGTGGTTTTGTAGGTAAACATTAGTGCCTTAAAGGGTTAGTAAACCCAAAAATGAAAATGATGTCATTAAAACAACATCAACTTAATCAGCGTTGTTTACGTTCAGTAGACAGCGCGCGCATGCTGAATGTAAACAATGCTGATTACACATTGATAACATTTAAGAGTAGAGATCGACTGATATATCGGTTTACCGATATTTAAGCATTTTACCATAATCGAATATCGGTTTTGAAAAAAAACCGATAACCGATATTTTTGTTTTTGTTTTTTTGTCACATACACAATTATACAGATCCATTACAGATTATACAGATCCATCCAAGTGCACACACACTCGGAGCAGTGGACACACACACACACACACACACACACACACACTGTTCACTCAGGAGAAGCTCCAGCACGGCCACCGCATGTAACTTTATACAAGATTCCCTCGTTTGAAACACACTAAACTATATTAACATTTACTATAGAACCATTATTTCACCAATAAACATCTAAATAAATACATCTCTATCGAAATTAATTATTTATTATCTCCACAAGCGATCACAGTTTGAGTATAGTTCTGTGTAAATAGATAAACCGCTGTCAGCAGTTTTCATAATCTAGAAAAAAAACATTTTAATAATTCTGATAAAACAGTTAAGAAATGCAATAAAATATGATGTTTTGTTTGTTATAGCTTATTTCAATATTCCAGAGAATATTATTCAGTGAATTATTCTTCACTCTTTAGTCTATTAAACCGATTATAAACCTAAAACTGTAGTTTAAAATGAATTTATATGACTTCTGTCCTTTATTTTCTCCATTTGAAAACATTATACATTCTTTTGCTTATTGGTAATATCAGTGTTGCTGATGATGCTTTTTATAAATAAAATGTTTTTATTGTTGTAATTTGAAGATAAAATTTGACATGAAAATTTTAATTTTCAACAGTTGTTTGTTGTTAAGACGAGTGAAAGTGAAGAATGGACTTCACTCTGTTATTTATGTACTTTATAACAGTAAATAAATATCGGTTCTGCATATCGGTTATCGGGTACATAAACATACAAATAATCGGTATCGGTTATAAAAAATCAATATCGGTCGATCACTATTTAAGAGTATAAGTTCACATGATAATTAATATAAACATGAGTATGAGTTTATCCATTGTCATTTGAAATATAACAACGCTTAAAGTTAGAGTTAGGAATAAGTATGTAAAATGATTTATTTGCCAAATTTATGATTTTCATAAAACCAACCAGTTGCGGTTGCTTCTGGGCGAGGAATCTCCACTGATTTGGTGCCTCCGTGGTCTGTTGGCATGCGGCTGATTTCTTGCGAAGTGTGGAAACACGGACTATACTGCATTATCAAAATACTGATCATAAGGTTTGAATGGCCTGACCTGACACCAATGCATGACTTTGGAGTGGGACTTCCCGTTTGACTATAATGATGGCATAACAGGTGACATTTGCTAGAAACCAGGGCTGTGCCAGTGAGCATAAATACCTCCTCACCAGGGGTCAGAATATCACTGGCAGCAGTACACTAGGTTTTACGTGGACACAAGTAAAGTACAAAGCTTTGCAACAAATATAAATAATGTTGCATTGCCTCATTAAAACCTGAATAAAATGATCAGAACTAAACAGAAAACCATGGGAGGAAGATCATGATCCTCGTTCTTGAAGACTGCTGTGGTGAGAACCAGAGTTTGGTTGTGAAAGAGCGTTAGGATGTGCTGAAGGAGAAATCTCTCTTTCTACAGAGATCGAAACCTCATCACTCCAATTGGAGTGGAGTTTTAGACCTACTATAACTCCAACTGTGGCCAGTTCTATGTTTTTAAGAGTGCAATGCTTCCATTTATATCTGAACCTCCTCGTAATTTAGACCGTCTCGTATAGCCAGAGTTTTGACTGTCAACATAAAGCCACATGGCAATTTATTCAGGCCAAATATAACCAATCTTAACAAGAAGAGACATTTAAAACAATGTAAAGTCAAATTATGCACTAAGTATGTGCTGTTGAGCAGCAGGACTAACTGAAATAATTATACCAAACTAGACGGCATCAAAATACACTATATTAATTGCACAGCAGTGTCAGTCAACAGTTTGGTTTTTGCCTTAATCGACAGAATAGAACAATACAATGAAAATACAGTGTTGACGATCATGTGCATCTTTGCTAAATATCAGAAAGATTTTTCAAAGTTTAAAAGTCGAATAGCTCTCTTGCTTGCAGCCCATGATCACAAAGTACAAAAACATAGCAATTACATCTGGCAAATTCTTTCGATACAGTTTGAGACCTCAACGGTCAAATTTGTATGAAAGAGAGTGAGGAACGTTTGAGAACTGCATGAGAATAACTTTCTCTTTCTTAATTTTAAGACGGAATCTTCTGCATACAGTGAATTCGAACGGTAACCACTTTGTCATCTGGAGGAAGCCAATGAGTTTATGTGGAGGTAAATCAAAGCACTTGAGTCTAAATAAAGAGAAACATACCCTTTTAACTAAATCTTTAATGCTGAGAGGTTAAACCGTGTCGACAGTCATCTCAATGACTCGGAGACATCTCGGAAACATTGGGACACATCTGTTTTGAACAAAATGTGTATATAGCAGACATACTGCAAAGCATTACACACAGCTCTCTTGAAAGAAGATTACAAATGTGATGGAAGCAGTCCATCCATAAACAAACAGTACTTTCATTACACTTTTAAATGGCTGTCAATGGAGAAATATTTTGCCTGCAGAATGATTATGGCACTAACAGCGGCAAACTGTCAAACATAACTAGCCAAACCCTGACTCTCTAAGCAAGGACCTCGGTGAACACCACTGAAATTAACCATCTCAACAAACCCATTTGCTAAAATGAATCAGATTTCCGATGTTAGTATACAGAGGGAGGCAGTGTATGAGAATGTGTTGAACTGTTGGCTTTGCTCACTCAGTGTATATTACAATGTAGCATATAAACCAGATGTACGCATTTGTCACACTAGACCGTTACTCATGGGAAAACAAGGGGTAATTGTTACTGAAAAGGCTAAAATATTTTGAAAACAGTTGAGCTACTGTGACATTATTAAAATGTAGCTACATGAGGAGTGAACAGCAAGACTTACATCACAGTCTCTGTAATTTAATCTCACGATAGTGGCAAAAAATTGTTATAGAGGCCAGTTATCTTTGCCAGAAATTGATTTTAAAATAGTTTATGTATTAAATAACCATGAGGTAATGCCTATATCAGGATATTTGAGTGAATTCAAAACTCGTTTGACTCTTCATTTGGAACTTGATGAATATGAGACAAATTAATCTCATTTAAATGGGTCATGAACTACCTTTGTTTTTTTATTTTGTACTGTTCTCAGAGGTCCACTTATGTTATCAAGATCTTTACATAAAAAACGTCTCAGGTTACGTATGTAACCATGGTTCAGTTCAGACGCTTCAGAAGGGAGCACATACTCATAGGTGACCCTCTAATGAGGGGAGCGATGCTAGCTCTACTGACAGCGTTTAGCCCTGGGGAGAACTCACCCTTCAGAATGAGAGGGAACTCAGACGCCCTAAAAAGGGAGCGGCAAGCTCATAGGTGACCCTCTATGGTGAGGGGAGCAGTGCTAGCTCTACCGATGAGGAGCTCTGGAGAGCGGAGAACTCATTCCTCAGAATGAGCTCAGACGCTCAGAAGGGAGTGGCATGCTCATAGGTGACCCTCTATGGTGAGGGGAGCTATGCTAGCTCAACCAATCAGGAGAGCAACCTATCACAGAGCTCTAGTGGAGCGGAGAACTCATTCCTTAGAAGGGGAGGAATTTTAGGCGCTCAGAAGGGAGTGGCATGCTCATAGGTGACCCTCAAAGTGAGGGGAGCAGTGCTAGCTTGACCAACCGGCGACCTATCACAGAGCTCTGGGGAGCGGAGAACTCATTCTACAGAATGAGAGGAACTCAGACGCTCAGCAGGGAGCGGCATGCTCATAGATGACCCTCTATAGTGAGGGAGCAATGCTAGCTCGACCAGCAAGGCGAGCGACCTATCACAGAGCCCTGAGGAGCGGAAAACTCATTCCTCAGAATGAGCTTAGATGCTCCGAAGGGAGCGGCATGCTCATAGGTGACCCTCTAGTGAGGGGAGCAATGCTAGCTCTACCGACAACGAGCTCTGGAGAGCGGAAAACTCATTCCTCAGAATGAGCTCAGACGCTCAGAAGGGAGCGGCATGCTCATAGGTGACCCTCTAGTGAGGGGAGCAATGCTAGCTCTACCGACAACGAGCTCTGGAGAGCGGAAAACTCATTCCTCAGAATGAGCTCAGACGCTCAGAAGGGAGTGGCATGCTCATAGGTGACCCTCTAAGTGAGGGGAGCAGTGCTAGCTCGACCAACAGCGAGCTCTTTTGGAACTTAGACGCTCATACAGGAGCGGCATGCTCATAGAAGACCCTCTAAGGTGAGGGGAGCAATGCTTAGCTCTACTGACAATGCTCAGAAGGGGCAGCATGCTCATAGGTGACCCTCTAAGGTGAGGGGAGCAATGCTAGCTCGACCAGCAGGGCTAGGGCGACATAAGTAGAGCATGAGAGGCCTAATCCATGGGATTGCAGACCAGAATGACCTGAGGACCGAGGATGTTCCCACGGAAACCTCCAAGGTGGCCTTAGCCCGGACCATCAGCAAGGCAGTTTCGTATGAACATAGAACCTGACCGAATTCATCATAGGTTCAGTCTGACTGCAATCTTAGGTTCCCACCTAACCTCGGTCAGGTGGGGTATGGCAGTTGCAGGGGAATTAAAGAGGGGAAGCTAAGGGCCGGTGTTTAAGCCCCCTGAAGGAAGGGAGTAGATGTTAGTTACTCTGGTCCGGACGAGAACGTTGTTGAGGACGTTTCGCCTGGATCACCTTCCTCAGGTCTTGCCTACCTCTTTTTGACTTGTACCTTCCTCTACCCCTACCCGCAGGCGGGGGAGGGGCATGAGTCGCAACACTAGCCCTCTGTGCCTGTCTCCGATCCTCAGACCGGGACGGGCCAGGACCCCTGCTCTGTTCGGGCTCAGACCTGGACTTTATAGAAAGCCTTACCCAGGTATTTCAGCAGATCAGTCTGGTACGCCTGAAGCACCGCCATAGTGTGCAACGAAGCGACGGTCTGACCTGCTGCTGCATATGCCCTGCCATTTAAGCCAGATTCAGAGGCCTAGATGGCAAGGAGGGAGTTTTCTCTTGCACAGTGGGCATCCCCTCATAGCCATTTTCACGCATCCCCTCAGTGTCAGCATAACTAGTATGCTGAAACCTATGAATACGAGAAAAAATAGCCTTTTCCACTCCTTCTCAACCTCCACATCGAGATTTTATGAAGAAAGGAAGGCTCACTCGAGCTGGGAGTTTATGGCCAGAAAGATTTATTTTTATGATCCATAACCTCCAAAACTCGTTCATATGCAGTGCAGGAGGATTGAGAGGGTTCAGTCTCAACTTCCTCACCCTCAAACATCTCCTGCTCTTCCTGGGCATAACACAGCAGAGCACTAGCCGCTGAATCTGATGATGTCAGAAAGATCGCATCGTCACAATCCAGCAGCTCACTCTCGTTCTCGGCCGACGCGCGCGAAAAGGGGGCGGTCCCTCTCCAACTCATCGGCCACATCCAACTGCTAATTTCATTCGCCTCCGTGCCTCGGCAGCGGTGAGTCCCGAATCGCGAATCGCGAGCGTCATGGGCTGTCACCGGCCAACGAATGGTGTTTTTACATATGTATCTTCAGACACGAGTCACGCTGAGGGCGTTCCCCATAGCGACCCCTAGGGGACGCAGATCGAAGTTCCCATGAAGGGGAACAATAATTTAGAGGTAAAAGGATATTTTCTGTCCTGTTTTTGGTAGGCGGGGCTAAACAGGCAGTGTTATAGAATTGGGGGGCGGGGATAAACAGGCAGTGGTGTATAATTGGTGGGCGGGGATAAACAGGCAGTGGTGTATAATTGGTGGGCGGGGATAAACAGGCAGTGATGTAGAATCGGTAGGCGGGGCTAAACAGGCAGTGATGTAGAATCGGTGGGCGGGGCTAAAAAGGCAGTGATGTAGAAGTAGGCGTTGATCTTCTCCTGTGGAGGCGGTGCTTATCCACACTATTACATCATAGAGTAGAACATTCCACAAGCTGCCATTTTGGCAGACTGCCTTCAATATAAGCTGTTTTTAGAGTTCAACAAACGTTCAACAATGTTTTGAGTTTTGAAACTTATAGGATGTTTTTAAAGTACAATGACCTCTTATAAGTGAAAAGATCAAGGGATTTTGTTTTCTTAGGTTGTATTTATTTTTCAGTGTGAAAATTTCGGACGAAAATGTTGAACTCCGTGTGCAATGCTCCATTACCAGAGTAGGGGTGGGCAATATGGAAAAAATATAATATAACGATTTTTTTTTGAAAAATCACGATTCATTCACGATTCTTTGTCATGTTGGTTTTACTATTTTGCAAGTAGTCTGAGCAGTACAACCAAACTACTTTCCCTATTATAAAGCCTTTCAAGGTAACAAAAGAGAAAAACAAAATAAGAATGGCAGATATTTATAATAATAATAATGTTACATTTATATAGTGCTTTTCTGGGTACTCAAAGCACTTAGTACATAGAAGAGGGGATCTCCTAAACCACCACCAGTGTGCAGCATCCACCTGGATGATATATGTAAACCTTGTGTGTTTTGACCGTATTAGCTTAAATGATAACTTAATTCAGTAATCAGGCGTTGTTTGACAGTGTTTTAGTGCGTGTGCTTCTGGTGTATGTGCTCAGAAAAAGCAGACGTCAAACCAGCGCACAAATGAAGCGTTTAACCGGCAAGGCTTGTATGCAAATAATGCACTTTTGCGATCGCGAATAAGTGCAGTGTCCTGTCAGATTAACTCTACCGCTGTATGTCGTGTTGTACACTATATAGAGATGGCGGCGCCAGAACTGCAACTGAAAGAATGTGCGCTGTAGCACGATACTATGATATTTTTTTCAAAAGCAGATCGTGGAGACATTTTTATCGTCCACGATCAAAAATGGTCATATCGCACACCCTTACCAGAGTAAATATTAGGGCTGTAAAAAAACTCGTTGAATTTAAAATAAAAATCCACATTCAAATACAAAATGTTGCATTCTATTTTTATGTGTGCGTCAGATAGCCTTATCTGGCACACGAGATGCGATGACGATGTAAGTAGGTGTCATTGCATTTAAATGCTTTTTTTAGCCTATCAAGTTGAACCCACTGGATACATTGTTCATTCAAAATACTGCAGAAAAAGAAAAAAATCAAAGCGGAGATGTTTACGTCAAAACTGAAACCAAGCTGTTGGTACCGAATGCATATTTTGCGCATTTTCTAGACGGACATCTAAAAGTGTTAAACTTGCGTCTTGCACAAGATAATCAGATATTTAGAAAGTCATTTAAAATTATTGTAAGTTCAACTTTGAAAAAAAAAAAAACATGTCTCAAAAATTCATGGAGGGATGGTCTTTCCCCACTTCACTGGGGATTTGCATAAGACCTTAAATGTTTTTAAATAGAAAAAAGTAACGTTACTCTTTGTGATTGGTTTTCCATGCTTTGTGTATGCTTCAACTGTGTATACATTATGCAGTTTTGTTTCTAATAGTTTAAGCAACTTAATTATATATGGTTGACCATTATTTTAAACATTATGCACTTTTTTCAAAGATAGTCGTGTTATTTTATTTCTTTGAAGAACCGTGGATTAGTAATATCTTGCTCAATGTGCCCTCTTGTGGCCTCAGGAGAGAAGTTAAAAGCTTTTTTCCTGAAAACTGAAATTATGCCTTTTAAATTTGAATATAATTCGAATTTTGATAATATTTAAAAGGGAGGTACAATGCTGTTTCATGCATTCAGAGTTGTTTATACTGTTGAAGAGTTGGATTCTCGTGCTAAGCATGGACAAAGTTTCAAAAAACAATTTGGACGTATAATAGAGTATTTATGTGCCAAAAATCTCACTTCCAGATTCGTACAAGTTTCGGAGAGTTTTTTTCCGATCGTGGCTCTTGCTGATGTAAACGACGGTGGAACTCCTTGTATGGGCATTTCTCCTGAAAGAACGCGCCTATGAATGCATCGAACGGAGCAAGAGATAGAGCGCGGCCATCAACGCGCTTCCTCCGGCTGCACCGCTGCACGGGAAGAATGTTTTTGGTTATGAGGGAAAGATTATCTTGTTCAGCTTCCCGAAGAACCCAGCGTTACGTAAACAGTGGATGCAGTCTGTTTTTCCGGGGCAGAAAAGGAGGTTCTCAAGTGTTTTAGTTGACAAACATTTTATAAACTAGGCCCAGTTCGACGCTGGATTTGCAGATCATTTGATACTGAAATATGGAGCGGTCTCAGCTATAAAAGATCCTGGTCATGATTCAGAACTGCAGACAGTAAGTGAAACGGCATCAAATGTCTCTGTTTTATTGGTGATCGGCGCTCAAGTGCTCATCACTCTTTAACTCCGCCCACGGTGAGCCGCCTCCAAGAGCTCTGCTTTTTTCAGAAAGAATCGTAAAAGATGTATATTTCTTTTATAAATATGATAAAACTAAAGATTTTTGGAGATATGAAGGATGCAGTACTAATAGATACTCAAGATTAACATGAGATTGGGTGAAACTGTGTTATGTAACCTTTTAGTACAAAATTCGAATTTAGCTTTTCAGCCATTTTGACAGCCCTAACACACACACACACACACACACACACACACACACACACACACACACACACACACAAAAGAGCTACAAAAACTGACAGTCAACACAATCATACAAAAGTGCGCAATCCAAGTTTTCCAAAGCACGGAAGCATTTTATATTCAAATTTTAAAATGATACTTGTCTGTTTGTTGCATTCCTTGTCAGTTCTGACAGGTTACATGTTCATTTAAGGCACTTTCAAAGCATTTTTCCCAAGTGCATAACATTCATTTCTCTAGCTTTATGTCCCAAATTCATGCATTTAAAAAAAAGTTTGTATTTTAAGCAAGAGCATGCGTGTCAATCTGGACATTGCAGAAAGGGAGCAAAAAAAATGACAAAAACATTTTGTGCAGATTATTTGACAACTTACAATGTATCACTCATTTTTTTATCATCATATGATTCAGTCATTTTAAGATTTAGTGAATTATTGTGTAATACATGAGTTTGTAATCCATAATTTATATGGTAAACCTATTATTTCTGGAAGAGATCCTGGTTTGTTTGTGAAAGACCCTGGTTAAAGTAAACGTGAATCTGCCCCAATTTTCCTTATATCCTACCCTCTCTAGCCTGTCTGTCTTAATTCTGACGAGCTCAAACTGATTTATAGTTTTAGTTCCTGAACCAAATGATTATGTAAAGATGATGTCAGTAACAAACAGCAAAGTCCTTTCTCCCTTCCTGCAGCTGTCCATCTGCAACTGATTTATGAACTGTTATTACAAGCACAAACATCTCCTCTTTATAATTTCTAGTCATTTCCCTGAACCCTCACTCCGTTCTGTTTTTTATTCGCTCTGTTGGCATTGGATCTCAGTTTTGTGGAGTTATTGAGCACCAGAGGCTCCCAGAAACATTCCTTAAAGGTGAAACATCTCTTTAAAAATGCTGTTCTCCAACAACAAACCTGCAAAGTAGCAATGCATGTAAATCCGGATTCAAGCACGGCCTTCTGCATTTGGGGACATGTTAGCCCACACTTGAGGCATCCGAGCAGCTGTCAGACTGTCGGTTGTGGGATTGCTGGCATGCAGGCCTACTCTGGCAAGAGAAAATCATGCAAATCTCCGGATGCAATGTCTCTGTGCGCGTGGGACTTTGTTATTATCAGAGTTGCAATCACTTCCATGTTTGCTGGTGGCAATGTTACAGCTATTATAGAGGAGAGATTGGTGTCAAAAGTCTTACCCTATGAAGTGGAGATAATGTGTGGGCCCAGAGGGGATAAAAGGTTTGAACGTGTTCCCTCAGGAGCACAGGTAAATGTGCTTTTCACAAAAGCCCATTGACTTAATCGTTAAGATTCAGTTTTCTGCACATCATGATATTGAATGTCAGTAAAAGCAAATGCTTTTTCTGTGGTTTAAAGTCAACATGGCATAGAACAACACATGCATAATTGCACTAGGACAAAAAATATATACATAATGTATATTATAAAGATAATTTAGTTATTCCAAAAAAAGGATAATTTGAAATGGGAAGCTTCCTCCTAGAGTGTCTAAATGTTTAGTTTCAGCAATGAAAATGTATTCTAATGCATATAATCTCAAGTATAATCCCTATAATCTTGCAACTGCAAAATAGCCTACCAGAGCAATAGCCTAGGCCCTAGGAATACAGAAGTTTCTCCCAAATCGTAATAGTCAAGCGTGTTTTACAAGAAAGCATGATGTCATAATTAGAACACAAAGCTAATTTAACCATATTATTTTTTTATTGAAAATATTGAGGCTCAACATAGATGTATTGTCGGTCTATATTATGAATGATGAATTGCAGAATGGATTGCATTAGAAACAGCAGATCTTGCATTAGAAATCTAATCCCATCTGAATAGTTCTTAAGAAAGCATACATCTAGGATTTGTCACAATCACTTACTGTGTGTTGAAATGCTTACTCCTTGACAGCTGTCAAATGCATGGATACTTATTAGATTTTGTAAGTAATTACTTTTTTCCAAAATTCAGAATAGAGTTCTATGCAGGATAGATTTCCCAGTCCTCCACACAATTCAGCCTTCAGGCAAAAGGAAGGTGATTTCCTTTGCTGTTGCATACAATCCAAAAAAAACAGACTATTCAAACTGTAAACTATTACTACTACGCAATAGACGAATAATCTTCATTTTCAGGTATTTATATTTTGGGGGAGTTGCACAAGCGGTTTATTTATCCAATTACCCCCCCCCCCACACACACACACACACACACACATCAGCATCTTCCCTCCCGAATCCAAACTCAGCATTCAAACTTGTCCCGCACCGCACTCGGCTGCACGGAGTCCTGCAGGAACGCGTTCTTCCAATGAACAATATTCCTTTAAAGAGCATGTCAGAATGACAAACGTCCATTCATAGTTTTAGTGTGTACATTTCTGTGCTTCTGCTAAAGATTAGAATAGTCAAGACAAAAACATTTAACACAGAAAATATTTACAAAAAAAAAAAAGTGCACTATTTTTATTATTTCTATTACAATATACGCAACAGTGCTTATTAGACTATGCAATAAATCGAAACAGTCAAAATAAAATTATGTTTGGAATCCCAACCAAAACACTGTCAATAATAGAACAAAGCAGAGAATAGGGACATAAAATAATCAGAGCATCAAAGAACAAACTTGTGTGATATGGTCAAACCAAAGTTTGTTTAGAGTTCATTGTGTCATTTCGAAACTCTTTGTAAAGTTTCCAGAAAACCTGGCTCCAGTGCTTTCAAACTGCCATTAGTTCATAATGACTTCCTAACCATTGCTCTGGGGCGCCACCTTCTTTGACATGAAAATCTTCTCAGATATTATCTACATCCATTGAGGTCAGGAACAAGCATAAATGTGACAATGGAGCACCTAACTCCACATCAGCATTTCAATAATCAGATGCTTGATACAGATTTCCATTGTGTGTTTGTTTTTCTATTGAGAGAAATATACCTACTCTTCTAAACTGGTACTGGCATCGTTGAAATGTACACCATACATTTTTCAATATTTGAAATACCATTGCTCCGAGTGAAGAATGAAGAAGAATGTCTCAGTGTATATACTGACGCCTCAAAGCTTTAAAAGATTTGGACAGACAGAAACACAGCTGAATGAATGGATAGACATATGGACAGATGGATGGCCGATTGGATGGAAGGACAGATGGACAGACAGGAAAAAAGGATGGACAGATTCATGCATCTATTGATGGCATGATGAATGGATTGATGAATGCTTTCTTAATTACATGGAGCAAACTGCAGTGAAACAACAGCAGCTATGAAACATATTATAACATTCATAATATCAAGTTTTGTAAACAACACTATACAATATTCAGGGCATTTTTAAGTTCTAGTTCAAGTTGAATGATGGGGTGTGGTGGAAGAAAAGCAAGAAAGATGGCCAGAGAAAGACATGAAAGTGAACACATCCGCTTCTCTGCTTCTCTGACCTCATCAATTATTCACTCAATCCATCCATCCAGACAAGCCCAAATAACATCAATACATAACAATACACAACCAGCCACACCACAACAGCTTTCTCTGCCTTTACACACTTCCACACTCTCAAATGCTTGGTTTAATCCTGACAAATCAATAGATGAGCATCTATTCTACAACTTAAAGTGCAACTAGATTTTTTTCTGTATTTATTGGTCAGGCGTTTTTAAGCCAATACACTAATTTAATTGTAAAATCAACTCTCTCTACATTGCAAAACCACTCAGGTATGCATCTAAATTGTGTGCTCTGCAACTAAATAATGCCTGTTTTTAATCATTGGCTGATAAACTGTTAGATTTCACTCGCCAGTGACAGAGTTAGAGTCTAGGAGCAAATTTAGCACAGACATATTTTCACTGTGTGTTGTATCTTTACACTAGCACACTCAGGCAGAGCGTCTGACAGGAAAGAATGCATTCAATATTAAAATAAAGTGGGAAAACTGCAGCTGAGTTTCCCTCTGTACAGCACACTGTTGTCATTGGTATCATCATATTCGCAGCGTTCTCTGATGTAATGTAAATTCTAGTGTAGGAGCTCGACTCAACATAGCTTTACAGAGAGAGAAAACAAGAGTCTTACATGCCACATATAATTAATATCCTACATGCAAGTAGTATTCTTGTTTTTTTATACTGTCAAATAAAAAACAAATCACAGAATTTTTTAGTAATTATTCATTATTTTAGTCTTTTGCGTCTTTAAAAGGGTCAAGAACCGCCTTGGTTTTGTTTTAATTTGTACTCTGATGCCCACTTATATTGTTGTCAAGATTTTTGCATAAACATTTAGAAGTAATAAGCTATTTCTGTCCTGTTTTGACCCCTCATCAGAACGCTCTGTTTGAATAGATTTGGTTGATTGTAGACTCCCACTGCTATGATTGGCTAATAGTTGTGTATGTTTGATAACGACATTCCTCATAGATGGATGCTGCTGTGATTTAGGTTAAAACAGCATTCATACTCCTATCAAATGATCTGCTTAACAGACAAAGCAATAGTGATCATGTAATAAAAACAGTTACTCACACTTGTGTTGCAACATTACTTTCAGATCCATTACAGGTTCATCTTAATAAACTAGAATGTCGTGGAAAAGTTCATTTATTTCAGTAATTCAACTCAAATTGTGAAACTCGTGTATTAAATAAATTCAATGCACACAGACTTGAAGTAGTTTAAGTCTTTGGTTCTTTTAATTGTGATGATTTTGACTCACATTTAACAAAAACCCACCAATTCACTCTCAACAAATTATAATATGGTGACATGCAAATCAGCTAATCAACTCAAAACACCTGCAAAGGTTTCCTGAGTCTTCAAAATGGTCTCAGTTTGGTTCACTACGCGACACAATCATGGGGAAGACTGCTGATCTGACAGTTGTCCAGAAGACAATCATTGACACCCTTCACAAGGAGAGTAAGACACAAACATTCATTCCCAAAGAAGCTGTTCACAGAGTGCTGTATCCAAGCATGTTAACAGTTAGTGTAGCAAAACCATGGTTAATTTGTGGTTATCAGGGTTTAACCTGTTAGCCAGCACTCCCTATTTTGGGACTCACAGTTTAAAAAAATACCTACCTAACTTAAGATTATAACAGTTGCTGACTTCAGTGTGCTACACACACAATTTTGTGTCTTTGCAAAGAAGACCCTTTGGGATTTACTATCCATCATCCAGAGTTGATAAAGCTCAAATAGATAGAAAGTTATAAAGACTGAAGTGCTTTGAGAAAAGTGTACCACACTGAACAAAAACAAAAATATTATGTAATATAAAAATACATGAAATAAGTCCCGGAGCAATCCAGCAAAGTAATGGGTTGAAAGTCACATGTCCCATGAGTTTATATTTCAAATCTGAAGATACCATGAAAAAATAGATTTTATTAGATTTTCAAATTATATTTTGTCACTTTTTTCTGGGGATGGTCTCATTCTGTGTGTAACACTGTATACCGCAAAACCATGTGGTTTTTTACAACCAAGATTTGGTTGTAAATGTTATATTTTAAAGTCATTACATTTAAAGGCATACCCTCCCATACCTGGCTCTGATCAATTATAATATATTGACTCAATCACAGACTGAAAAATACTGTTTAATTAATTTACTATTTAAAAAAAATTATATAGTTGTTTTCAGTAAGATATTTCAAATGTTTCAAGCTTAAATGATTTATTCATTTAGCACAATGCAATGTATTATTATAACAAAACAAAATTCTGTATCAAATAAAATGTTTAAAATCTTTCAATTTACTTTAATAAAGGTCACTTTCCAAAATGGAAATGCATCTATTTCATAGAATGACATAACAGCAACAGTATTATCTATGCTGTGGTTGGAGTTGGCAAAAAAATCTGAACCACCATTTTAGTGATGTAAAATAATATGGTTTAATCTAACATTCATTCTTGAATTTCAGTGTGCCTGTGAGTGCTAATGATAACAAATCTTTCTACTAAAACCGTTCATCTATCAGTCTGGAGAAACCCTTTGCCATCCCTAGCAACACCAATGTTCTTCTGTGTTCAACATTTATGCACCAAATCGCCTTTCATTGAGGTGATGGGGGACAGTAAGACTGTATTTGCATTCTCTCTCCATCTTGTAAAAAAAAATAAACACAAGTACATGCCTCCACATGTCTAGTCTAAGACAAGAATGACTAGTGGCTGGGGTCATGTTTAGCGCTCAGACAACCCGCTGCCAGCTGCTCGGAGATTCCCCGACATGCTCATCAAGCTATCAGTTCTGGACATGAAGAGCACAAAGCAAGCAACTGCACCAAAGAGAAAGCTGCCCATCACGGGGAACACAACTGTCCTTGAGTTATGTCTCTGAGAAGCGGAGCTAGCTCAAATAATCCGTTTCTAAAATACTTCTGTAGAGACACAATGTTTCATGTGTTTCTTCGGAACAGCCCCCTTCGATGTAATTAACGAAAAATGCTTAAAGAACTAAATAAACAGTTTAAATTTGAACAATACAATAACAGTTTTATTTTGTCTCTTTAATGGCGTTTCAAAATGCCACAATCTATAAAAAAGCTGGAATAGATGTAACAGGGATGAAAATGATAAAAAAAATGGTCCCGGTTATTAGCATTATAGCAGTATTGTTAAAAATGAGCAATAAAACATTATTAAAAATTAAAACATGGATCATTTTAAAAGGCTAATTAAAAAAACATATTGATTTACTTTTTCCTTCTGTCCGAATTTCTCCATTTCAGATTTGTCTCCTACTCCGATGTTTTAGCTTCGCCTCATTCAAATAAAGTTGACTAGATCAGGACTTTGTATGCTTTCATATACACTTTTAAAGATAAGTCATACTTTCAGTTAAATCTGCTATTTATTTAAACAATCTGTGTTTTACAATATATAATAACATTGGCTGTTTACTAATAATGCAGTGTCTACCATCAAGCCAAGCATTTTAGTTCTATTCATTAATACATACAAATTCAAAAACTGGGCCATGATCATTAGATTTTTATTCCATGTGATAATAAATGTTTTATCATGAAGCAGTTAAATTTTTCATGATTTCTAGTGTTCATTAGTGAATAAATCAACAAATCACTGTGCCTGAAAAGTCCAAAAAGTGTAGACGCATAGCCCAGAAAAATCCAAATAGTTGCAAAAAAGGCCCGCACACTATGAGGATGAAAAACAAAATACAACAAAAAAGCAAAAGCACACATACACACTCCGTTCGTTCACTACTAGTGGTGGTCATAATACAATCATTTGGTAACACTTCATTTTAAAGGTCCAGAATTATGCATTAGTTAAGCATGACCACACTGGATTAACTTAACATATAGTAAGGGTATCTTAGCCATTGAAGGATCCGCATTCATCATGTGATAATAAGCTAGATTAAGCTAATAATTAAATGTAGAGAAAATGTATTTTAGCCATTATTTACAAATTAGCAAACCATATATTATTTTTGTTTTGTAACACACTTGAGCATATTTCAGTTATTCAGCATCTATGAAGTTAACTAAACAATATGAAGCCATAACTATGTTTAATTAGCGCTGGTTTTAGAGTTATAAATCGCTAAAATAGTGTAATAAAGACAATTTGGCCCCCTGTTCTAAAGGTAATGAAAGGTAAGTGGTTTTGGGGCCAGAAAGCCTAAAAAAGGCTTCAATCAATAATTGTGGACAACATGCATTGGATAAAAACATTAATTTCATCATGAGATTTTCTTCTCACTTTCAATTGTTTTACTTCAATGATAGGTTAGAATGTAGTTAATTTTTTTTAATAAAAGATCAAAAGGACAAACAATGCAGATTTATTTTCACAACCAACATATTTACCAAGGGTGCCAATAATAGTGGAGTAAACTCTATATCCACATTAATTATGGCACTTATTGAGTGGTCTCATTGGTATTTTTAGGTAACTTTTACAGACACAATTATTTTTTGATCGTTCAGATAGATGCTGAAACTTACATTGTGGACAACTACAGTTTTCACAGCTATTTTGTTTTGTATTTACAAATCTTTTATATCATAACATTTCTGTATTTCACTTTTACCACTTTATAGATACATTTTATATCCCTAAACCCAAAACCTAACCATGCAATTCTCTCATTGTTTTAAAGGAAAACTACACCTTTTTTGGAAATAGGCTCATTTTACAACTAACCTAGAGTTAAACAGTTGAGTTTTACTGTTTTTGAATCCATTCAGCTGATCTCTGTGTCTGTGTAAATGTGGCAGTAGCACTTTTAGCTTAGCTTAGCATAGATCTTTGAATTGGATTAGACCAATAGCATCTCGCTCAAAAGGTCCCAAATATTTGTATTTTCTTGGTGAAGCTGTGGTTTTCATCTCACAATTGCTTCTTTGTTGTCTTTATTCATCCCCGTCATGTGTAGGCTTTTTAGTATTTCACAGTACCTCCAACTGACAAATCGCCATATGATACTGTACCATCACGGTACCACAGTACTTTATTATAAGCGATTCAATCTCTTTGGTCTTGCATGTGATGACAAACAGGAATTTGAGTGAGAAACCTCATTCTTCACATGCATAGAAAAGATGTCTGACACAGGGTTGTGCTCACTATAGACGTCTGAGTGCATACACCACATCAAATGACGAGCAAGATCTCAGTGCATAAAGAGTTCAGCATCTTTACACTAAAGAGTTTTTGGAAATACTGAAAAAAAAACATTTACAATTAACTTCTAAAGATTGTTACAATGGTTGTGGTTAAAAGCATTGTTTAAGTCATTTGTGGCTAAACAGAGTTTCTGTGTTCACTTAAAAACTCAAAGCTATTGTCAATGAAACAATACTTCAAACAACAGTGCAAGGAATGTGACTGGATTCATACGGAGCTGATAAATATATACATGTGTTACTGCTCATATTAGCATTTACAATAAATCACGGTTCAAATTCAGCCAAACAAGGGCAAACGCTCTGAATGCCAAATCAACCCTGTCTCTAAGCAACTCGGCCTACTTCAATCTGTATGCATTCACAAACTGCTAATTCACAGTTTCCTTTACTGAAGTAAAATGAACCCTTCTGGAAGATTCTGTTGTTGGATATTCTTTCAGAACATTTAATGCAGATGTGAAATAATGGAGCGTCCAGGAAACAAATTCAGGATCAAATCCAAGATCAAACATCACCTTTAAATAACACAAGTCCACTGTTCAGCAACAAAAATAGATTTCTTTCCTCAGTTTTCCTGGGATTATGGAGCACAATTTGATTGTTCTGATTCCCTTCAAATGTAATTTGCTTGATGCGGCTCATAGCGCTGGAATCCCAGTCAGAGTGAAAACAAACAGTCCATTCTCTCAAACAATCGTCACTGTAAACAACAGCATTTTCTTTCACTTCTTTCTTCTCTGCAGCCTTTCCAGGGTCTTGACAAAGTGATACGGCATCAAAAACATACATTGACATTTGCATTTAACTAACCGTGATTTGCCAGTGTCCCTTCTGATGGCAGGTCAACAAATATTGATTAAGGTGGAGTATGTATGTAATATCGATTCACAGAATCTGCGATGGCTGCAATACGCTGTGTTTTCTAACAACAGGGTATCAAAATCATATTGGGCAAACTGTCAGTAGACTGAGTCACGCAGACCAAAACAAACATGGAACATGCTGACGGAAAGCACATTTCAAAAGCAGAATAACTGGCTGTAGCATTGTTTTTCTGAGAAAATGTATATATATATTAACATTGATATTTTGATGTGTGAGTGTGCGTGTGTGAGAGACACTGGACCACAAAAACAGTCATAAGGGTGTATTATTGAGCTTTATCAATCATCTGAATGCTGAATAAATATGCATTCCATTGATGTATGGTTTGTTAGGGTAGAGCAATATCGAGATTTGGGCTGTCGCGATAACCGCAATATTGCAATACCTGCGCTATCGTGTTCCTGTGGCTCAGTGGTAGAGCATTGCGTCAGCAGCGCAAAAGGTTGTGGGTTCGATTCCCAGGGAACACACATACTGACAAAAAATGTATAGTCTGGATACACTAAGTCGCTTTGGATAAAAAGTGTCTGCTAAATGCATAAATGTAAATGTATTGACAAGCATAACCGCAGAGGAATGCAGCAACCGTGATATTTCCGTGTTTTTTTTTCCGTAACGTTACGCCCTCCTAGTTTTACACTTTGTGCATGTGTTCTGAATATTAGTAATGATAACAATGTGTACCATGCTGATGTGTACAGTGGCTCAGTAAATTTGCACTTAACAACCCTAAACAGACAGTGAATGAGAGAGAGAGATCGACTGATCACATGCGATTACCTGTGTCTAGGGCTTCTTAACGGCTTAGGCAGAGTTATGTATATTTGTGAAAAAAGGTTGTCATGTCCAAGGAAAGCGAAATCTGTCTCAGCATCGACACATTTCTGATCAGCTGAGCCTTTAAAAGTGGCGCTCAAAGTTAAAATGATTTCAACAGCGTGTTTCATTACATATCTCTTTGAATGAATCAGACATTTGAACATGCAGTTGAATGAACTGAATTTGGGGTTTTCATTAGTTGTCAGTTATAATCACCAAAATTAAAAGAAATAAACACTTGAAATATATCAGTCTGTGTGGAATGAATGTATACATTATACAAGCTTCACTTTTTGAATGGAATTACTGAAATAAATCAACTTTTTGATGATATTCTAATTATATGACCAGCACCTGTATATATGCTCATCATTAGTCTCGTGAAGCCGCTTTCATATTTCTGTTCACTCAACGATTGATGCTCAGGAGAAGCTCCAGCACGGCCACCGCATTGGAACTTTATACAAGATTGACTCGTTTGAAACACACTAAATTATATTAACATTTACTGTATGACTATTATTTCGCCAAAAAACATCTAAATAAATACGTCTATTAAAATGTATTGTTTATTATATCCGCAAGCGATCGCAGTTTGAGTATAGTTCTGTGTAAATAGATAAACCGCTGTCAGCAGTTTTCATAATTTAGACAAAAACATTTTTATATTTCTGATATAACATACAGTTGAGAAATGCAATAAAATACGATGTTTTGTTTGTTATAGCTTATTTCAATATTCCAGAGAATATTATTCTTCACTCTTTAGTCTATTAAACAGATTATAAACCTAAAACTGTAGTTTAAAATGAATTTATATAACTCCTGTCCTTTATTTTCTCCATTTGAAAACATTAGACATTATTTTGCTTATTGTTAATATCAGTGTTGCTGATGATGCTTTTTATAAATAAAATGTTTTTATTGTTGTAATTTGAAGATAGAATTTAACATGAAAGACTGTTAATTTTCAACTGTTTTTTGTTGTTATGACTGAAAGGAGGAAAAAACAAAGTGAAGAATGGACTTACTTCGATAACTATCTTTTTGTCAGGTTTAAGTTTTGTTATGTGGACCGTTATTTTGTCCCTCTCTTATGTTTATTTCACTTCCTGTTTTAACGCGATTTATTTTCGGTTTCATTGGTTTATGATGAATATGACCTCGTTACATCATAACACATACATACACATGTGAAGCAAGAATAAAACAAAAAACAATAAAACAAATCTTTGTATTTAAAGTTGTCCAAATAAAGTTCTTAGCAATGCAGATTACGAATCAAAAATTAAGTTTTGATATATTTACAGTAATGTACTAAATATAATCAAGGAACATGATCTTTACTTAATATCCTAATGATTTGTTGCATAAGGCCGGGCATACACTGTGCGATTTTCATCCGATTTTAAGCCGAATTCTGACTCGTGCGACTCTTTTTTGAGTCGGGCAGAATTTCAGCTTTGTCGTGTGTCGTTTGTCGTGCAGTGTTCATTCAGTGTACAGGTGCAAACGAGAAGCGATAAGTCTGAATCGATAAGCGGCTAATATACGGTGTCATCATCTGCGCAAGCACAACCAGAGTATTTCACACGTATAGTGTGAGCACATAAATTGTGAGCTTTGGCTTTACATCGCATGCGATCTTCTTGTGTATCTTGTGTATGCGATCTTCAAGTTTTAAAAAAACAATTTTTAAAACTTGGGCTCCTAAATATCCGATCACTCACACCGAAAGCAGTTATTGTAAATGAAATGATCACAGATAATAGTTTTGATGTACTCTGTCTGACTGAAACCTGGCTTAAAACAAATGATTATTTTGGTCTAAATGAATCTACTCCACCAAGATACTGTTATAAGCACGAGCCTCGTGAGACTGGTCGTGGCGGCGGTGTCGCAACAATATATAGTCATATTCTCAATGTTACTCAGAAAACAGGATAGTGTACCTAGGATAGCAAAGTCCACAAAAGGAGGTAGAACTTTTTCATATCTGGCTCCTAAACTCTGGAATAGCCTTCCTGAAAAAAAAAACGTTCGGGGTTCAGACACACTCTCTCTGTTTAAATCTAGATTAAAGACGCATCTCTTTAGCCAAGCATTCATATAATGCATCTCACAATCTTGTACTGCCAGTCTATCTGAACAAATGCACATTATTATGCTTTAGCTTGGGTTATACTGATAATTTCATCCAGGGTTATTCCTGGATGGAACAACTGCTACGCTAATTGTCTTACTGTTTCTATGTTTCTGGAATTAAACAAGCTTCAGTCTGGATCCTACCCTTAAACGATCTGAGATGACCGAACACCTGAGAAGAGACGATGACAACCCCTCGGAGGACCTCAGAGGAAGCCAACCATCAGCGATTATACTGACTTAACCAAAGTCTTCCATAAATGGAGGATTAGCACCTGGAGACAACCTCTACAGCTCTGACCGTCAGCGGAGTCTAGGACACATAGATGAGCCCCAGAGACAGATGCCCAGTGAGGACCCCGTCACCTAGACATCCATCGGGGAAAGACCACTGGAACCAGTGGATCACTTACACTCTGACTTTGCTGCAGTTGGAACAAACTACTGATTTGTCTGGCCGGAGGGGAACTGCCCCCCGACTGAGCCTGGGTTTCTCCCAAGGTTTTTTCTCCATTCTGTCACCGATGGAGTTCTCTTTCATAGGTAACTTTACGCTGCGTAGCTTAGCTTTACGCATCGGGAACGCCTTCCGCGTGACCGAGTCTGAGCCCATATAGAATCACGCCAATTCATTGGCTGATGGCGCGACGCCGTCTCTGACGCAATGACGTCGTCAGGTCATACTGGCGAACGCGCCATCCACTCCTCAGATTTCTCTGCCTTCACGAAGCGGTCATATTACCCTTCGTTGTTGCGATTTCTGACCCAACTTACCTTTTGCGATCACCATCTGCACTTCGGCGACTGCCTCAGTGGAACTTCGTTCTCCTCGCGGTGAAGTGCCATGGAATATCGCCGTTGTCAACCGCCGTGCGCGCGATTCATCACTCGCTATGACCCGCACAGATAAGTAAAACTATATGTTTCGGGTTCACGCATGCGGTTTATGGGATTTGAATGTAATTTGTGAGAATCTCCGTCTCATAACCCTCTGCTCTCAGCTTGAGGTGTGTGAAAAGGAGTCATCCTTTTTCTTCCCCGTCGCGCTCAGGAGGCCTCCGCGGCTTCTCGCGAATCCGCGGCCTCTCGTGAATCCGCGACCTGGGGTTCGGATGTTTAGCTCGAGGAGACGGAGAGTGAGCAGACAGGCCTCGCCTTTTCTCTCCCTCCCTCACCAGAGCATGTGCGCGCGAATTCATCGGTTGAATTCACGCATGATTATCTGTTTACTAGCCCGAGGGCACGTTATACTGTTTCCTTCGGGATAGATGATGTTCTGCTAACTGCGGCCAACGACTCCGAGGATTTCGGGCCTAGTTTAGCAGATGCGCTACCGCTTAGCGGTCAGGAGGCGCGGCCTTCACCGGCCTATTTTGAGCTCGTGGACGTGCTTTCGCGCACCGCTGAGAAGCTCTCGCATGGATTGGACGACGAGCCCCGCGACTCTCGCTCTTCGAAACTCGACGAGCGGTCTCTTAGCGGTGTAAATTCTAAAAATGAGCGGAGGAAGCTGCCGTTTTCCGGTGATCTGCATCAGGAGATATTCAGATCCTGGAAACAGCCTTTTTCTTCCCGCCTTACTAACGCGGCGGCCGCTGACTTCACCAACCTCGTGGTTTCGGTGGAGCAGGGCTATACCGCCATGCCGTGTGCGCGATTCATCGCTCGCTATGACCCGCACAGATAAGTAAATTATATGTTTGGGGTTTACGCATGCGGTTTTTGTGATGTGAATTAAATTTTGTGAGAATCTCTGTCTCATAACCCTCCGCTTTCGGCTTGAGGTGTGTGAAAAGGAGTCATCCATTTTCTTTCCCCGCCGTGCTCCGGAGGCCTCCGCGGCTTCGCATGAATCCGCGGCCTCTCGTGATTCCGCGACCTGGGGTTCGGATGTTTAGCTCGAGGAGAAGGAGAGTGAGCAGACAGGCCTCGCCTTTCTCTCCCTCCCTCACCAGAGCATGTGCGTGCGAATTCACCGGTTGAATTCACGCAGGATTATCTGTTTCCTAGTCCTCCATACGATGGCCATCCTTCAGGCCTACCAGACGGACGTCCTCAAGGAAATCCGAGGGGACTGGTCTGACTCCGGAGGCTGTAAAGGAGCTGCGCAGAGCCACTGACTTAGCTCTCAGAGCCACTAAGCACACCGCATGCGCCGTGGGGCTCCTTATGGCAGGTTCGGTGGCCGCAGAGCGCCATTTGTGGCTAAACCTCAGAGGAGAGCCGTTTCACCGCTATGGGGCGAG
This sequence comes from Oxygymnocypris stewartii, assembly GCA_003573665.1. Classification (NCBI taxonomy): domain Eukaryota; kingdom Metazoa; phylum Chordata; class Actinopteri; order Cypriniformes; family Cyprinidae; genus Oxygymnocypris; species Oxygymnocypris stewartii. Next base: position 191,956 of record QVTF01019772.1, read on the forward strand.
GTCAGACCGCAAAAGCATTTCTGCCCGCTTCAAACGTGCTCTCCTCACTCAAAACTGTCACAGCCACCCCTAGGGGCTTAGCGTGCGGGACGAGTTCATCCTCATTTATTCTCGGTCTGGCAGTTGGGGGACACGTTGTCTTTCCCCCGCTACAGTCCGTCCTTTTGCCGCTGGCGGGCCACGTGTGTGGAGTCACAGTCGATTCTCCCCTGCAGCGTTCGAGAAAAGACCTGCAGGGGTTTCACCGCTACGGGGCGAGGTCAGACCGCAAAAGCGTTTCTGCCCGCTTCAAACGTGCTCTCCTCACTCAAAACCGTCACAGCCACTCCTAGGGACTTGGCGTGCGGGACGAGTTCATCCTCATTTATTCTCGGTCTGGCAGTTGGGGGACGCGGTGTCTTTCCCCCGCTACAGTCTGTCCCTTTCGCCGCCGGCGGGCCGCGTGTGTGGGGACACAGTCGATTCTCCCCTGCAGCATTTGGACCCCGTGCTGGCCACCTGTCAGTCCAGCACTTCACACTCCATCAACCCGGACAAGGACGCCAAGGGCTCTCCTTCGTGGCGGAGGGTGCCGCTGCTCACGATTCGGTCCGGCTACACATTTCAGTTTGGGGAATATCCCCCCCGCCTCGACGGGGTTCAACTGACGGTAGTTAACAGCGCCTCCAAGGCTGCTGTTCTACAGCTGTAGCTTTCCTCCCTCCTAAAGAAAGGAGCGATAGAGGAATAACAGCCGTCGGACATCGAACTAGGGTTCTTCAGCCGAAGGGGGACGGCGGCCTGAGACCCATTCTGGATCTACGGCGTTTTAATTTTCCCTCTACAAAGGGAAGTTCAAGATGCTGACTATGAGAACCATCATGTCTCAGGTCCAGGAAGGAGACTGGTTTGTCACCATCGACCTGAAGGATGCGTATTTTCACATCCAGGTCGTTCACAGACACAGAAGATTCCTTCGGTTCGCCTTTGGAGGGAAGGCTTACCAATACAGGGTTCTGCCCTTCGGCCTGGCTTTGGCCCCGAGGACATTTACCAAATGCATGGATGCTGCACTGGCCCCTTTGAGGCTCCAGGGCATCCGTGTACTGAACTATCTGGACGACTGGCTCATTCTGGCTCACTCCAGGGAGCTAGTGAGTCGTCACAGGGATATTGTTCTCGGCCACATCCATTCTCTTGGCCTCAGGATGAACGCCAAGAAGAGTGTGCTCCTCCCATCTCAACGAACTGTATTTCTAGGAGTTCGTTTGGATTCCGTTCAGATGCAGGCCCGTTTGGCTCCTGCCCGGATACCAGTTTTTACAGCATGTTTGGCCCGCTTCAAGCTAGGCCATCATGTCTCTGTAGGTACCTGCCGCAGGCTGTTGGGTCTTATGGCAGCAGCCTCCCCTGTGTTGCCCCTAGGGCTGCTTCACATGAGGCCATTCCTTTGGTGGATGAAGGAGCTGAGGTTACACCCCACTGTACCAGCTACTCGCCTTGTCAGAGTGTCGCGCAGTTGCTGTCGACACCTGTTAATGTGGCGAGACCCCGTCTTTCTCCGGAGCGGGGTGAGAATGGGTGCGATCCACCGTCGCCATATGATCACGACGGACGCATCAATGACAGGCTGGGGCGCGGTCCTCGAAGGAAGGCCGGCGAGTGGAGAGTGGAAGGAAGAGTTCCTCTTTTGGCATATAAACTGCCTGGAACTCAGGGCTGTCTTCCTGGCTTTGAAGTATTTTCTCCCCGTTCTCGGGGAGCATCATGTCATAGTCAGGACGGACAATATGGCGGTTGTGTCCCACATAAACCGCCAAGGAGGTTCAAGGTCGCGCACCCTGGACAGGCTTGCGCGCCATCTTCTCCTTTGGTCCCAAGACAAGTTCCTCTCTTTGAGGGCGGTTCACGTTCCGGGAGTACTGAACCTGGCGGCCGATTTTCTGTCGAGACAGAAGCTCAAGCCCGGGGAATGGATGTTGAACCGTCAGACGGTATCCCAGATCTGGGATCTGTTTGGCAAAGCGGAGGTGGACCTCTTTGCTTCTCAAGAGTCATCCCAGTGTCCGCTCTGGTTCTCCCTGAGTTTCCCGACGACTCTAGGCATAGATGCGTTCGCCCACCCATGGCCGAATGTCAATCTGTACGCGTTTCCGCCAATAAAGCTGATTCTGGCAGTACTATGCAGAGTGAAGGTGAGCGGTGCCCGTCTCCTTCTCATAGCCCCATTCTGGCCCTCCCAGACCTGGTTCTCGGAGCTAACTCCCCTCTTGTATCGACCTCCTTAGGAGATTCCGATCAGGCGGGACTTACTGTCCCAGCTTCAGGGCAAGATCTGGCATCCTCAGCCAGAGCTCTGGAAGTTGTGGGTATGGCCCATACAGGGCCAAGGGCTGTGATTGATGGTTTGCCTGCTGAAGTTCAGGAAACCATAGCCAGTGCCAGAGCCCCCGCTACCAGGAAGCTATACTCTTCCAAGGGGGGCGTCTTTGAATCGTGGTGTTTGACTCGTGCAATCGACCCAGTTAACTGCCCTGTTGGTCCAGTGCTGGAGTTTTTGCAAGAAAGGCTGACAGCGGGGGCGGCTACTACAACCCTTAGGGTTTATGTAGCGGCCATCGCAGCTCGGAGAGAGCTGGATGAGATCCCCTTGGGGAGGCATCGGTTGGTCTCCGCTTTCATGCGTGGGGCCAGACGCCTTAGGCCTGTTCGCCCCACGGCAGTTCCTTCTTGGGACTTGTCAGTCGTCCTCGAAGGACTAGTGACGGCCCCTTTTGAGCCCTTAGAGTCAGCTTCGGATCGAATACTGACTCTTAAGGTTGTTCTTTTACTGGCGCTTACGTCACTGAAAAGAGTTGGAGATCTGCAGGCTTTTTCTGTCAGTGAAACGTGTATGGACTTTGCCCCGGGTCTAGTCAAAGTTACCCTGCGGCCTAGGCCGGGTTACATTCCCAAGGTCTTGTCCACGTCGTTCCGTTCTCAAGTGGTCACTCTTCACTCTTTCCATCCCCCTCCCTTTGCTTCAAGTGAGGATGAGAGACTCCACATGCTCTGCCCGGTCAGGGCATTGAAGCTGTATGTGGATCGCTCCAAAGTTTGGAGAAGATCTCCCCAGTTATTGATCTGTTTTGGTGCTGGTCGCCGCGGGCTTGCCACGTCAAAGCAGAGGATTTCTCACTGGGTGAGAGACGCCATTTCGCTGACTTATGAGGCGCGGGAACTCCCTTCACCTCTTAGTCTTCGGGCGCATTCTACTAGAGGCGTAGCCTCCTCTCAAGCTCTTTTTAGAGGGGTAACCCTGGAGGATATTTGTGTTGCGGCAGGATGGTCCTCTCCGCACACCTTTGTCAGGTTTTACAACCTTGACGTTGATACGGCTCCAGGTTCTCAGGTCTTGTCTGTTTGAACCGACCGTATGTTGTTGGTTCATTATTGGGCCAGATAGGCAGCGTTTTCAGCTTGGCGTGTTTGGTATATCGTTCCCGATGCGTAAAGCTAAGCTACGCAGCGTAGAGTTACCTATGAAAGAGAACGTCTCGGGTTACTCGCGTAACCCTTGTTCTCTGAATAGGGAACGAGACGCTGCGTTCGCTGCCAAGCTCCTCACGCTGCCGACAGGGTTCTTTTCGGCAGAGAAATCTGAGGAGTGGATGGCGCGTTCGCCAGTATGACCTGACGACGTCATTGCGTCAGAGACGGCGTCGCGCCGTCAGCCATTGAATTGGCGTGATTCTATATGGGCTTGGAGTTTTCGTTCCTTGCCGCTGTCGCCTCTGGCTTGCTCAGTTGGGGACACTTCATTTCCAGCACAATCATTGACTTGATTGCACAGATATTATTTAAACTGAACTAAGCTGGACAATGCCATTACTAAATTCAATAATGAAATGCTTATTTTTTTTTTAATATTGTGCAGTGCTTTGTCACAATTTGTATTGTTAAAAGCGCTATATAAATAAAGGTGACTTGACTTGACTTGTAAAGTGCGAGTTGATACCTTGCTGAAATCGCATGGAAATCACACAGTGTATGCCCAGCTTAAAAGTACAAAAAATTTGACCCATGCATTTTTGGCTATTGCTACAAATATACCTGTATATATAATCTTAAAGCACCTTTAAGATTAATAATGAACTGACTGCGACTGAGTAACTGAGTAAAAGAAACAAAAGGTTAAAGATGCCATTATTACATTTATACAACCAGGTAAATCAGGAACATTTTAATGACGTGTAAAAGATGACAATTTTAATTTATGGATAAAATACAAATTTTAAGCACTGAATCCATGTGAAACTGAAGCAATAAGAGCATCTTTTCTCACTCATTTGCATAAAATAGAGCATTTCTCAACTTTTGACTCTCACCGGTTGCTGTGCTCTGCTGCCAATCCCACAATCCCTTACAAAAGCCTGCACACAGCTCCCATAGAGAATGAAAGTGTACTTTGATTTTGGAGTCACAAGGCGACTATTATCTTGGTATAGAATGTGCTATTTTGGTCTATATGGACAGCAGTGAAGTGTGCATATATTTTACAAAGCGTAGACATAAGACAATCTATGCAGAGGCAAATTATTAGCCAGTGCATATCCTTCTCTATACACTGTGCTTCTTAAGGCTACTTTGGTAAAAAAAAAAAAAACTAGGGGCACCAGAGTAACAAATGTCTAATACCATGCACTACAACAGGCAACTATAAAGCACAAAGAATTGAACATTGTATTGCAATAGCGTTCTCATTATAATGTTATGTATTTGACAGCTCTTGCACTGTATTTTGCACTTGAGCATATTTACCGTGATTGTTCATAAAACACAGTTTTAATGATGATTCAAATTTGAAATGGTTATAGAAACTATCAGGAATTTTACTGTGGTTAATCGTGAAACCGTAACCATTGCATTCCTTGAAAGCATTTTTGTAGAGCATGTTTCAGGCCTGAAGTATATCTTCTGAAATAAGCTGTGTTGGCATGAATTCACATGTACTATTCCAAACCCATGAAGGCAAAAAAACATTTGCTTCTTATTTATAGTGTGTAAAATCGATCCCAGTTCTGGCCTCATGTTCAGATGTGCAGCATATGTATGCAGTGTTTGTGAATGTGTGTGTTATTTGCGAGTAGGTTTACAGTTGGTGTGAACAGCTGCAAACTGGGCCATCAAGTAGAAACCTGGTGTTTCAGTCAGTCATTTGGACCACATTCAAGCAACTGGCCAACTGCTTCCTTGGCCACTATAGTATAATCACAAACCTAATAGCAGAAACAAAGGTTCCACTGAAAAAATGACTGTTAGATATTATCTTGGCATTCGTTTAAGCACTTTACAGCACTATGTAAAAATAATTTTGTATGAATATGGTTAACATTCAGTAGCATGTCATACATTACTTCTTCAGGAAATTGGATCTTAAAATATATGTTCTGTGAAATAGCACTATCAGTAAGAAGTAGTGAAGATGTTTGCCTGTGAAGCTTTAGAAAGTGACTCCACTGACTGCTCGCCTCTTCACTACAATAGAGTACCTCAAGGCTCAGTACTAGGGCCATTACTTTTCACGCAAGAAACATGGGGTTACGCGGTTACTTGCCGCTGTCACCTCTGGCTTGCTTAGTTGGGGACACTTCATTTCCAGCGATATCATCAACTTGATTGCCCAGATACTATTTAAAACCTGTTAACCTGCATGAGGGCGCTGGCGCTCTGAACGCTCTTTCTTTGCACATGTCATCGTTTACAAATAGATTAAATTAAATGTGACAAAATTAATCTTGACAAACTATATATCATTCTGAAAGTCTAAGCCTCAAGCATCGACAATAGAGCGCTGTTTTTCGATGGAAAGCTTATAAGGAATGTATTTGCTAAATTTGTGTAAGCAGTAACATCAAAACACACATAATAAAAAGGCAGTACATACCAGCTTTGTGTAATATTGAGTCACAAACGCATCCACTGCTGTAAATCCCGGTTTAGTTAGAGAGGTAAGGGTCCACGGAACAACATCACATTGAGCAGTTAGTCCAACGAAGCAATAACATTGTTATATGGACGGATATTTGTTTGTTTGCGTCTCCTTTCTTCAGGGATAATTATTGTTTGTATCCGTTTTGGAATAGCTCACGCTCAAAAAACTGTGTCTTGGTTGTAAAAAAACACATGGTTTTGTAGCATACAGTGTTACACACAGAATGAGACCACCCCCCCAAAAAAAGTCAAAAAAACATTCTGAAAATAGTTTATTTGGATTCTGGCGCTCTCGCCCGAGGGCTGTGACGCACGCTCTGACACACCTGTCATGTGATGGGGGCGGAACTTGGCGATCGGCTTTTTGGACAAAATAAACCTTTTTTTTCAACATTTTTAATATAGGTGTACATGTGGGGAATGTGTTTATGTGGGAATGTGGGGAAAGAATTACTCTGACTGAATGAGGGCAGTATGAATGCCGATCAGCCGTTATGACTATATGGCCCATATCTGTATGATTATCATCTGTATTAGCCCGCACATCAGTGTGTGATTACTGACTATTAACAGCAATCAGTGTGAATGGCTGGCCATATCAGTGTATGTCTGCAATCAGAGTATGTACTACACAAAGACATTTTTTTCTTTCTTTCTTTTTAATATTCAAATTATTCTTATGTTTTTTAGTGGTCCAATAAATCACTTATATGATGTCTAAGATTCTATCTATAATAATTGTTTAATTGATAAACATATAGTGGTATGTATAATGACTAAAATAGTTTAATAATTTATAGAACTCTTCAATACATTTGTTAAATAAATATTTTTACTCAAACGTGGTGGGGGGGGGGGCTATATATAGTCTCAGGAAAATCTACATTTTCATGGTATCTTCTTCAGATTTGAAATATAAACTCATGAGACATGTGACTTTCAATCCATTACTTTTCTAGATTGCTCCGGGACTTATTTCATGTATTTTTATGTGAAATATATATTTATTTTTTTATTCAGTGTGGTACACTTTTCTCAAAGCACTTCAGTCTCTACAACTTTTTATACTTTTGAGCTTTATCAACTCTGGATAATGGCTAGTAAAGCCCAATGGGTCTTCTTTGCAAGACACCAAATGTGTGTGTGTGTAGCACACTGAAGTCAGCAACTGTTATAATTTTAAGTTAGGTACGTCTTTTTCAGCTTATACAAGCTTCACTTTTTGAATGGAATTAGTGAAATAAATCAACTTTTTGATGATATTCTAATTATATGACCAGCACCTGTATATACTCCTCATTAGTCTCGTGAAGCCGCTTTCATATTCCTGTTCACTCAACGATTGATGCTCAGGAGAAGCTCCAGCACGGCCAAAATGTCCCAAAATGGGGAGTGTTGGCTAACAGGTTAAACTGAACTGAGCTGGACGATGTCATCATTAAATTCAATAATGAAATGCCTTCAACTGAAAATTGAGTGTTAAATCTTGTATTTAAATCTTAATTTTACATTATTGATACACTATTTTCCTATTTTGATATCATACAGTTGCTTTGTTACAGTTTGTATTCTTTACAGCACTATATAAATAAAGGTGACTTGACTATCACTACTGGGACTTATTAGGACATTGAACATCATTCTTTATTACCCTGCTTTAAAACCGTCTAGGACAAAAGGAATCAGCATTCGCAGCCAAGAATCCTTCTGAGTTTGAATTTGGCAGAATCAACACTTAACATTTGAACGGACCCAAGCAGAATAAATTACACTAATGTATTCAGTAGAGCTGCTTATAGCTGCATTGAACTTACACTAAACAGAATTATAAACGCAACACTTTGTTTTTGCCCCCATTTTTCATGAGTTGAACTCAAAGATCTAAGACTTTTTCTATGTACACAAAAGGTCTATTTCTCTCAAATATTGTTCATAAATCTATCTAAATCTGTGTTAGTGAGCACTTCTTCGTTGCCGACATAATCCATCCACCTCACAAGTGTGGCATATCAAGATGCTTATCAGACAGCATGATTATTGCACAGGTGTTCCTTAGGCTGGCCACAATAAAAGGCCGCTCTAAAATGTGCAGTTTCATCACACAGCACAATGCCACAGATGTTGTAAGTTTTGAGGGAGCGTACAATTAGCATGCTGACTGCAAGAATGTCCACCAGAGCTGTTGCCCGTGAATTTATTATTCTTTTCTCTACCCTAAGCCAACTCCAAACACGTTTCAGAGAATTTGGCAGTACATCCAAGCACAGACAACCACAACCACAGACAACTCACAACCGCAGACCACGTGTAACCACACCTGACCAGGATCTCCACATCCAGCATCGTCTGAGACCAGCCACACGGACAGCTGCTGCAACAATCGGTTTGCATAACCAAATAATTTCTGCACAAACTGTCAGAAACCGTCTTAGGGAAGCTCACCTGCATCCTCGTCATCATCATCGAGGTCTCGACCTGACTGCAGTTCATCGCCGTAACCGACTTGAGTGGGCAAATGCTCACATTCGATGGCGTCTGGCACTTTGGAAAGGTGTCCTCTTCACGGATGAATCCCGGTTTTCACTGTACAGGGCAGATGGCAGACAGCGTGTATGTGAGCGGTTTGCTGATGTCAGCGTTGTGGATCGAGTGGCCCATGGTGGCGGTGGGGTTATGGTATGGGCAGGCGTATGTTATGGACAACGGACACAGGTGTATTTTATTGATGGCATTTTGAATGCACAGAGATACCGTGATGAGATCCTGAGGCCCATTGTTGTGCCCTTCATCCACGACCATCACCTCACTGTCCCATGATAATGCACGGCCCCATGTTGCAAGGATCTGTACACAATTCCTGGAAGCTGAAAACATCCCAGTTCATGCATGGCCAGCATACTCACCAGACATGTCACCCATTGAGCATGTTTGGGATGCTCTGGGTCAGCGTATACGACAGCATGTTCCAGTTCCTGCCAAAATCCAGCAACTTCACACAGTCATTGAAGAGGAATGGACCAACATCCCACAGACCCCAATTAACAACCTGATCAACTCTATGGGAAGGAGATGTGTTGCATTGTGTGAGGCAAATGGTGGTCACACCAGATACTTACTGGTTTTCGGACCCCCCCCCCCAATACAGTAAAACTGCACATTTTAGAGTGGCTTTTTATTGTGGTCAGCCTAAGGCACACCTGTGCAATAATAGTGAAAAGTTGTGGTCTAATGGTAGAGAGTTGGACTCATAATCGAAAGGTTGCGAGTTCGAGTTTCGGTCTGGCAGGGATTGTAGGTGGGGGGAGTGAATGTACAGCGCTCTCTTCACCCTCAATACCACGACAAGGTGCGCTTGACCAAGGCACCGAACCTTCAACTGCTCCCCAGCATCTTGATATGCCACACTTGTGAGGTGGATGGATTATCCCGGCAAAGGAGAAGTGCTCACTAACACAGATTTAGACAGATTTATGAACAATATTTGAGAAAAATAGGCCTTTTGTGTACATAGAAAAAGTCTTAGATCATCGAGTTCAGCTCATGAAAAATGGGGGCAAAAACAAAAGTGTTGCGTTTATAATTTTGGTCAGTGAATGAAGTCAACAAAATGCCATTTTATCAAGGTGAAAAAAGGGAAAGAAACAAGGAGATGTTTGTATGGGTTTCATTTTAGCCCTGAGGTCTTATTTAAAAACAGGTTTCGAGACTGACGTAAAGCTGCTTTTTTATTGTTGCATAATTATTAATGTCCCAGCCGATTAAAATGATAGAAGAATGATAGACATGGAAATTGCAGGCCAGTCAAAGGTGCAGATACTTTACTGTAGGACAGACTGATGACGTAAGAAAGAGAGAGAAAAGGGATAAGCCACTGAATGAATAAATGAGCAGCTAAAGAGACGATTAGACTGATGCCATTTTACTTCTGTCCTATCTGACAATAACAAGGAAAAACCTTCCAGCCTTAGAAACATGAGCGCTCAATGCCTTAGGCCTTGTTCACACTACACTCAACTCTGATTTGGTTTTCAAATCTGATATATTGCAAATATATATAAATATATCTGATATATAACTCTCCACTGTTCAAGTGATGAAATCGGATCTGTTCGTTCAGATAGTCTGTAACTGTGAATATCTAATGTATCTGCTTTGGTTGCCATAATAACTTTAGGCATTTCCACAATGAAAAATATCTTAGGGGATTTGACGACTGGATTTTGCAAGCTCTGGTTTGACATGTGGAAGTAGTTGGGTCAGTCTGAATGAAGTGGGAATTCCTAAAGCATAACTGGAACCATTTCTTTGGAAATCTCTACTAGTGAGATGGATGTCTACATCACAATGCATTGCAGCAAATATTACAGTGTGTTCCTGTGGCTCAGTGGTAGAGCTTTGCATCAGCAGCACAAAATGTTGTGGGTTCAATTCCCAGGGAACACATACTGACAAAAGATGTATAGCCTGAATGCACTGAAGTCGCTTTGGAGAAAACATCTGCTAAATGCATAAATGTAAATTACATGAAAAGATCATTTTTACAAATCTATGCATTTGTCTGCACCATCTCTACTTAAATTAACCAGTTTGCAGTGTTCTTTAAAACAGAGTATAAGTATGAATAAGTATGCCAGGAGACTACACTCACCTGTACATTCAATGTGGAAAAAATGTGTATAAGTTAATAATGAATGTTTATAGTAATATATTAGTGCTGTCAAATAATTAATCACATCCAAATTCAAATGTTTACATAATGTGTGTACTGTGTATATATAAATGCACACACATGCATGTATACATTTCTGAAAAATATGCTATGTTTAAATATTTAACGGAGTGTCTATGCACATAGCCAGCCTTGTTGCTAGAGGCTATTTACACTAACTCCACCCACCAATGTGTAATTGGGCAAGACAACACTGCAAAAGGCTGTCAAACACCAGTTCTAGTGGTGTAGACGGTAAAGCGTGTGTTTTTTTATATACGATCAACCCAAGTTCAAATCCGCCTTTTGACAAACAGTTTTTCTTCCTTTTTAAATCTCATATCGCATCAGAAAGGCATTTATTTGATGGAAATAAACACAAAGTTGAAAATAAAGTATCGGGTATTTAATCATTTAAATGAAAATTAAGCACTCAATACGTTATTATTGCGTACTGTTTTATAATGTTTATTTTAATATTAGCAAAAAGTATATAAATAGCAGAAAATCCTGCCATTTTAAGTGTAAATCGAATCTAAATCTTATTTGCATTTAGTGTAAATAGCATACCGCTAAATATATATACACATAATAAATATACACAGTACAAACATTATTATGTAAACAAAAACTTTACTTTTGGATAGGCTTAATCATTTGACAACACTAATATAATATATGTCAGCTGTGTGGATGCTGGTTTTCTGGATTTTATGTATCTTCATTTTGATGACTCGATATCTGTAAAGACTGGTCAAAGGCAGGGGATCCAAGTGCAGTAATATATATTTATTGGACAGAGGCAGAATCACACAGGCAATGGTCAGAGGGCATAACAGGAATATCGGAGGCAGAGCAGAGACGTAAACAATACCAGGCAGGGGTCGAGGTCACAGGCACAGGTTCAGAAGTCCAAGGTCAGGCAGTCCGGGGTCACACACAGAGATAACAGATACGGGGAAGAACGCTCAGAAATGTAGCCAGGGCAAAACAAGACTTCGCAGTGAGTGAGTGTTTGTGGTGCTGCTTTTATGTGAATGAGTGAATGAGGTGCAGGTGTGGTGAGGCAATCAGGGTTGATGAGTGAATGGTGACAGCTGTGTGATTGGTGTAATGGTGGACGGGAATGTGTGAGTGCAGTGCATGATGGGAGATGTAGTCCATGGGTGATATGCAGTTTGAGTGAGTGGTAACCCGATTCATGACAGAGCCCCCCCCCAAAGAGCGGCTTCCAGACGCTTACACACACCCGGCACAATCCAGGAGGGCGGTGGAGCGGAGGTGGAACCGGGGGAGGGAACGGAGGGCCAGGTCCATGTGGGGCCAATGAGACAGGAGCCCACCAGGGCGGGGCGGAGGAGACGTGAGGTGACTCTGGCAGGTTGGCGGAGACGTGAGGTGACTCTGGCAGGTCGGGCGGAGACCGTGGGGTGACTCTGGCAGGTCGGCGGAGACGTGGGGTGACTCTGGCAGGTCGGCGGAGACGTGGGGTGACTCTGGCAGGTCGGCGGAGACGTGGGGTGACTCTGGCAGGTCGGCGGAGACGTGGGGTGACTCTGGCAGGTCGGCGGAGACGTGGGGTGACTCTGGCAGGTCGGCGGAGACGTGGGGTGACTCTGGCAGGTCGGCGGAGACGTGGGGTGACTCTGGCAGGTCGGCGGAGACGTGGGGTGACTCTGGCAGGTCGGCGGAGACGTGGGGTGACTCTGGCAGGTCGGCGGAGACGTGGGGTGACTCTGGCAGGTCGGCGGAGACGTGGGGTGACTCTGGCAGGTCGGCGGAGACGTGGGGTGACTCTGGCAGGTCGGCGGAGACGTGGGGTGACTCTGGCAGGTCGGCGGAGACGTGGGGTGACTCTGGCAGGTCGGCGGAGACGTGGGGTGACTCTGGCAGGTCGGCGGAGACGTGGGTGACTCTGGCAGGTCGGCGGAGACGTGGGGTGACTCTGGCAGGTCGGCGGAGACGTGGGGTGACTCTGGCAGGTCGGCGGAGACGTGGGTGACTCTGGCAGGTCGGCGGAGACGTGGGGTGACTCTGGCAGGTCGGCGGAGACGTGGGGTGACTCTGGCAGGTCGGCGGAGACGTGGGGTGACTCTGGCAGGTCGACGGAGACGTGGGGTGACTCTGGCAGGTCGACGGAGACGTGGGGTGACTCTGGCAGGTCGACGGAGACGTGGAGTGACTCTGGCAGGTCGACGGAGACGTGGAGTGACTCTGGCAGGTCGACGGAGACGTGGAGTGACTCTGGCAGGTCGACGGAGACGTGGAGTGACTCTGGCAGGTCGACGGAGACGTGGAGTGACTCTGGCAGATCAGGCGCCCACCAGGGCGGAGCAGACGAGACAGACGCCCACCAGGGCGGAGCAGACATGACAGGCGCCCTCCAGGGCGGAGCAGACGAGACAGACGCCCACCAGGGCGGAGCAGACGTGACAGACGCCCTCCAGGGAGGAACAGACGAGACAGACGCCCACCAGGGCGGAGCAGACGAGACAGACGCCCACCAGGGCGGAGCAGACGAGACAGACGCCCTCCAGGGCGGAGCAGAGATCCCTGGCCGAGACTGGGACCTAGAGGAAACGGAGACACAAGAGGCAGAGAGAGCACATTTGGTTTCAGGAACCGAGGCAGGGAGTTTAAGCGGCCATGGTAGATCCAGGGACTCGGGCAGCCATGATGGATCAGGGGACCTCATGGGCCATGGCGGGTCCGGGGTCTCCGTGAGCAATGGAGGGGAGCTCCCTCCATGAAAGTTCTTGGTAAACTCCACCACCTCGAGGGGGCACTCTGGAAGCGCTGAATCTCGGTGGCGCTCGGGCGGCTCTGACTCTCTTGGGCACTCTGTAGAACTGGACGGAACCAGCGGAGGCATCGATGAGCTGGGCAGGACCAGCGGAGACGAAGGAGAGCTGGGCGGGACCAGCGGAGACGTAGGAGAGCTGGGCGGGACCAGCGGAGACGTAGGAGAGCTGGGCGGGACCAGCGGCGAAGGCGAGCTGGGCGGGACCAGCGGAGACGAAGGAGAGCTGGGCGGGACCAGCGGAGACGAAGGAGAGCTGGGCGGGACCAGCGTAGACGTAGGAGAGCTGGGCGGGACCAGCGGAGACGAAGGAGAGCTGGGCGGGACCAGCGGAGACGAAGAAGAGCCGGAAAGGGCCAGCAGGGGCTCTGGGGAACCGGACGGAACCAGGAGGGGACCCGGAGTGCCGGACTCTGTGAGCTCCTGGATCGGAGCGGCCTCTGGAGCGGATTCTGTGAGCTCCTGGATCGGAGCGGCCTCTGGAGCGGACTCTGTGAGCTCCTGGATCGGAGCGGCCTCTGGAGCGGACTCTGTGAGCTCCTGGATCGGAGCGGCCTCTGGAGCGGACTCTGCGAGCTCCTGGATCGGAGCGGCCTCTGGAGCGGACTCTGCGAGCTCCTGGATCGGAGCGGCCTCTGGAGCGGACTCTGCGAGCTCCTGGATCGGAGCGGCCTCTGGAGCGGACTCTGCGAGCTCCTGGATCGGAGCGGCCTCTGGAGCGGACTCTGCGAGCTCCTGGATCGGAGCGGCCTCTGGAGCGGACTCTGCGAGCTCCTGGATCGGAGCGGCCTCTGGAGTGGACTCTGCGAGCTCCTGGGACGGAGCGGCCTCTGGAGCGGACTCTGCGAGCTCCTGGCACGGAGCGGCCTCTGGAGCGGACTCTGCGAGCTCCTGGCACGGAGCGGCCTCTGCGAGCTCCTGGCACGGAGCGGCCTCTGGAGCGGACTCTGCGAGCTCCTGGCACGGAGCGGCCTCTGGAGCGGACTCTGTGATTCCCACGGTAATAGGAGAGCCACTCAGCTGTAGTGCTACATCAATATAACTCTCCAACATCCAGTTGGGATCATGCAGCGGCATGATTGAACTGAGAGGTTCTGATAAGCCCCCTCGAAAAAGGATCATTAAACATAATTCATCTAAATGAGTCAGGTGTGCCAGTTTGATAAAATCCACAACATAGTCCTCAATGGAACGTGTACCTTGACGAAGAAACATCATCCTCACTGCTGGATCCATTTTTGGCGAAGTCTTCTGTAAAGACTGGTCAAAGGCAGGGGATCCAAGTGCAGTAATATATATTTATTGGACAGAGGCAGAATCACACAGGCAATGGTCAGAGGGCATAACAGGAATATCGGAGGCAGAGCAGAGACGTAAACAATACCAGGCAGGGGTCGAGGTCACAGGCACAGGTTCAGAAGTCCAAGGTCAGGCAGTCCGGGGTCACACACAGAGATAACAGATACGGGGAAGAACGCTCAGAAATGTAGCCAGGGCAAAACAAGACTTCGCAGTGAGTGAGTGTTTGTGTGCTGCTTTTATGTGAATGAGTGAATGAGGTGCAGGTGTGGTGAGGCAATCAGGGTTGATGAGTGAATGGTGACAGCTGTGTGATTGGTGTAATGGTGGACGGGAATGTGTGAGTGCAGTGCATGATGGGAGATGTAGTCCATGGGTGATATGCAGTTTGAGTGAGTGGTAACCCGATTCATGACAATATCAGATGAGAAGATGAATAAATCTGCCCTATCTCAAACTTGAAGATTAATCACATGCAAAACACTACACAGGTTTATCAAGCGGTGTGGCCCCTGGCATTAGTTAGAGACTACAGATAATACTTTTGCTCTAGTAGATACACACTTAGACAATGTACATTAGCAAACCTTTGAAAAGGTCAGTGATTATCTCCTGATTCATTTACAATGAATGGGTTCATCATGGAGCAAGAGTTTTGCTTTTTGTTTTTCTAACACAAGAAAATAAATAACTATCAATTAATTAGCTAAAAAAAAACTGAAAACCCCTAAGTATTTTTCCACATGCAACACTCTAAATGGTAGTTGGTCAATCGTGTTTCATGGGAAACTAGCCACAGTAAATGTTATTCATTTTAATGATCGGTGCTGTACTGTTCACAAAAGAAACAGTATTTAATTGCATGCTGCTTGCAAATTATTCAGTGTTCACCATTGAAAAATGAAGTTGGTCACTCTCTAATGGATTTACCTCATATGTTCTTATTTTCAGTTCAACCAAGCATTTGTGCTTTTGTTCAGCCCCTCAGAGGAAACAGATTGTTTTGACAGAAAACATGGCATGGAAGTCTATAAAGATGTAATTTACAATGAGGAGTAGGGCGTGAAAATTACATCTGCAGAGGAACACATAATTTTCCTAAAATTATACTTGAGGAAAAAGCTCAGATCCAAAAACTGGCGAGATGTTTACTGTCCATAGTTGTGTATTGCATGCATACGCAGCTATAACTTCTTAAGCTAGTCACACGCCAGATGAAAAAAGTGTTGCAGACCAGACGTGTCCTTCTGTATATGCATACTCAAGTTGAAAAACATGCACAACACAAACAAAAATGTTAGAAAGTACAATATATAGTATGCCGTTTAGTGTTATAACCTTGTTATAACTAAAAAATATCAACATAAAATGTATCATATAGCCAAAGATTGAAGTCAGTGTGTACATTAACATTATGTTAAGCAGTTTCTGACTGTCACTGGATGCATATGCTCATAGAAAACAACATGCTCAAATTTTGAAGATGTGGTGCATTATAGTTTACACAATTGAAATCATTCACTTTACTCATTTATTCAAAAACACTGATTTATTCAGGAAAGAAAAACCATGTTTGCTCAGGGACGTGCAGCTCTTGATTCTGCTTTGGCTTTGTATGGAGCCATTTGTATACTGTAGATTTACACTATTTTCACCATTCACCCCCAACCCCTATTGCTAGTATTGTGTCCATAATGAAAAAGCATATTGAAAAAGACAGTAGCAATGACTTCCCTAGTGTAAAACTATTTTGCATTCAGCCCACAGTCTGGCTATGAAGACACACAGACAAGTGTTACTCCTCCACAAGAATGCATGCAAACAAACCGGACTTACCTGTATTTAGGTGAACGATTGCACGATACAGACAAACACGACTTTAGTTTAGTCTGAAGAAATTAGAATGCTTTCACTTTCCACAAGTGAATCCTACAGAGAAACTTTCAAAGACCTTTTTTAACAGAGCTAAATTAAACTAGGCATGAAAGAAAGGTCGCCAAATTATGTTTCCTAATAAGATTCTGCAGTTAAATTCATTCCCTTTTGGAACAGAAAACAATATC
This sequence comes from Oxygymnocypris stewartii, assembly GCA_003573665.1. Classification (NCBI taxonomy): domain Eukaryota; kingdom Metazoa; phylum Chordata; class Actinopteri; order Cypriniformes; family Cyprinidae; genus Oxygymnocypris; species Oxygymnocypris stewartii. The sequence goes on from QVTF01019772.1 coordinate 208,778, forward strand.
TGCCACATGAATGTGACTACTGTATTAGAAATGCAGAAATCTCGAGGAATTTGAGGAATTATTGATTTATAGTCATTGAAACACAAGGCGGGCCACAGAAAATGCCAGACATGATTTTAGGGACAAGGGAGGTTAAGATAAGGACACAAATCATAAATACAACCATAAATTTAAGTAATTACAGTTTGCAAAAAAGATGGCATTGTGTACAGCATCATGAGAAATACCACACCGCCTTGATGGAAATAAATGATATTTGTATTTTACTTTATTTAATTTTTTTTTGCAAGAGCAATTGTCCCATGCCAGACAAACAAAGAGAGATTTGACTAGGGCTGCAACTAACGATTATTTTGATAATCAACTAGTTGGCCGATTATTATTTCGATTAATCAGATAACAAAAATATATATATATATTTTATTGGCAAAAAAACACTATTCCACATTCTGCCCAATGTCCTTCTGTAAGGTCTGTTTTTGGTTCTGTTTCATGTTCTTCTTTTCATGTCTTTTTAGTCATGGTTCTCGTTTGTGTCATGCTTCCCGTTCCCTCATGTCTTCATGCTATTGGTTCCCTTGTTCAATGTGTCATGTTCTGATTGGTTGTCATGTTCATTGTGTCATGTTCCCATTGGTTTGTTCTTGTCATGTGACCCTCATTGTTTGTTATAAGTAGCCATGTTCTTGCCTTAGTTTCTGGTCGTGTATTAATGTTGTAACCTGCTGTTGGTGAGTCTAGTTCGTTCATGTCAAGTCTGTCTTTGTTAGGATCACCTTGTACATAAACTGCACTTGGGTTCATCACTACGCTCGTCTTCAGTGGACTCTGTTACACCTTCAAACAAACGTGTCAACTGAATACTATGAAAACATACAGTGTTTAATAATTTATTAGACCACCTATCATAAAGAGAAATAACCAATGCTGTTAGTTTAGAGTAGCCGTGGCACAAACCTTACACAATTTGTTTTAATAAATTTGTTAAACATTGTATGTAGTGAATATAGTTTAAATCTATTAAAAAATGAAATAATAATAAATATAATAAAGACGAATAAAAACATGAACTCTGTGTTAACCAACAGGTGAAAGGAACACGTTCACTTTGATCAGTCACGTGTCATTTCTTTATCCTGGAAAAGGCAGCTGGAGCGTCTCATATTTATATGCATTTATATTAGCCTACACTAGGGCTGTCAAATTGGCTGAAAAACTACATTAGAATTTTTTACTAAAATATTATCAAAATTCGAATTATTTTAAAAGGCATAAATTCAGTTAAGAATTTTTTTTGTGGCTTTTCTGATGCCACAAGAGGTTGCCTCGAGCAAAATATTACAAAATGCACATTTCTTCAAATCAGGGCTGGGCAATATGAGCAAAAATTCATATCTCTGTATTTTTTGGCTGATTTGCGGTATACGGTAGATTATTTCTGTATTTTTTATTTGGATTAAACAAATAAATAAAGTGAATGTAACCATGTAGGCATATATAATGTGCAAAAAGGCTTAAAATCACATTACATTCTAATATTGTAACATTGCGACATAAAAACAAACATAATGCTTTTAAAGTAAAGTTAATTTTCCTAAACTAAAAAATGACAAAAACAAAAAAGCACAGACTAGGCTAATTGAGTAAAAAGGCTATTTTGATTACCCATTACAGTCACTTTACAGTTAGTGCTATCATACAAATACACTTACTTGTAGGTTTAAAATATCCAAACATTTCAGCAAAATGTATATTTTAGCACTCCTATTTCATTGCGCTCTGTATTTGGTGCGGCGGCACACGTTCAGAACCAAGTCTGTGGAGTTTAGCGGAGAATCACAAAAGCTCGTGCACGTCTGACAGCAAGATGGAAATATTTCCATGGCTTTCTAACATTTACAGATGGAGAATATGCTGTGAAATGTAATTTATGCATTTAGGAAAAGAGCAAATATCTCAAAACATCACGTCTCTGTCTGCGGCACACGCAGCCTTTCTGTCAGAGCCGATTTAAACAAAGATTTATCATTCCTGATACACATTATTTATTATCATTGTATCATATGATCGCAAGGTTCATGTTGTTAATATGCACGTTCGCTAACAAGCTAATTTCTTAATCCAGTAATTACATGTTTTTTTTAAAGGTGAACTTACATTAATTTGACATGGCTTTGGGCTCTCTTGAGTGAGACGCGAGTAAAAAACTATGATAGACATCCCTCTAGAAAATGGATTATGGATGTAGAATATGGTCATGCAGAATATGTGCTTTATAAGTACTAATAAACAGCCAACATGTTTATAATAGGCATGCTAACAAGCAACTACACTGTAAAAAATTGCTGTAGTTTCTACAGCTAAATTTGACAGAATATTACCTTTTAAACATTTTACAAGACGTAGCTGCAATTCGCAATGTATTATGGGTCAAATAAGGTTTTACAGTTGTTAACAGTATATTTCCATGTCAACTGTAATTAATTTACATGAAGCAGGTGTTGTCACTGTAGCTACTGCTTTTTACACTAACTTACTGTAGTGTGACATTATGGGATTGTGCGCGCATCATTCAAATCTGAAATCCAGCTGACTGGAGCAATGGCAGAACGATTGAAGATTAGAGACTTTATTCATAATCCATAATGTGGAGAAATGTTTGATGCTTCAAGACTCTCTGATCCTGATTATATTAGGTAATGTATTACATCTTATTAATTATGTAAATGATTTGATAACAGTTTATATTGAAATACTGCATTGTAGGTTCCATTATTGCTAATATTTATTAATTTCAGGTGCACCCAGTGCAGTGGCTTTTGACTATTTGAGGGTCACGTGGTTGTGAATTCATACCTCAACGTTGCGGCTGGATTTGCAGTCTTATTACAACTTCAGTCTGGTGTCCTGGGAGCAGGCATCTTTTGCACACTTAAGTTTTTTTCAAAGGTAACATGTTTTACTTTAATAATTGCATTTGCCAAAAAAGATTACTTATTTAGTTTAAAGGGTTAATCCAACCCATAATGATTTTTTTGTAATAAATCACTTACCCCGTGTTGTTCAAACCCGTAAAAGCTTTGTTCGTCTTCAGAACACAATTTAAAAGATATTTTGGATGAAAACCAGGAGGTTTGCAACTTTCCCATCGACTGTCAAATAATTAACACTGTCCAAGCCCAAAAAAGTATGAAAGACATCGTCAAAATAGTCCGTCAGTCATCAGTCTGCCATCATTTTGGAGTGCAGTAACCCTTTAAGTACTGGTAAATGCTGTTCCCCTCCGGGAACATCGAGCTGCGTCGAGACGCTATGGGGAACGCCATCAGCGTTGTCCAGCTCTGAATCATATGTGTAATCAGTCAAAATTGACGGCCAGACGTCAGGTGCGGTGACATAGATCTGGCGGACGGGTTGGAGATGGGTTCGCCTATTTCCACCTGTATTCCCCAGGTCTAGCGCTCTCTCGGGGGGAAGCCTAAGCTGTAGTTCTTCCCCCGTGAGTGAGAGTGCGCTAATCTGCAGCAGTTTCTCTCCAAGAAGATTTATTTGTTTTGTTCCGAGCGGCTCGCGTGTTGCCGACGCAACGCGTGCATTATGGTAATTCTCGGTTCATTTATGAACTTTCAGACCGTGTTTACTTGTCTGGGTGTTTGACTGCATTTAATTTTGAATAATTAACTATGCATTTTATCTGACTATGAAAGTTAGATATATATTTGTATATATATATTGTAGAGTATACAATTGTAGAGTATACAATTATATATTATATATGACATACAAGAGCCTCTTGGGATACTTCTCGAGTGAGAGCACAATGTTTACCTCTCTTCCTCCACGGAGGTTGAGGTAGTCAGCTGGGGCTGCTGGGCGGAGCAGCCCCAATTGTGTTCCAGCTCCTTATTCGGGGAATGTCACTTCTCGTACTCGCCAGAATCGGAGTCAGAGTGATGCTCCCGGGCCGAAGACGGGTCTGCACTCTGGGGAAGAGCGGTGTACACCGCATTACACGGTGCCCGTCTCTCCTCAGTGCCCTCAGGAGATCAGTCTGTTAACCCTGCCAGTGTTCTAGGGCGCAGCGGTCTCTAGCGAGCGCTTCTCTTAGTCTCTTCCGCCCAGAAATGTAGCGGAGCTGGGAGGCTCGCCACCCTTTCGGGGGTCTCTAGAACAGCTAGATCGGCCGTCCCCTGCCGGTCCTCCGCTCCAGGGCACCGAGCTAGCCGCTCTAAGTACACCAGAGGCCAGTCTCAAGAGACTGGTTCCCTTAGTAAGTCATCTGGCGGTGTGGGAGCCTTTGCCAAGCGTGTCTTATTGGGTCCTGCCTGAGCAGACTCTGGTTCTTTAGTCTTCCTAAGAGATGACGCGGGTCTGAGGACCGTCGTTTCCAATAGGAGGCTTCTAAGGCAGTCCTGATGCTACAGCCCAGGACTTATGAGGGCAGGCCCCTCTGGGGAAGAGCGGTGTACACCGCATTACACGGTGCCTGTCTCTCCTCAGTGCCCTCAGGAGATCAGTCTGCTAACCCTGCCAGTGTCCCAGGGCGCAGCGGTCTCCAGCGAGCGTTTCTCTCAGTCTCTTCCGCCCAGAAATGTAGCGGAGCTGGGAGGCTCGCCACCCCTTCGGGGGTCTCTAGAGCAGCTAGGTCGGCCGTCCCCTGCCGGTCCTCCGCTCCAGGGCACCGAGCTAGCCGCTCTAAGTACACCAGAGGCCAGTCTCAAGAGACTGGTTCCCTTAGTAGGCCACCCGGAGGCTTGGGAGCCCCTGCCAAGCGTGTCTCATTGGGATCTGCCTGAACAGACTCTGGTTCCTAGTCTTCCTAAGAGATGACGTGGGTCTGAGGACCGTCATTTCCAATAGGAGGCTTCTGAGGCAGTCCTGATGCCAAGGCCCAGGACTGGTGAGGGCAGGCCCCTCTGGGGAAGAGCGGGGTACACCGCATTACACGGTGCCCGTCTCTCCTCAGTGCCCTCAGGAGATCAGTCTGCTAACCCTGCCAGTGTTCCAGGGCGCAGCGGTCTCCAGCGAGCATTTCTCTCAGTCTCTTCCGCCCAGAAATGTAACGGAGCTGGGAGGCTCGCCACCCCTTCGGGGGTCTCTAGAGCAGCTAGATCGGCTGTCCCCTGCCGGTCCTCCGCTCCAGGGCACCGAGCTAGCCGCTCTAAGTACACCAGAGACCAGTCTCGAGAGACTGGTTCCCTTAGTAGACTATTCGGCAGCATGGAAACTGCTGCCAAATGTGTCTCGATGGGTCACGCACACTGTAGAACAAGGCTATGTGGCGCTCTGCCGCAGCCTTTCTACGGGGTCACTCCCATGCTGGTGGGTCCCGAGCAGGCTCTGGTAATGGAACAAGAAGTGAGCACTCTCCTGAGGGAGGAGACCATCGAGGTGGTCCCTGCTCTAGACAAAGAGTCCGGGTTCTACAGCCGTACTTCATTGTTCCTGGGAAAGGGGTTGCGTCCTTCTTAGATCTAAGCTAACTTAACCGCTCAGTCACACGACTGAAGTTCAGAAAGCTCTCTTCAAGCACGTGTCTCACACCAGATCCGAGGACTGGTGGTCACGAGCGATCTAAAAGATGCATACTCCTTCCCCATCACAGGAAGTTCCTGAAATGTGCTTTGGGGGCAAAGCGTATTAATATCGGGTTCTTCCCTTCGTGGCAATATAGGAGCAGCCATCCTGTCGAGGCAGACATCCAGCTCCGCTGGGGCTGGATGCTATGGTACAATCGTGGCTGAGGCTTCGTCTGTACGCCTTCCCCCGATTGCTCAACTCCTGGGAGTTCATGGATGGGGTCCTTCTATTGAAAAACCCTGTTCTGGCCAGGCCGAGTATAGTTCTCTGACCCGATTTCTCTCCTCGACGGCTCTCCATGGGGGATTCCCGTCAGGAGGGATCTCCTCTCACTGGCAGCGGGCATGATCTTTCACCCCCGCTCGGAGTTGTGGAAACTGTGGGTGTGGCTCCCGAGGGGGCACAACTCATAGCCTCTGGTCTCTCAACTGAGGTTGCTAAGACCATCCTCCAATCTAGAGCTCCCTCAATAAGGAAACTGTACGCCCTGAAGTTGAGACTCAGGGTGCGGAGACCGCCTGCTTGATCCAGTTAACTGCCTGTTTGGTACAGTGCTGGAGTTCTCGCAGGCCTGTTTCTCCGCAGGGTTAGCCCACTCCACCCTGAAGGTCTACGTGGCGGCTATAGCGACCTACCACGCCCCTCTTGGTGGCCTTTCAGTAGGTAAAAACTCTCTATTTAGACGTTTCCTCCGGTGGAGGCCAGGGTGCTTATGCTAAGTAGTGGATCTGGATGCTCTCCTATGACCTCGAGTCCTCTGATCTCCCCTCGCCTTTGGGAATCAAGGCTCACTCAACTTAAGGTATGGCGGCCTCCAAGGCCTTCTGGCAGGTGTACCTGTGCCGCTGGTGGGTGGTCTACGCCCCTAACTTTCCAGGTTCTACGACCTGGCTCTGCGAGCCACTCCTGGCTTGTCTATTCCCTTGCCATAGCTGTGCATTCCACACACTAAGCAGGGATTTGCAAGTATGGCGGCATGGACATCTCGTTCCCCATAGCGTCTCGACGCAGCTCGATGTTCCCGGAGGGGAACGTCCCAGGTTACGTATGTAACCCTGGTTCCCCGAGGGAACGAGACGCTGCGTCGCAGGGCCATACTTCCGGCATCCCTACTAGAGCTATGCTTCATTCCTGGAAGCTGGCGCCGGCTGCACATCACGTGCTTTTAAGCATCCTGGTCATGACGTCACCGCACCTGACGTCTGGCCATCAATTTTGACTGATTACACATATGATTCAGAGCTGGACAACGCTGATGGCGTTCCCCATAGCATCTCGACGCAGCGTCTCGTTCCCTCGGGGAACCAGGTTTACATACGTAACCCGTGACGATTGTATTGTATAAGTGGCATTTTTACATTTATTTTATTGAGCAAGTTTCATTCAATACTGAAGTTTATCCTAAAGCTTCTGCTTCCCTCATGTGTGTGTGCTCATCTCAGAATTTGGACTTTCAGTATGTATTTATTCAATTGTCTTTTTCAGGAATATTCATAATTGAATAGAACATAATCTCAAACAACAGAATTGGTGGTATATTGGTGATTGCAGCATTTTATTTTAATCCTTTTTTTAAAAAGAATAATCTTTTACCAAAATCATACAAATTCTGTTGATTGACCTTCATTTTTATTGAAAGTTAATGTTCTACTCAGAATATGGCTTTTTTAAACATGTATTTGTAGTTATTTTGTGTTGCTGTTATTTTTTAAAAAGGTTTTGATAAGATTTATAAGATAAGATTTTATTTTGCCATTAAAAGCCTTGCAATGTCTTTCTGTCAGTTTTAATAAATACTTATTTGCAACATATTTGACTTGGTTTTTATTCATTTGTAAATGCATTAAGATAGTGCTCATGATAATGCATTTATATCAGTATTTTACAGTGTACATTTTACTGTTAAAATTATTCTTTACAGCATTTTCATTGTTAAATTATTACGACATCATCTTGGATTTAGGGGTACTTACAGGGTTTTATGTAAATACTGTACTTTAGTGAAATTACAAAATATTGCTGTAAAATAAACTACAAGTTTAATTCAATGTTGCTGTAAAAAATGCTACAAATTACTGTATTTGTACAGCAACTAACTGTAATTTGCTTTGCAGTATTATACTGTACTGTCCATTTTACAGCAATTAAAATCATTTTGACAGGATTTTATTGGCAACTTTTTTTGCCAGTAACATTCTGTAAATTCTACAATACATAGTAATAGTTAATAGTGAGAATTGGTCCCTATACTAAAGTGTTAGCAAGTTTTCCTCTCAGATGAGAGCAAGAGTGAAGAAAATGGTGAAGTTGTGCAGGAAGACCTTATTTGGAAATGGTTTTAATGCAAATTACTTGTGGACGAATCCGAATGCATTACCAAAAGAATGAAGGTAAGAATAATGTTTACTGCATATAACTGTACTTTTAATGACACAGTTGGAAAAACATTTAAAAAAAATCATATTTTAATAATTAAATTGTACACTATAGTACACTACATGTTGTCACAATGCCTCACTATTCATCAGTGTCTTTCAAATTATGTTTTGCATTCATATCCAATCTTGTGTAGGTCTAAGGAGGAGATGTTAAAAAAATGTGTTACTACATTCTCCATACTGCCAAGTGTTGGACATGTTGTGCAGTGTGCTCTGGTTGTGTACTGTACATTTTGGCCATTTTACTTTTACTAAAATTTTAGAAAATCTGCACACTGTAGACACACTGCAAAAACACTACAAGTAGTATGGGAGCATGCTATTCCACACATACCACCGATATGCTACTTTTGGAATTTGATAGCTGTAAATGCTGTAATTACTATGTGGGCAACCTCGAGGAGAGATTTGGGAATGGCTAAGCTACTTGGACTGACATAAAAACTTTGTTGTGACACATTCATGAAAAATTCTTATTGTCACAAGAAAGTTGATGAAAAAAGTCAGCAGAAGACCCAATGGTTTTCAGGGAGATGTCTTACTAGTTGTAGTTTTGTTGGGTGTGTTCCTAAGAAGCTATTTTTGTGAAAAGACAAGTAGCGATTACAGTATGCGATGATCCACTAAGCACAAGTGACAAATGGCAAGCTCAAATCTGTAATTTGTGTTTTAACATTTGAGTCTATCTGCATGTTTCAGGATGCCACTAAACCGCCAAAACGAGTTTCCTCCAGGTTGCATTTTTAGCCAAGAAGTTATGACATTTAAATCCTCCGTTGGTCCAAAGCAGTCTCACTAAATACAGGTGCATCTCCATAAATTAGAATGTTGTGGAAAAGTTCATTTATTTCAGTAATTAAACACAAATTGTGAAACTTGTGTATTAAATAAATTCAATGCACACAGACTGAAGTAGTTTAAGTCTTTGGTTCTTTTAATTGTGATGATTTTGGCTCACATTTAACAAAAACCCACCAATTCACTATCTCATTAAATTAGAATACTTCATAAGACCAATAAAAAGTTTTTTTTAGTGAATTGTTGGCCTTCTGGAAAGTATGTTCGTTTACTGTATATGTACTCAATACTTGGTAGGGGCTTCTTTTGCTTTAATTACTGTCTCAATTCGGCGTGGCATGGAGCTGATCAGTTTGTGGCACTGCTGAGTTGGTGTGAAGCCCAGGTTTCTTTGACAGTGGCCTTCAGCTCATCTGCATTATTAGTTCTCTTGTTTCTCATTTTCCTCTTGACAATACCTCATAGATTCTCTATGTTCAGGTCTGGTGAGTTTGCTGGCCAGTAAAGCACACCAACACCATGGTCATTTAATCATCTTTTGGTGCTGTTGGCAGTGTGGGCAGGTGCCAAATCCTGCTGGAATGAAATCAGCATCTTTAAAAAGCTGCTCAGCAGAAGGAAGCATGAAGTGCTCCAAAGTTTCTTGGTAAACGGGTGCAGTGACTTTGGTTTTCAAAAAACACAATGGACCAACACCAGCAGATGACATTACACCCCAAATCATCACAGACTGTGGAAACCAACATACCACATGGAAATGAAATAACATCTATATATATGGGTTTGGCTCAGTGTCATGTTAGAATCATTTTTATACTCATACCTTTTGTTGTTTTAATATTTTGAAATGTTTTTAGCTTTATTTTCATTTAAATGTTTAGTTTTGAAATGTTGTATGCATTTGTCATTTTATTTAATTTCTCCATTTTATTAAATGTGTATATATCGTATTTATAGACTTTTAACTTATAGTTTTAGGTACTTTTTCTTATTTGTAAGTCGCTTTGGATAAAAGCTAAATGACTAAAAAGTAAAGTAAAGTAACTTAACACTGGACTTCAAGTAACTTGTGCTATGAGCTTCTCCACCCTTCCTCCAGACTCTAGGACCTTGGTCTCCAAATGAAATACAGAACTTGCTCTCATCTGAAAAGAGGACTTTAGACCACTGGGCAACAGTCCAGTTCTTCTTCTCTTAGCCCAGGTAAGACGCCTCTGAACACAACTGTAGTCAAATTCCTCGACACGTCTGTGTGTGGTGCTCTTGATGCCTTGACCCCAGCCTCAGTCCATTCCTTGTGAAGTTCACCCAAATTCTTGAATCGATTTTGCTTGACAATCCTCATAAGGCTGCGTATCTCTCGGTTGGTTGTGCATCTTTTCCTTTCACTCAACTTTCTGTTAACATGCTTGGATACAGCACTCTGTGAACAGCTTCTTTGGTAATGAATGTTTGTGTCTTACTCTCCTTGTGAAGGGTGTCAATGATTGTCTTCTGGACAACTGTCAGATCAGCAGTCTTCCCCATGATTGTGTAGTCTAGTGAACCAAACTGAGACCATTTTGAAGGCTCAGGAAACCTTTGCAGGTGTTTTGAGTTGATTAGCTGATTGGCATGTCAACATATAATTTGTTGAGAGCGAATTGGTGGGTTTTTGTTAAATGTGAGCCAAAATCATCACAATTAAAAGAACCAAAGACTTAAACTACTTCAATCTGTGTGCATTTAATTTATTTAATACACAAGTTTCACAATTTGAGTTGAATTACTGAAATAAATGACACTAATTTATTGATATGCACCTGTACATTCACGGGTCACCAGACTTGAACTTGACAATTCTATGTATATTCACCATACTTTGTTCACATAAATGATTCATAAGTGGTGTTTGTATGGAGATATCTCCTCAGATTGTCTACTGACATGTTTTCTAATGTTACTTTTCAGCTTTATTTATCTTATAAATGGCCCACAACCAATTTCTAAATAACCATACCATATAATCAACTAAGAAACCACTACACTCAATAAAGACTGACCCTCTCTTAATATCAGACAGATCAACCCTCTACAATGTAAGTAAATCACTCGCATATGCGAATAAATTTCCCTTCGGTGAGTGTAATGATTAAGTAAATGATTTTTAATATTAGCTAGAGCTGGGCGGTATGACCAAAAATTTATATCACGGTATTTTTCTAAATTATACCGGTTTCACGGTATATGACGGTATTTTTTTTTTTATGCATGACCGGGTGTTAACCACATTTTCTACTGACTGAGGAAAAACTGCAGCAGATTGACTTAGAATGCCATATTTTAGTGTCATGATGAGTGAATTTTGTAGAAAAAGTCCACACTAAATACAGGGGTTAAAGCAAAAACAAATATTTTGACTGTAAAATATTTCCTCGGCCAAACCCCGTTCCACAGCCATACGAATACAGTCATACACACTTAAGAGCTGTGTTTTTCTTCTTCTAATTAGGAGCGCTTGTCCTCCTAATTAAAAACATTTAGGAGTACCTTCTGATCAATAAAAAAAATCTGATAAAAAAATTGCCTTCCGAATACGAGGTGACGTTTGACTCCTTAAAGTGACTTACAAGGGTATTTTATTTTACCTTTGCAATAGCATCATTTACATCTATGTCAAATAAAAAATGTATGTTTATAAGCTTTTTAAAATTTATATTTAAAAAAATATAATAAGTACAATACAACAAATAAGTTACCAATCATGAAATTAGTATTAATAAAACAAATATTTGTATAATTTGGCACAGAAGAACACAAAATGGCTTGTAGGTACATTTTCAGACGTTTAATGAGGCTCAGATGTGGCATGAGTGCAATTACATTCATAGATTCATGTGGACATTAATGTTTTACATATAAATTTGCTTTTAGAGATGCACAACGGCTCAGCTGTTACTTTATTTTGAATTATTTGCGTTGATGAAATAGAACAAAATCATGCAGTACTTGTTTATTGATCTTTTGTATTAAATCAATATTTCACATTTGCAAACTCCCCTTATAATTATTAAAAGCTGTCTCCTGATCGCGATCTGTGGGCGCACAGAAATTAAGAGCGCGTGAGTGAGCTCAATAATCAAAAGCACGTGCAAATGAGATGCATTCTGTCGGAACCTGTGGGAATGAGTATAATTATTATTAATAGCCGCGATCCCACGCCGAAATTCAAGTTCTGCTCCGTGTTCTCTGCTAAGAACCCGACTGTGAATGATGCGAGTGGCGTTACTGTGCTGTTTGCCGAGGCGGGGATGATTTTTGGTGTTCCGCAGAACAACAACAGTGTGCTACACGATTCCTACATGTTTCTTTCCCCTCAGTAATCCCTGATAACGTTTAAACGGAGTGAACACGGAGCAGTTTTTCCGTGAGTGGGAATGTAAACCCGGAGTGGATCCGGAGCGGAGTGGATACAGAACGCTTCGAGCGGAGAGAGAAACGTGCTTTAATCCACTCCAGGCTTTGATCACACCCCCCTCAACAGACTGAATACACCTCGTCTTTCCTTCATTTAAGACCTATTCAAGCTAATTAAGACATCTATAACACTATTTGAGAAATGTAAGCGTATTTACGGTCTTAAAATGATGAAAAGTGAATTTAAGAAGGCGGGAACCCTGCAATTGACGGGAATCTGTCGCATCGACGGAGAACTTTAGTTTTTTGAGAGACGCGGGAGCTGATGCAGCGGACGGTGGATATTTGTAGCGGTCGATGTGGATATTGTGGATGACTTCTTCTCTCTCTTCACATTCTACTAGTGCTTCAGTTTCTGAACGTTCACGCTTAGTAACACATACAGCTGTATCCTCGCCAAAATGCAATAGTGAAAAGAGACCCCTCTCTAACAGTGTCGCGTTACGAACGTTATTTAAATGACACCGGTATTGCGGTATTTTAAAAATTCATATCGTAAGAAAAATAAACACCGGTATTCGGTATGAACCGGTATACCGCCCAGCACTAATATTAGCCAATGGCTAATCAATTCTCAGATTTTACTCGCCAGTGTGTGAGTTGGAGGCTAAGTATAAGTTTAGCACAGATATATATTCACTCGCTGAACACTGAGCGCTTCTGAGTTTCTCTCTCCGTCAAGCGATTCATCTGAATGGATGCGCAGCGCACCTGTGTTTGACGTACCGTGATCTCTAGTGTAACGGTGCACTACTCGCCGTCGCTTTGGTGAGAGCAGAGAGAGCCTAACATACATGCAGACTTGAGGCGCTACATGTAAAACGATATTCTTTGTTGTATTTTCTTGTCAAAATAAAGTTCCTTTGGATTTTTCAGCTTTTAAGAACTGCCGGTGTTCTGTCGATTTGTCCTACCCTGTCAGATTTTGCAACCTCCCATTAAAACAGGGGGTAGTACAATTCGACAACGAAAAATGTTACCTCTCAAATTATGTTTTATTAATGTGTACACCTACCACAACCCTAAACCTACCCCTTACAGTAATGCACATACAGTATTTATGTGTTAGATTCGCGGTTGTGGATAGAAGGCATACAGCTACTGGAAATCAACAATAAAAAAAATTATACGTATTTGTTTTTCATTAACGTCTACACCAGACGCGATTTCTTTAAGACTGCAAGGGAAGCTCAGCTTCCCCTATAATTGTCAAAAAATGAATGGTCAAATATATGTACTATTATGTTAACATTTTATTGACTAAAAATGCGTTAAACACGTTCATCTCGAACGAAAACAATTTCGTTCAGAATCAGCTACTTAGGTCGGCTGACTCGATTTCCTTCTCATTCATTCCCGTAGCGTACAGTGCATTACTCTGTTGAAGCCCAGCGTCCATTGACTTCAATGGGGCTGCTTTAAACAGTTTCTTTCAGTGCTTAGAAACAAGACGGTCATTGGATAATGCTGCGATTATGTCCCGCCCACGGACGCTCAGCGTCTCTGGGATGAATGGAGGAGTGGGCTGGCCCGGACTCCGAGCGTCTGCGTGATGATTGGAGGGTCTGTCGAAAGACATGCATCTCCTTTTGATTGACAGCGATTTTGTACTATAAAAGTCACTGACACTGAAGCTATTCGAGCTCAGTCCCATCGCGGAAGTGTAGTCGAAAGACAAACTGCTGCAACCTATTTCTTGGTATTTGCTTGGTGAAATTGCTAGCCAATTTTCATCATACATTTCACCCAGATTCCTTGTTTCAGTTCAACCTAATTCCCATATTTCGAGTTTAATATCTTTTTTTAGATCGTTTGTTCATTCATTCATTCATTCATACATACAGTAGGCTAGAAAATTTTCTTGAAAAGGAATGTTGGGCAGAATTTAGGTATAAATAAATGGTAAATTTTTATGATGTTGGCCAAAAATGAGCTTCCCCTCTTTGAAAGACCAGCAGCCGCCACTGGTCTACACCTACTCCAACCCTAAACCTACCCCTTACAGTAATGTAGATACATTAAATATTGTTGTTCAGCAAGAGAAAAAGGATGCAATATTGATGTGCGCATGCGCAGTAAGCCGAGGTAGGAAAATCTGACGGTAGGATAAATTGTCAGGACACCGGGTTTTCCGGTAGTGGGTGGAACTAATGCGTAAACGGCAATATCATTGGCTGGTGCTCATCTATTATCCAGAGCCATATAGAGAGAGAGTTGCGACAACTCCATTCACTCCAATGGAACGTTTTTTTTTACAGCAATGGCGGCTCGTGGAGCCTCTCAAAAGTTCCCGGAAGTAGCAGCAAACACATGCAGCGCCATAGAGATGCAGCAGAACAAACCGTTTGCGACGCACTTTTAAAAGGTTAGATGTTTAAAAAATATATTGTATATTATCAGTACATTTTAATAAAATTAACTTGTACTTTAAAACCTCCTAGTAGATTATTACTCATTAAATTAGTAGATTTAAGAGATGTTATCAGATAACTAACAGATTAGTCTAGATTGGCTACTGGATAAAGTTAGTAACGAACACCCTATTAATTGTAAAATCTGTTCTCTTAATTCAGTTTCATCCATCGTTTTTGGAATTAGAGAAAAATAATCTAAACATATATAAGAAAGGACACAGACAAAATGCTTGGCATGCTATTACATTTATTAGAATTGTATTCATTGTATTCATTAATTGCTGTAAATAGTTAATTGCATTTATTTGAATAAAAATACAAAAAAGTAATATTGTAATATATTATTATTTAAAATAACTGTTTTCCGTTTTAAACTGGCATTTATTTCTGTGATGCAAAGCTGAATTTTTAGCATCATTACTTTTAAACGGCAGTGTACATGTTTATATGAGTACAAAACAGATGCTTAAGTTGTTTTAAACCTAAATATATTGTGTATATGAATAAGTATTGTAAGAAATACACATTAAATATATAATATTTATAATACACTAAGTAATTATATTACTATATATAATTGTAAGAATTGTAAACAATAAGCTTAATTTTCATTGTTTCATTCACAGTTCATTGACCCATTGTGCGGTGCGAGCTGACAATCACCTGTCACCAGCCTGTCTCTGTACTATCTGAAAGTCATAAATATGACATTAGTTACCATGAGATTAGTGAAAACAATGAATATAACGTAACATAAAAAGGGAACAGCAACCTGTCTTTATACAAGTTAGAATATACTTGAAATAAGTTAAGGCAAATAACGGTAATCGAACACTAATCCTCAAATATTAGCTGATTTAAATACTTTAAAAACAACATCGCTGTAACTACATACTCAAGTTACATACATATGTCGGTGTGTTATATAAATATATAAAATAAATGCATTTATTGCCTACTAATTACCAAAAATCGCAGTTCTGTCACTCTATTCTTACAGTTTGAATTGCCCGCCAAAGCACTTCCTGGAACTATCTGAAGTCTACGTGAATCACGTGACGACCAAGCATTCTGAACTTCCGTTGTCGCAACTCTCTCTCTATATGGCTCTGCTATTATCGTCCCTGTTTTGATTTCAGCGAATCAGTTTGAGTGAACGCAAACAACCTGATTAAATATGCATTAATCCAGCAGCTTGTAAATCCTTTGTGTGTTTTATACTGTTCTTTTTAGCAGAATTCGTATTATTATTATTATTATTATTATCATCGTTTTATCAGTGTTATTGTTACTGTTCCCATTTTTTTTAACAGAAACACTGAATAAACACTGAATAAACAAAAAAAAAGTACCACCACCAGTCCTAAATTCAGTTAAAATGTCTATGCATTAATATATGGTTACTAAGTTTTAATTCTAATTACTTTAATTCTAATTATCATAATGTCAAATTATAATGCTTGACTAACTGATATTAAGAGTGTACTTTCAGATATTTAAATAAGCTGTACATAGTACATAAGCTGTATATATATATATATATATATATATAGACCTAGTATATCAGTCTGGCGAGTAAACTAAAAAATGTACTAGCCAATGGCGATTCAATTGCCAAGGTGTCCGTAGAGGGTTGCAGATATTCAGACACAGTTGGAAAAACCCATTGACAGTCATGCAAAAGATTATAAAGATGATTCTGTCATCTCAATCACAAAATGTGGTCACATGATGATGTGTCATGTCACTGCTGTTTTCATATTTATTCATGTAATGTTGGGATTTCCAAACTTTTTGTCAGCCAAACCACTTCAACGTAAAATATTTAATTGAAATACCCCTGAGGAAGTTAACTGAACAAGAAATGTGCTTATTCAGAGTTCTCCGATGTCATTTAATGGTCTCATTCACATGCAGGTAAAAACAATTACATTTCTATTTTTAGTGTTCAATAAATCGAAATCGCGATTAGGCAGAAGCTGCGATTGTCATGCGTATCTCTCAGTGAAACAGTGATCAGCAGTCACTCTGTGAAAAGATGGATCTCAAAATCATACAGTCACTGCTGGAAAGGGTCCAAATATGCAAAAGATTAAATTAATTATAATAAATTATAATAAGAAGAAGAACTTTGGATAAAACATATATTCATTAAAAAAGGTTCAAACATTTACTGATGCTCCAGAAGGAAACACAATGAATTAAGAGCCAGGGGGTGAAAACTTTTGAACAGGATGAAGATGTCCACATTTTTATTATTTTGTAGAAGTATATATATTTTTTACTTAGTATCTGTCCTTCAGAAGCAACAGAAGATACTTGCATGTTTCCCGGAAGACAAATTAAGTATAAATTAACCTTAATCTTCAAATTGCCAAAGTTTTCACCAGGAGTTTAAATATGCAAAAGGTGCTGGGAAACTGAAGAATCTGCAGGACCTGGAGGATTTTCTGAAGAACAGTGCTCAGTTTAACTGTTCAGAACAAACAAGGGACTCACGAAAAGTGATGAACAATCACACACAAAAAATAGCCATAGATCATCCACGGAACCAAGGGTTCACAAACTTTTGAATGGGATTATTTTTTATAATTTCAGCTATTTTTGTCTTGTGGACTAAATGCAAACATCTTTTATGTAAAATATCTTACTCAGGACAGTACTAAATAAGTGCATTTTGTATGATCTCCCTTATTTTGTTAATGTAATTTTCACAGATTCTGCAAAGGGTTCCCAAACTTTCAAGCAGCACTGAATGTTGCGTGCCTTATTCAGTGAAAGAAGCTACATCATCTCACAGAAGGATGTATTTCAAACACTCGGCTGATGTTGTGAAGTGTGTTTGGAGTAGGGCTAAGAGATATGGAAAAAAATCAAAACAAGTTGTTGGTTTTTTTATATCATGATTCACGACTTTATCACGATTCTTTGATATGTTGGTTTTACTATTTTGTAAGTTGTCTGAACATTACAGCCAAACTAATTTCCCTATTATAAAGCCTTTCAAGCCACGGTAACAAAAGAAAAATGGCAGATTTAGGCCAAAAATGGACAAAGATAAAAAACTTAGCTCTTATGTTTAATAACAAAGATAAAATAATGACAAAGATAGACATTACATCTACACATAATATACAAATAAAACACACAGTGCTTTATTTCCAGGTACAATATATGTATTTAACAGGAGCATTCAAGAAACTGAATGAACAAATGTAAAAATAAAACACTATATAGACTGATTCCTAAAACAACTGTATTAAAGTTCTTCAGTCAAGAATAGTGAGCGATTTTGTTCTCTTTGTGTTTTGTTGTTTAATTAACGTTAAAGGAATAGTTCACCCCAAACATCTTATTCTGCCATCTGTCTGTCATAGTGTTTTATTTGTATTTATTTATTTAGTCATTAAGCAGACACTTTTCTTCAAAGTGACTTGCAAATGAAGACAATGGAATAGTTGCAACTGTTTGGTTACATTCTTCAGAATATCTTATTTTGTGTTCAGTACAAGAAATAAATTAATACAGGTTTGGGACAAAAGTAGTAAATAATGACAAAAATGACATTTTAGGGTGAACTATCCCTTTAATGACATGCGGCTGCATGTAGGCCTTTAAGACCTGCACGCATCTAATATACAGGCACGTGTACATTTGTCTCAACGGTTTACTTTCATTTTATACAGAACCAACTGAGTCTACATGTGAACCTTGTGTGTTTTGACAGTTTTAGCACAAAAGATAACTTAGTTCAGTAATCACGCACAGTTTGACAGGCTTTAGCACATGCATTTCATGATGTTGATATCAAAGAATGAAATATATTTTCTTTCTCCGCTTTTGTTTATCAGTGTGTTACATTTAAACAAGTTAGATAAAAATATAATCTAATAGTAATCTAAAAAGAAGTCACCTTAAAATAGTCACCTAAATTATGTTACTAACTACAATTTTCATCAGGTAATCTGTAATCAGTAACGGTTTAAGTAATCTGCCCAGCCCTGCATACTTGACAATACTAAATATTAATTGTGCATTTGTATTATGAACACTGGTCTGATTTCCACTATTTTATTATCATGGCTAATTTCATTAAGGCATTTTTATACAAGTTCGAATCTATTAAAAGTACCTATTGAAACTGAACACCCTCGGGCCCTTCACAGACTGACAGGTGCTCTGGGAAAGCAGGGACCATACAAAGCTTTTAAGGGGGTTTTATATCCCCCCCCCCCCCTCTCCCTCCCCTTGTTTTATACAACAATCTTCTTCATACACCTTTAAAGATCATTGTATCCTCTTTTCCAATGCAATCAAATCTATAAAAGGTTGCCGTTAAATGGTAAATTGACATGAAATTCACTTCATTACAAAGACTTCAGTGTCATCTCGCCGACTGCAGCTTTGCCCAGGCTTTTAAATGGATTCACCGATCCACATGGCACACAGCTGACCTGAAATAACCCTCCAGCTGCAGAGAAATCTACGGAGAGTCAAGAGGAACACTAATAGACTCCATATTTCAACATCCCCGTTTCCTTTCGCTCGCCATTATTATAAATCTTGCATATCACTTATTCAATTACATACAGAAAAGTGATAACCTGTTCACTGCATCGCCTGTCCGGACACACATTGTATTCACAACACTAGATTCGGCTATTTCTTACATTCAGAATAGCGTGCTAGAATAATGCGTTCTGCATACTGTTTGATGCATGTAATAGTGTTTTGAAACAGTGTGCTGCATGCAATCACAAGCATTTCAATCGGTATTTTGTAAACTGTAGTCATAAACTCTACATGTTGCATGTTCAATTCAGCAAACATTTCAGTTTAATGGGCACAATGAAATGTCAAATATAGTACATACAGTTTACTGTTACATGCATACAGTTTACAGTTCACGGATACAGTTTTACTCCATGCAGCCTGCTGTTGTTGCATACTGCAAATTTGGCAAAATGCTGATCATCTGGATATTCCATGTATAACAGTATACAGAATGCATTCTACAGAAATAATAAGCACAGTATATTAGCATTCCATTGCAAACAAAATAAATAATTACAGCAGATAATTGGCTCTTCCCATAAGGCTATGCACAAACAAATGCAACAATTGTGTTTTAGTAGCTACAATCACGCCATGCACCAAAATTATAAAGCAAATGTTGCATTTTTGGCTAATATAATCATGTCCTGGTAAATAATCATGACATTTCTTCAAAAATATGTTGAAATTATGCAGTTTCTGTAAGTGGGTCAAACCGTTGGGCTCTGCCCCTGAGCCAATCAAACAACAAGGGCCAGCTCTAACACATTTAAGAGCAAAAAATGGTCGGATGTCATAAAAGTTTATTATAACGTCTGACTAAACTTTGCAAAAGGGTACACGCATGCACGTATGCATGATCATATGCGTGAAACCATAACTTTAGCAGCAACAGTGCACGGAGCACTACATGAAGGATATGCTTTTAATGCCATTACACACAACATTCATATGAATGTCAACAATTATGTATTTATATTTTGGCTTCGGGGGTAAATGCAGGCAAAGCTCGTGTTTAAAAATGCCTTCACGACTCTCAATGGTTTTGTCGAAAGACGCTAAAGTACAGAAAGCCACATCCGCTTGACGTGAAACATTAAATAAGCGCTATGACATTTCATGTAGTTTAGAAACACAGCAGATATATCTATCTATCGGAGCGATACCGAGTTGCACTTGGCTCTCGATGTTTAACACGGACATATTTTACAGCCAAACAAAAATGCCGTTTTACTTCACACAGACGTCAAAGACAGGAAACAATGACTCACCTCGAAGCCGTGTGTACGTCCTTTATTAGATACCCCTGTAATATCAGCGTTTGCTCCTGTGATCGGACAGACGTGGCCTGAAATGACCCAGCAGAGCAGATCAACGCCAACATGGACCCGGAGACACACCGAGAAACGTGCAGCTCTCTCATCTGATCGCTGTGGGGAATCAGAGAGCATTTGACGTCTAGCCAAAGATGTTTTAACCCTTTACAGTGGCCCACAAACTGTAAACGCACACTTCAAATGAGTAAGTGCCATAGGGTGAATCTCACGGTAACGAACATGTCGAGTCATATTTCACGCTAAATAAACAGATAAGCATCTATACAATATTATTTTGGTGCACTGTGTCTTTTATTGTGTTGCCACAGTGCCCTTACTTCTCATTACACTAATGTGAAACAAAGTAATGTTATTTAAAGGCTTTCTGTACATCATGGTAGTGTTTGTTGTACTCTAATTTATTATTTATGCTGTTTAAAATAACAAAAACATTTTTTCTTTAATATAAGAATAATAATGAGAAGATTATAATGAAATGTGCTTAATATCATATCTGGACGTGGGTGTGAAATATGATGTGTGTGGTCAAGTTGTTACATATATGAAGGTTCAAAGCTGACCACTCTACTAAAAAAACAAACAATAGAAGCCCAATAGAATCCATTACAGAAATCCCAATGCTTTCCATTAAAATACAAGTATAAACCATCAGGTATTTCCAGTAAAACCAGTACAAAATTCCTTTTTGTAGTGTGTTTTGGGCATTTTTCCAATAGGATTTAACATCCCACCAATAAAATCCATCACATAGTAGACACTATTGTAGTTTCCATTAAAACCATCATAATCATTAAATCATGCCATTTTCTATTGTGTTTTGGGCGGGGTTCTATTGTTTGTTTGTTTTCAGCAGGGCAAAGCTGATCCATGAACTATCAACAAGATAAAGATCGTGAAACACTAAACCTGAACTGAATTGAAGTGTTCTCAAGTTACTTTCCGTCTGGATAATGTACAGCTGGTCCTTATTTCAGAATTAAACCCTTTAGGGTGATACATGGCAATAACGGCCGTCTGACTGTACATACAGTACAGTACAGCAGCTGCTTTACACTATAGCTCAGTGGCTATTCAGAATCAAATTATAGGGCTACTCTATGAATTATGTGCAAATATATATGCAATGTATAAATAAATTCAAATATTCAAAACAGGTTGTGTTCATATCAGCTCAAATTGTCATTCATAAAAATGTATCTATTTTTTTCAACATTTTACTCAAATTATTACGATGAAAAAATAAAACATAGGCCTAAATGTAAAGTATATGCCACAAAAAACTGCTTTTCAAAAAGACTTTTGGACCTAATTATCTCTTTATTTTGTCTGTGGCATATTTCTATCATAATCTGACATGTACTGACAAAAAAATGTATAACCTGAATGCACTGTAAGTCGCTTTGGATAAAAGCGTCTGCTAAATGCATAAATGTAAATGTAAATTTCTCACAATATAGCATAAACATTTTTTTTTTGTTAGTTTTTTATGCAATGTATATTTTATTTGCGTTCTTTTTTATTCACTTTTTAATTCATTTACATTAAAGATAAAAATGAACTCTTCATAATTTGAAGCAAATTTTCTTCTATTTATAGCAAGTATGGCCTGGATGCAAAGAATATTTCTCCACAACGAAGACTTTTAAGGAACAGCCTGATTCCACGATCACATAGAAGAGATTAAACAAAACCTTTTCTCAGAGTTACGGGGCCTTTGAACCTTGGACCTGATTAAGGTTTATAAACTCAATCGTCAAATGATATCGCAACAAAAATCTAACTTGGCACGTTCCAAACAAATGGCACACTGTCCTCTCAGAATCACAAATCCTTTGTTTTTGTTGTTGTTTTTAAACTAACTATTTCATACCGTAAAATTTGTTAATACTAATAAATATTTAATTTACTCGGAAACTAGACTCGTTCTAGTAGATTTGAATTAAATGGGTTTTCACCCCTTTGCATCTGCATATTTGTCAGCAGATTATTTTTATTTTGCCTGAATGCAACAAGATGTGAAAAAAACACACCTCTACAGTTCAAGCAGATCTCTTGGCAGGACATTTGTTTGGTATGTCTTCACTTTGATATGTTTGATTTGGTGGAGCTACAAATATGTCACAGTGTGTTAACAGTTGAATTAATGTGCGCAATAGCAAAGAAAGTGGATACTACACATCTTTTGTTAAGAAAACAGCAAATTTTTTTATTTCAAGGGGCGTTACAACGTTGACTACTTTCATCAGCATATGCATTTCTATACAAAATGTAAAAAGGTATGTATGTCATAACAACAATGATATGAAACATGCTTTTTATAAAAGTATCCTACTAGTTGTCAAGTTATGAAGTTGGTTAAGAATATCCAGAGTGAGCTGAAATCAGACCCTGTTTCATAATGTTGAAGACTTTCATATAATTCTAAAATGTGTGAAACAGCACAAATACGGAATGAACATTTTAACCTTTATGCCGTATTATTTTTCCTATTATCAGGAAAATATTTATTTTTAGTATGGCTTCATTCTTACAAAAAGTGTGAGTTTTTTTGGTCAAATTGACTATGGGTGCCTTTGTAAATATTGACTGCATAAAGGGACCCGCTCGCGTGAAAAGCAAGGACCATTAGCGCATTACTGTGTTCATACTGTGAGAACTGTGTGCTCAGCTCCAAGAAATTGTGCAATAAAATCATGAAGAGCTTGTAGTGTCTTTGTTACATTTTTGCATTATTAATCGGTTTAGGTTAGATGAAAAATATATTCTTCTTACCTCTACTGTGTGAAACAAGCAGTGAGCTGATGCAGATTATGTGAGCACAGAAGGAAACCTGACTTAACCTCAACCTTTTATACAACCTCTGCTGCTAAAGTAAATATGTATAGTGTGTGTGTGTGTGTGTGTGTGCATGTTTATTTGGTTTATGAGGACACAAATTTGTATAATGACAAGGGTATGACATAGGTATTACAAGGAGAAGGTGATTTATGAGGACATGTTCAGTGTCCCCATAATTTAAAACGCTTATAAATCATACAGAGTGAGTTTTTGGGGAGGAAAGTAGAAATGCACAAAGTCTCCTGTGAGGATTTAGTTTGTACAGGTATAAAACCATTACAACGTGTGTGTGTGTGTGTGTGTGTGTGTGTGTGTGTGTGTGTGTGTGTGTGTGTGTCAACAAAAATGATCACTGCAACACGTACACACTTCACTTTTAACTATAGCATCTACTACAAAGTATAAATTGTCATGACATAATAAAAATGAGCTCTCACTAGATATCATAAGCCTTCTTGGTCCCTTCCAGTTACTTAATCACAGATTTAGTTTTTCCCATTAATATTTTGTTGAAAACTAACACTACAACGTAAGAAAGTTTTAAAGGAATTGTAAATTCTTAGTGCATTAATTTGCTTCAGGTTCCATAACTTATATTCTCGTCATACATCAAATGTTACGGTATACAATCTAATACATGTATGCGTAAAGAGAATAGTAAAGTGAGTACATTAGCAGTAGAGAATGCATGCTGCCAGCAGACTGTGCCAAATGAAAAGGATTGCAGCTGTCTTTATGCAGATGCTAACTGGCCATCAAAGATTCATGCAGTCTAACAGCAGGGTGCTGGGTGTGTAGTTTCATGTCTCTGTCTACAGAGTCGAAAGCAGTTTAACTACATTGCAGCATTATGCAGTTATATAAGGTCATTTCTGTAGACACTCTACTAGGGGAAAAGGTCATGACAGCTTTCCTGCAGTCTTTTCCAGCGCCGCTCAAATGCTATGTAAATGTGCAATCAAAAATGGCTCTTTTGGGTAACAACAGCAAAAAAAACAGTAGACGTTTTTATATGGACACATGTTGGGGGAATTCAGGGGGCTGTGGTATTTTTATGTCCTCCCACACCGGATCTCCTAAAATAATACAAAATAACCAGACACAATAACCAAACCAGCAAACATTTGTAATAAATGTTAAAATCGGTAATAAGAATAAGGTTATTACTATAATGTTGGATGCAATGCATTATTCATTATTAATTGCTGCCCCAAATTTGTCTGCCTCATAAAACTGGAGGGAGGCAGTGGTAAATGACCAGGGAAGGAAAGGATTTCACATTCCATGTATAAAATTAAATGCCATTTGAATAGTTGCTTTGTTTGAGTTATTAATAATTTGTCTAGCTTTCTCTGTACTGGGGTGAGATGTGACAGTTTGACTTTAATTCATTTTTAAATAACTAATTACATTTATTTATTAAGATGTGTTAATAAAGCAAATACTTTTTGCTTTATGCAAAAACAAATACAAGTGCAATTAAATGAGGTTAAGTTATAATATGTTATACATATATTTATTTACATTGCTTTATTCAGAGTGCAAATGGTCCGCCTTGTTGGCAGAGGCTATTTACATTTACATTTAGTCATTTAGCAGACGCTTTTATCCAAAGTGACTTACAATTGGGGAGTACATAAAGTGATTAATCTTGAAGAGGCAAACAGACAGAGGAAGTTCCAATAACACCAAGTCTCAGGCATTGTTCAAATAAATACAAGCTAGCAAGGGAAGGAGAAAAAGATAAAGAGAAAAACGTTTTTTTATTTTAGTTTAGGATGAAGTCAAGTAGTGTCGAAAGAGATGAGTTTTCAGTTGTTGCTTGAAGATTGACAGGGATCCAGCGGTCCGGATGGGGGGGATCATTCCACCAGTCAGGAATGGTGAACGAGAATGTTCTGGAGAGTGATTTTGAGCCTCTCTGTGATGGTACCATGAGGCATCGCTCACTAGCAGATCTCAGACTTCTGGAGGTGATGTAGATTCGTAATAGTGAGTGGAAGGTCAGCTGGCCATCAAAATTACACCAAGATTTCTGACAAAAGTTGATGAGGTAATTGTTGATGAACCTAACTGGATCGTGAAGTCATGCTGTAGAGTTGGAGTGGCTGGGAAGACAAGAAGCTCAGTCTTTGCCAGGTTGAGCTGTAGGTGATGTTCTTTCATCCATGCCTAGATGTCTGCCAGGCAACCTGAGGTCTCTGCAGCTACTTTTGCATCATCTGGTTGAAAAGAGATAGAGCTGTGTGTCATCAGCATAGCAATGGTAGGAGAAGCCATGTGCCTGAATGATGGGACCAAGTGATGTAGTGTATGTGGAGAAGAGGAGGGGTCCAAGAACCGATCCCCGAGGAACCCCAGTGATCAGTTGTTTCCTTGGGATACCTCCCCTCCCAAGGCCAGCCTGAAAGGCCGACCAGTGAGATAGGATTCAAACCAGCGAAGTGGAATCCCAGTGATGCCCAGTGATGAGAGGGTGGACAGGAGGATTTACATTAACTCTGCCCACCAATGTGTGGTTGAGCTAAACAACATTACAAAAGACGGCTTGTCAAATAATAGCTCCGGCTCCAACAACTCCTTTGTGGTAAATTGCATAGCACAGACTGCTTGACACAATTGACCCGAGTTCGAATCTGCCTTTTTCCGAACTCATTCTTGTCCCTTTTCACATCTCATGTCACATTGGAAAATAAAATATATCAATAAAAATAAAGGAAAATAATTGAAAAGTTGAAAATGCATCGGGTAGGGTTAGGTGTAGCGAGAGCTTTATTGTCTCTATGTGTCAGCATTAATTTGATCATTTTAATAAAACTTCTTTACACTCAATATGTTATTATTGCATACGGTTTTATAATGTACTACAACACTGAGGTGCAGATAATTGCCACTATTTGCAATAAATAATATAAATAGCAGAGAATACTGCAATTGTAACAGTGTAAATTGAATATATTGCTATTTGCATTTAGTTTAAATAGCATATCACTTGCTATTTTCACTTTGTGTTTATTCTGTCACAAATCCGGTTCATGGGATTCCCTTAACTCACCACCAGAGGTCACTCGCTCACCACATGGACTCTTGCACTACACTCACTGTTGCACTCCACCTCAGACTACAATTCCCATCACCCATTGCACTGACGATACACGCACTGAACACACATCTGATTGCACTGAACACACTGCTGATTGCTCTTAACACACTGCTGATTGCACTGACCACACAACCTACTTAAACTATGGACTTCCTCTCCTCTCTGCCGAGTATTGTTTAGCATTTAGCATTCTCCTAATGTTAGCTACTTACCAAGCCTTTTCGTGTTTGTTTTGTGTTCAGTCTCCTGTATTGTTCTGAGTTCCCTATCAGTCAGTCACGTTCGACGTAACGTCAGAGTGACTGACTAATGGGATCTCGCCGGAGAGCTCAATCACCTTCGAGTGTTAACAAAACAAGCCAATGGCGGTTGGCGTGCGTGTTTCGCCACGCGCACTCCACCCCGCGGTGCGGGTATAAAAGGAGAGCGCGTGCAAACGCACATCAGCTTTTCGCTTCGGAGCCGAGCCTTGCAAATCTCCAGAGTGTCTGCAAAGCAAGACTTACAGCGTTGGTGTTACGGCGCGTCAGCGGAGGTCGCTGTCCAGTGCTGCTTTTTCTTTGCGGTCACGCTGCTACCTCCCCTCGGCGCTTCAGCGCTCCTAAAAGTGAGATTTCACAAAAAGAGCAATCTAAAAGAGCTCCACGAGTGACGGGCGTCTTTTTAAAGATGGCTTCCCGCTCGTGCGTTTCTGGATGTGGTCGTTTCCTGACTTCATCTGATGGTCACGATCGCTGCCCCTCGTGCTTGGGCTTTAGGCACGCTGAGGCAGCGCTCATGGATGAGTCATGTTCTCACTGCGGGAACATGACCATGGCGATGTTGCGCTCCAGATACCTCCTCGCTAGACGGGGGGGTATCCCCCTTGCTCTGCCCCGTTCTAGTTCCTCCGGCCGGAGGACTACTTCGGCTCAGGGCCAGGGTGATTTGAGGATCACAGTGAGAGCTTCCCCGTCGAGTACGTCTCCGCGGGCCTCTCACTCCTCGAGCACATCACACCGTCTGGGGTTCCCGGATGAGTATGCGGGGTCCTCGGACAGGGCGGGGCCCAGCATCTCATTCGGTGCCCCAGCAGATGACAGGATATCGGTCATTGCATCGGGGGATGAGCTAGGTTCTGGAGAGGACGATTCGGCTGCGCTGCCTCCGTCAGGAAGAGTAGCGTTGCCCGAGTCAGATCCAGAACTGACCGCTATGCTTTCCCGGGCCGCTGAGAGCATCGGGCTGCACTATAGGCGTCCGCCTTCTCCCGAGCGCTCAAGGCTGGATGATTGGTTCCTGGGGGCGCAGGCCGAACGTCGGCAACCGCCCCCGGTTCCTTTCTTCCCGGAAGTGCATGAGGAGGTGACTAGGTCTTGGAAGGCACCTTTTTCTGCCCGAAACAGGCCTAGTGCCTCCTCCGTCCTCACCACCCTCGACGGTGGAGCGGCCCAAGGGTATGTGGAGGTCCCCCCAGTCGAGCGCGCCATTGCCATGCAGCTCTGTCCGCAAGGTGCTGCCGCCTGGAGGGGTAATCCACGCCTTCCGTCCAGGGCCTGTAAGTTCTCGTCCGCTCTAACGGCCAAGGCTTACGGTGCTGCTGGACAGGCCGCTTCTGCCCTGCACGCCATGGCCCTCCTGCAGGTCCACCAGGCCAAGGCATTGAAACAGCTGCACGAGGGTGATGCTGACCCAGGTGTGTTGCAGGAACTGCGCACAGCGACGGACCTCACACTAAGGGCGACGAAAGTCACGGCGCGGGCCCTGGGTCAGACGATGTCCACATTAGTGGTCCAGGAGCGCCACCTGTGGCTGACCTTGGCGGATATGAGGGAGTCCGACAAGCACCGCTTCCTGGACTCCCCGATCTCCCAGGCCGGCCTGTTCGGCGAAGCGGTGGAGGACTTTGCCCAACAGTTCTCCGCCGCACAAAAGCAGACGGAGGCGTTTCGTAAAAAGACCTCCACTCCAGCTCGGCCACAACAGCAGCCTGCATTCGGCCGCAGCGTGGAGCTGGCCGCAGGAGACCGGCGCAGCCCGCCTCCGCCCCTGCCAAGCCCGTGAAGCGCCAGGGCAGGCGGCGTCCCTGAGACGGGCGACCCGGAGCCTTTGGATCCTGCTCTTCAGGAGATGGTGACCGCACCACTCCTTCCCCCGGAGGAGGGCCGGGTGGAGAATCTTTTGTTTCCTTTTTGTTCCGTTCTGTTCTGTTCCAAAACTTCAATAAAAGAGCAGTTTCCTTTTCCTCCGGGTCCCAAGAGGGCGAGGATGGCAGTGTACGAGACCTCGTCTCTACACTCCCGTCCCCCTCTCTCTTCGCCAGTGGGCAGCAGGGTCCGGTCCGAGGACGCAACGCCTTCTCCCGCATCCCCTGCCCAACTATGGAGCCAGGTCAGTGTCACACCACACACTCAGACCCCACTTCGAGACGCACTGCCTTTCGAGTCGGGCCCCTGTGCTCCATTTCGCTGCCCCACCGTGGGTACGTCAGTAACTCCCCTGGTCCCGCTTGTACGGTCCCTGGGGGCCTGGCTAGAGCTCCCCAGGCCATCTCGCTGGCTCCTGAGGACTATCAGACTCGGCTACGTGATTCAGTTCGCCCGGCGCCCCCCCAAGTTCAGGGGCATTCGGTTCACCTCAGTGTTGAGCAAGGATGCCCCTGTCTTGCGTGCAGAAGTCGCGGTCCTACTGGCGAAGGACGCGATAGAGCCGGTCCCTCCAGCCGAGATGAAGTCAGGGTTCTACAGCCCCTACTTCATCGTACCCAAGAAAGGCGGTGGGTTACGACCAATCCTGGACCTGCGCGTTCTGAACCGGGCCCTTCACAAGCTCCCGTTCAGGATGTTGACGCAGAGACGCATCTTTCAATGCGTCCGTCCCCTCGATTGGTTTGCAGCAATCGACCTGAAGGACACCTACTTCCATGTCTCGATCCTCCCTCGACACAGACCGTTTCTCCGCTTTGCGTTCGAGGGGCGAGCATACCAGTACAAGGCCCTTCCCTTCGGGCTATCCCTGTCGCCTCGTGTCTTCACCAAGGTCGTAGAAGCAGCCCTTGTACCGTTAAGGGAAGCAGGCATTCGTATCCTCAACTACCTCGACGACTGGCTCATCCTGACCCAGTCTCGAGCACTGTTGTGCGAACACAGGGATATGGTGCTCAGTCACCTCAGCCGGTTGGGACTTCAGGTCAACCGGGAAAAGAGCAAACTCTCCCCTACGCAGAGGATCTCTTTTCTCGGCATGGAGTTGGACTCGGTCAACCTCACAGCACGTCTCTCAGAGGAGCGTGCTCAGTCAATGCTGAGATGCCTGGAGTCTCTCCAGCGCAAGAGGGCGGTTCCACTGAAACATTTTCAGAGGCTCCTGGGGCATATGGCATCCTCAGCCACTATCACGCCGCTCGGATTGCTTCATATGAGACCGCTTCAGCGTTGGCTTCACGACCGAGTCCCGAGATGGGCATGGCGCCACGGCACATACCGGGTCTCACTCACCCCGTCCTGCCGTCGCACCTTCAGCCCATGGTCGGACCTTGCTTTTGTTTGGGCAGGAGTTCCCCTAGAGCATGTATCCAGGCATGTTGTTGTTTCAACAGACGCCTCTGTCACGGGCTGGGGGGCCATGTGCAACGGGCACGCAGCCGCGGGGCTCTGGACAGGGCCCCAGCTGCAGTGGCATATCAATTGCCTCGAGTTGCTGGCAGTATGGCTTGCTCTGCGCCGCTTCAGAACGCTGCTACACGAGAAGCATATACTGGTCCGCTCGGACAACACTGCGACCGTTGTGTACATCAACCACCAGGGCGGTCTACGCTCCCGTCGCATGTCGCAACTCGCCCGCCATCTCCTCCTTTGGAGTCAGAAGCATCTGAGGTCGCTTCGCGCCGTTCATGTCCCAGGCGAGCTCAATCGTGCAGCCGACGAGCTCTCACGTCAGCACGTCCTTCCGGGAGAATGGCGACTCCACCCCGAGGTACTCCAGCTGATTTGGAGACGCTTCGGGGACGCTCAGGTAGACCTGTTTGCCTCCCCGGACACGTCTCACTGCCAGTTGTTTTTCTCCCTGTCCGAGGGGACCCTCGGTACAGATGCACTGGCATGCAGCTGGCCTCGGGGCTTACGCAAATATGCGTTTCCCCCAGTGAGCCTTCTCGCACAGACCCTGTGCAAGGTCAGGGAGGACGAGGAGCAAGTCCTCTTGGTTGCGCCTTACTGGCCCAATCGGACGTGGTTCCCAGAACTGATGCTCCTCGCGACAGCCCCTCCTTGGCAAATTCCTCTGAGGAGGGATCTACTTTCTCAGAGAGGGGGCACCCTCTGGCACCCGCGCCCAGACTTGTGGAATCTCCACGTATGGTCCTTGGACGGGACGCGGAGGTTCTAAGTGGGCTACCTCCAGCGGGAGTAAACACTATCACTTCTGCCAGGGCCTTGTCTATGAGACAAGCTTACAGGCTGAAGTGGAACCTGTTCGTCGATTGGTGTTCTCCCCGCCGGGAGGACCCCCGTAGATGCCCGATCGCAGTCGTGCTTTCTTTCCTGCAGGATGGGTTGGAGCGAAGGCTGTCTCCCTCCACCCTCAAAGTGTATGTCGCCGCTATTGCCGCACATCACGATGCAGTAGACGGTAAGTCTCTGGGGAAACACGACCTGGTCATCAGGTTCCTCAGGGGGGCAAGGAGGCTAAATCCTCCACGCCCTCACCTGGTACCCTCTTGGGATCTCCCCTCGGTCCTGTCGACCTTGAGGGGGGCCCCTTTGAGCCTCTGCAGTCAGTAGAGCTTAAGTTTCTGTCTCTGAAGACAGTGCTCCTCTCGGCATTGGCCACAGTTAAGAGGGTAGGGGACCTGCAAGTATTTTCGGTCGACGATTCGTGCCTAGAATTCGGGCCGGCTGACTCTCACGTTGTCCTGAGACCCCGGCCTGGATATGTGCCCAAAGTTCCCACCACGTCCTTCAGGGGTCAGGTGGTGAACTTGCAAGCGCTGCCCCGGGAGGAGGCAGACCCAGCCATTGCTCTGCTCTGTCCCGTTCGTGCCTTGCGCATCTATGTGGACCGCAAGCAGAGCTTCAGGACCTCAGACCAGCTCTTTGGCTGCTTCGGAGGACAGCAGAAGGGAAGAGCTGTCTCCAAACAAAGACTCGCCCACTGGATAGTGGAGGCTATAGTCTTGGCCTACCAGGCCCGGCGCTTACCGTGCCCCCTTGGTGTGAGAGCACACTCTACGAGAGGCGTTGCTTCCTCTTGGGCCTTGGCGCGAGGCGCCTCGATAGCAGACATTTGCAAAGCTGCCGGCTGGGCGACACCTAATACGTTTGCGAGGTTTTACAATCTCCGTATAGAGCCAGTGTCCTCCCGTGTACTTGTCTCAGATGGCCAGTAACACTGGAACCCGCTCGGTGTCAATCACGCTTGCTGCGCCATTCCCCTCTACGGACTGGATACGTGCGCCTTGTTGCTTCTCAGTTCAGTTCCACACGGCGAACCCTGTTGAAGTTCCGCCCGCACCCTCGCAGTCAGGTGTGGCGGAGCACTAGACGCCAGGTCCAGTACTCGTACATTGCCCAAGGTCAACCCTTGTGCTGGGCTAGGTGCCCGTGTGTAGTGATTCCCCTTGGGTGATCCCACATGTGTATTCTTCCACGGTACGGCTCCCCCACGTGGAGCCCGTGTCTTCCCTGGCAGAAACCTTCTGCCCTCTCTGCTGTGTAGCTATCTCACCCCAGGCGGGCTGAGTCTACCTCAGAGAATCCCGTATGTAGTACTGCCCTTGGCCAGTCCATATGTGTAATCTCCACATGATACCTCCTTATGCGGGATGTGGCTCCGTAGCGTTTCCCCCTACTTGGGGTACGCTTTCCCAGTGTTATTCTACCCACTGAGCGGAACAGCAGTGGCGGTTATCTCTGCCTAAACCCTGTCCTATCTTCCATCCCAACTGGTGTGAGGGGACTTGCCGGCTTCTGCAGAGCACTAGAGGGGGTCAGCAATAGTGGCGTTTTCCAAGGGATCCCATTAGTCAGTCACTCTGACGTTACGTCGAACGTGACTGACTGATAGGGAACGTCTCGGTTACTTGCGTAACCCCCGTTCCCTGAAGGAGGGAACGGAGACGTAACGTCCCGTCGCCATAGTTGCTGTACCACCGCTGTACGGCCGGGGCACACAGTCTCGGCTCCTCAGCGAAAAACTGATGTGCGTTTGCACGCGCTCTCCTTTTATACCCGCACCGCGGGGCGGAGTGCGCATGGCGAAACACGCACGCCAACCGCCATTGGCTTGTTTTGTTAACACTCGAAGGTGATTGGGCTCTCCGGCGAGATCCCATTAGTCAGTCACTCTGACGTTACGTCTCCATTCCCTCCTTCAGGGAACAGGGGTTACGCAAGTAACCGAGACGTTTTTCACTCTCTGAGTGTTAGCTGCTTTACGGCACCATTCCTAGTTTTCGTTTTTTATTTTGGTTAGTGTAGTCTTTCCATGTTGCCTTGTTGTCTGGTGACCTTCTGCCTTGTATATTGGATTACCCCTCTTGTCAAGCCCTCTGGATATTGTTTTCCGATCGAAGGCCACGCCCGTTTACTTGAGTACTCATCTGCCTTGCCCTCAATATACCTGTTTTGCCATTTGTTCGACCCTGCCTGTGTTTTGACCATGCCTATTAATAAAAGCTTGCACATGGATCCGCACGCCTCTCGTCTTGTCGGCCCCATTACAGAATACTCATAGATTTTTTTTTTTGTGAGGGCATTAACCAGCCACTCAAATCGTTATTAACCCTTGAAGGTCCCCGTTCGTCTCTACGTGATTTTATGGACTATGCTTTATTGACTGTTGGTTCAGCGTTCACTGTGAGTGTCGTGAAGGAATGCAACACCACACTCCTTCGTGTAATGGTGGCCGCACCAGAGCACAGTCACAAAATGGTGGTGACAGCGGAGCTTGGTCACAAAATGGCGGACACAACAGCATCCCGTTTTGTCATAGCTACCAATCCTGAATTAAGCCAATACGCTGCTGATCATCATGAATCAAGCCAAGTCAGAGTTTATCTTTGTGAGTCCAGCCTTTTCACAGTTGATCTTCGTGAGTCCAATCAAGTCACAGTTGATCATCGTGAGTCTATCCAAGTCACAATTGATCGTTGTGAGTTAAGTCAATTCACAGTTGATCTTAAAGAACCAAGTCACGTCTCAGCTGATCGCTACGAGTCAAGTAACGTCTCCGCCGATCTGCCAGAGTCTCTTCACATCTCCTCCGATCTGTCAGAGTCTCTTCATGTCTCCGCCGATCTGCCAGAGTCTCTTCACATCTCTGCCGATCTGCCAGAGTCTCTTCC
This sequence comes from Oxygymnocypris stewartii, assembly GCA_003573665.1. Classification (NCBI taxonomy): domain Eukaryota; kingdom Metazoa; phylum Chordata; class Actinopteri; order Cypriniformes; family Cyprinidae; genus Oxygymnocypris; species Oxygymnocypris stewartii. The sequence goes on from QVTF01019772.1 coordinate 242,617, forward strand.
CATCACAGCTGTTTACCAAGAGTCTCGTCACATCTCAGCTGATATGCCAGAGTCTCGTCACGTCACAGCTGATCTGCCAGAGTCTTGTCACATCTCAGCTGATCTGCCAGAGTCTCGTTACATCTCTGCTGATATGCCAGAGTCTCGTCACATCACAGCTGTTCACCCAGAGTCTCGTCACATCACGGCTGATTTGCCAGAGCCTCGTCACGTCACAACTGCTCGTCACGAGTTAAATCGCATCTCCACAGATCTTCCAGAATTTCTTCTCGTCTCAGCTGGTCATCCAGACTTACACCACGTCACAACTAATCATCCAGACTCAAGCTCAGTCACGGGTAATCTGCACGAGTCAAGTCATGTCTCAACTGATCGTCACGAGGCAAGTCACGTTTCTGCTGACCTTCCAGAGTCTCTTCACGTCTCTGCTGACCTTCCAGAGTCTCTTCACGTCTCTGCTGACCTTCCAGAGTCTCTTCACGTCTCTGCTGACTTTCCATAGTCTCTTCACGTCTCTGCTGACCATCCAGAACCATGTCACGTCTCTGCTGACCTTCCAGAGTCTATTCACTTCATCGCTGACCATCCAGAACCATGTCACGTCACAGCTGATCATCCAGAGTCTTGTGACGTCCTGTTCGTCACATCCAGAGATTTAAGGTCAGTGCTTTGATTTTCCAGGGATGCACCGCTGGTGTCTGTACGCTCCGCTGGTATCCCTATTAATGCCAATTAATAAAAGCTTGCACACAGATCCGCACGCCTCTTGTCTTGTCGGCCCCATTACATATACCATCTAATTGCTATTTACACGTGCAAATAACCGCTACTTGTAGTTAGTTTCAGCAATGGTTTTGAAAGTTACAAAAAGAAAATTACAGTCAGGTTAGTTTGATCTTAAGGTGAGTAGGTGGGTTTGAGCTAAACTCAGCAGAGCAGTTGCCCTCAAGGGCATGATTTAAGGAATAATTATTATACAATAATTAACTAACACTTTAATACATTAACTACCATTAACTAATCGAACCTTATTGTAAAGTGTTACAATTATTTGTTATGAAAGCATAATTTGTTATGTTTACAAAAACACTGTTAAATGAAACAGAAAAGCAAGCAGGTGTGCATAATTTGGCGTGGTAGCCGATATAAATCATAACTGTTTCCTTGCGTAAATCCTGCATTTGGACTAGGCTCCTTTTCAGAATCTGTAGTTCTGAAATTATTATCTTTATCTAGTGTAGTATCTCTGTGTCATACATGACCTGCTTGTCAAGCATGAAAACACGTTTTAAAAATGTTTTTTTATCTTGTATTACTTTTATAAAATTAAAAACAAACACAGGGATGTCCTTGGGGCGGGGGTTGGCAAAGCCCTGTGAGAGACAGAATAACAATAAAAAAATGCGTAAAAAAAAAGTTAGGAATTGATTTGCATTTTAGAATTCCGAATCCCCTGATAACCGCCCGAGTCCCCGGATCTGCCATGGCCGCCCAAGTCCCCTGATCCGCCATGGCCACCAGAGTCTCCAGATCCGCCATGGCCGCCCGAGATCCCTGCTCCACCATTGGTCCCGGAACGGGCACCGCCCTGGAGGCCACCTGCCCTGTCTCCATGTCCCTTGAGGCCTCCAGAGCGCCCACCCCCCCTCCCCTTTGAATGTTGTACGGAGCGGGTCGCGCCTGTTCGGAGGGGGGGGTAATGTCAGACTTTGTTTCCCTGTGTCTTGTATCTCCCTTCCTCTTGTGCCCAAATATGGTCCTTCCTGTTTCCTGTTCGTTATGAGTTATTCCCGGATCTGCCATGACCGCCCGAGTCCCCGGATCCGGCATGGCCGCCTGAGTTCCCTGATCCGCCATGGCCGCCTGAGCCCCCGGATCCGCCATGGCCCCCCAAGATCCCTGCTCCACCATTGGTCCCGGAACAGGCACTGCCCTGGAGGCCACATGCCCTGTCTCCATGTCCCTTGCGGCCTCCAAAGCACCCACCCCCCCCTCCCCTTTGAATGTTGTACGGCGCGGGTCGCGCCTGTTTGGAGGGGGGGTAATGTCAGACTTTGTTTCCCTGTGTCTTGTATCTCCCTTCCTCTTGTGCCCAAATATGGTCCTTCCTGTTTCCTGTTCGTTATGAGTTCAGTTAGTCCCAGCCTTGTGTCCTGATTATGTTCCAGGTGTGTCGAGCTAGCTCTGTCTATTTATAGTCTGTTCTGCCCCATGTTTGCTGTCAGTTGTTAAACGTCATTTGTGTGCATCAGATCTCCATGTCAGATCATTAATATCCATGTTCCTGTGCTCTTTGCTTTCTGTCATTAAAGACATTATTATTTAAAGTATCTCCTCGTCTCCCTCGTTCCATATCCCTGATGGAACGTGACACATGTTGCTTGCTTCTCTAATTTTACATCCAAGTATAGCCGAAATCAGAGCACAGATATTGTCATTATCTAATTTGTATTTGATTTCATAAAACGGCAGTGCGATTATCAGGATTTTTGTGCAGATTAACATTTTGGAAGAGAGAGCTGGTCTCTGAGCCTAGTCTTAATGGATTGCATTTCAGTCACTATTTCATATTCATCCCATTGTCTGACAACAGAAACAGTAAAATATATAAATGAAAACCGTTTTATTGAGAATTTAGCTGCATCAAAATACAGCATGTGGCACAGAGAGGGAAACAAAAGCAATAATAAACAGTATAGGCTATGTTCATTTTACATGTTCAGAAGAAGTGAGCTGGCATGTCCTACAAACATGTAAACAGGTTTGTGTCAATAAATTGCTCAGTGAAAAGAAAGGGAAATCATGGGAACCTGTAATTTATTTTTTAATGTATCTAATAGACATTAACAATTTCTATGGTTGGCAAAGCCCTGTGAGAGACAGAATAACAATAAAAAAATGCGTAAAAAAAAAGTTAGGAATTGATTTGCATTTTAGAATTCCGAATCCCCTGATAACCGCCCGAGTCCCCGGATCTGCCATGGCCGCCCAAGTCCCCTGATCCGCCATGGCCACCAGAGTCTCCAGATCCGCCATGGCCGCCCGAGATCCCTGCTCCACCATTGGTCCCGGAACGGGCACCGCCCTGGAGGCCACCTGCCCTGTCTCCATGTCCCTTGAGGCCTCCAGAGCGCCCACCCCCCCCTCCCCTTTGAATGTTGTACGGCGCGGGTCGCGCCTGTTTGGAGGGGGGGTAATGTCAGACTTTGTTTCCCTGTGTCTTGTATCTCCCTTCCTCTTGTGCCCAAATATGGTCCTTCCTGTTTCCTGTTCGTTATGAGTTCAGTTAGTCCCAGCCTTGTGTCCTGATTATGTTCCAGGTGTGTCGAGCTAGCTCTGTCTATTTATAGTCTGTTCTGCCCCATGTTTGCTGTCAGTTGTTAAACGTCATTTGTGTGCATCAGATCTCCATGTCAGATCATTAATATCCATGTTCCTGTGCTCTTTGCTTTCTGTCATTAAAGACATTATTATTTAAAGTATCTCCTCGTCTCCCTCGTTCCATATCCCTGATGGAACGTGACACATGTTGCTTGCTTCTCTAATTTTACATCCAAGTATAGCCGAAATCAGAGCACAGATATTGTCATTATCTAATTTGTATTTGATTTCATAAAACGGCAGTGCGATTATCAGGATTTTTGTGCAGATTAACATTTTGGAAGAGAGAGCTGGTCTCTGAGCCTAGTCTTAATGGATTGCATTTCAGTCACTATTTCATATTCATCCCATTGTCTGACAACAGAAACAGTAAAATATATAAATGAAAACCGTTTTATTGAGAATTTAGCTGCATCAAAATACAGCATGTGGCACAGAGAGGGAAACAAAAGCAATAATAAACAGTATAGGCTATGTTCATTTTACATGTTCAGAAGAAGTGAGCTGGCATGTCCTACAAACATGTAAACAGGTTTGTGTCAATAAATTGCTCAGTGAAAAGAAAGGGAAATCATGGGAACCTGTAATTTATTTTTTAATGTATCTAATAGACATTAACAATTTCTTTGAAAAACATCTATGACCTCTGAGACATGTCTAGTCTTCATGTTCTGTGTTGACTATGGTTTCAATCATAATAAACATATATTTGTATAAAGCATCCATATTTGTCCATGCCCATGATGATTAGTTTATGAAAAGCTTGAAATGTATTAATTTAAGGTACATTTAGAACAAATACAAATGTGCGATTAATCGTGAGTTAACTCATGACAGTCATGCGATTAAGCGCGAATGACAGCCCTAATTATCACGGATCCGCCTGTCCTGCTCCCTTTCCAATCACAGCGCACGCCCTCACCTGGTTTCCCTTATCATTGATTGACCTCATCAGTGGAATCAACCTCCTACACCTGCAATCACTTACCGCTACCCTTCATAAGCTCACTCACCTCAGTTACTCATCGGCTGGTCTCAAGGTTAACAGGTTACAAGGTTACAAGGCTCTCTACACTGGTCGATGTCCGCCAGTCTGCCCGTCTATCCTGGAACTCGTCCCTACCCGTGGAAACGCAAGTTTACATAAAGTGATACTGTACATCCTGCTTCCAGTGCACTCTTCGTTATCTCTCATGTTGGAAGCCCTGCCTGAGTTACATTGAATAAATTACCTTTTGATTTGCATCTACCTGTCTGTCTCCTTGACCAGTACCGTGACAGAAGACCAGCCCCTAAAAACAAGATGGAGTTCACCGCCGGCGTCCTCGCCCTTATCTGGCGGAATCTCGCCTTCACGGAGAATTCTGCGGGCTCGCTGCAAGCACAGAGCTGCACGACGCGGCCATTCTCCATCTATTCCGGCTCGGGGCGGGTTACCATCAACCCATGGATCTCCCAGACACCACGGGATTGTCTTGGAGAGAAGGTATCTACCGGTGTCTGGGAAGTTACCGGTCCCGGGTCGAAATCAACCCATGAGTGTCACCGCTGGCCCCGCCCAGCTCATCTTCATCTCCGCTGGTCCCGTCCAGCTCATCTTCATCTCCGCTGGTCCTGCCCAGTGCATCTTCGTCTCTGCTGGTCCTGCCCAGCTCATCTTCGCTGGTCCCGCCCAGCTCGTCTTCGTCTCCGCTGGTTCCGCCCAGTTCCGCGCTACCCGAGCGCCCCCAGGTACCCCTGGGCTTGTTAGTAGTTTTTGAGGGGATGGTTTGGAGCCCAGACCCAGAGCCTGCTCCTCGCCAGCGCCCTCCGGTGACTGCTCCTCGCCAGCGCCCTCCGGTGCCTGCTCCTCGCCAGCGCCCTCCGGTGCCTGTTCCTCGCAAGTGCTCTCCACAGCAATCACGAGAGTCAGCGCCACCCGAGCGCCCACGAGAGTCAGCGCTTCCAGAGCGCCCCCAAGAGTTGGTCCCGTCCAGCTCACCTTTGCCTCCGCTGGTCCCGTCCAGCTCACCTTGGCCCACGCTGGTCCCGTCCAGCTCACCTGGGCCTCCGCTGGTCCCGTCCAGCTCACCTTTGCCTCCGCTGGTCCCGTCCAGCTCACCTTTGCCTCCGCTGGTCCCGTCCAGCTCACCTTGGCCTCCGCTGGTCCTGCCCAACGTGCCTTCCATGCTTCCCGAGTGCCCCCGAGACTCAGCGCTTCCCGAGCGGCCACGAGAGTCTGCGCTTCCCGAGCGCCCACGAGAGTCTGCGCTTCCCGAGCACCCCAGAGACGCGGCACTACCCGAGTGCCCCAGGGACTCAGCACTACCCGAGTGCCCACGAGAGTCAGCGCTTCCAGAGCGCCCCCAAGAGTTGGTCCTGTCCAGCTCACCTTGGCCTCCGCTGGTTCTGTCCAGCTCACCTTGGCCTCCGCTGGTTCCGCCCAGCTCACCGATGCCTCCGCTGGTTCCGCCCAGCTCACCGATGCCTCCGCTGGTTCCGTCCCGCTCACCGATGCCTCCGCTGGTTCCGTCCAGCTCACCGATGCCTCCGCTGGTTCCGTCCAGCTCACCGTTGCCTCCGCTGGTCCCGTCCAGCTCACCTTCGCCTCCGCTGGTCCCGTCCAACGCACCTTCCTCCCCACTACTTCCGTCCAGCTCCGCGCTACCCGAGCGCCCTCCAGAGCCTGCTCCTACAGAGCACCCACCAGAGGGGAACTTCCCCAAGAAAATTTTGAGGGGGGCCATATATCCTCTGCCTGGGTGGCCGGGCGCAGAGCCAAGGCCACGGAGCTCCCTGACCCACCTTGGCCACCTGAAAAAATAAGGGCCAAGTTTCCTGATCCGCCATGGCCTCCTGAGTCTCCAGTTCCACCATGGTCTCCAGAGCTCCCTGATCCGCCATGGCCTCCTGAGTCTCCAGTTCCACCATGGTCTCCAGAGCTCCCTGATCCGCCATGGCCGCCGGAGTCCCCAGACCCGCCCTGGAGGCTTCCCCAGAGTCTCTGCCAATCTCCAGCCTGCAGGGCGCCCACCCCCCCCTCCCCGGTGTTACTATTACGGCGCGGGACGCGCCTTCCGGGAGGGGGGGTACTATCACGGATCCGCCTGTCCTGCTCCCTTTCCAATCACAGCGCACGCCCTCACCTGGTTTCCCTTATCATTGATTGACCTCATCAGTGGAATCCACCTCCTACACCTGCAATCATTTACCGCTACCCTTCATAAGCTCACTCACCTCAGTCACTCATCGGCTGGTCTCAAGGTTAACAGGTTACAAGGCTCTCTACACTGGTCGATGTCCGCCTGTCTGCCCGTCTATCCTGGAACTCGTCCCCGTGGAAACGCAAGTTTACATAAAGTGATACTGTACATCCTGCTTCCATTGCACTCTTCGTTATCTCTCTTATGTTGGAAGCCCTGCCTGAGTTACATTGAATAAATTACCTTTTGATTTGCATCTACCTGTCTGTCTCCTTGACCAGTACCGTGACACTAATATATATAACTGTGTGTCCAGTGTTTTTTAGAAGGTGACAGATGGAAAGGGTGTTTTAAACTGTTGTGAAAGCAGTTAGTTTTGTTACAGTATCTTGTTTTGCAAAATGTGGGCATTAAATGTATATTGAGCGAAAGCATTTAAAAGTGATTCACATTCCTGTTTCACTCACTGTGGTAGACGTTTTTACAAAAGGCATGTTAGCAAGTAGCCGTGTCACCTCACGTGCCAGTTGCTCATTGCTCCTGTGTGAAAACTGATTTACTTGATTGGATGTGACAAGCCAAAGTTTGTGAAGGAAAAAAAGCTTTCACTTTCCATGCAAATGTATCTGTCTGGCTCCCCTTATACCAGAGTACGGAACCATTGGTGGCATGTTTCATACTGAATGCCATATGTGCTGTAATATACAAACGGCTCTTTATGCATGAATCTGTCCTTTTGAACCATATCCTTCGCTGAAATCTATCTCTAAATAAAATATCCTTGTCAAAATGAAAGTACTGTCCCCATGGTTTATGTGGACTGTCACTGGTTATTAAAATCATATTTTATTCAGCCACAAACACACAATTAAAACATCAAGAAACCCATGCTTTTAATAATTATTTGGTACAAAACAAAAATCTGATGCCACTGAAGCCTTTGCATCTGTCCAGTCAGTCTATAATCAAATTGACATCAGAATAGTTATCCAGTTTTTTTATGTAATTACATAATTATTTTATTTTTTTAACAATCCTGTTGTACAAACCCATGATGTCACAATCGGTCACACCCACTGGAGTTTCGTCAGTAGGTCACGCATGCGCTGATAGCTCTGAAGTGAACTACCCTGAAAAATAACCTACTCTGGAGCAGGTTATGTTCAGAGAATAAGTTGCTATGGCTACTTACATACACTGAGAGTTACCTTGGAACCATTTTTGGAACCTAAAGCTGATTTTAACTACTTATTTACCCTTAAATATACCTGGGTATGTCTCACAACCTGCTTTTTGGAATACTCCCCAGATCCAGCTAATCAAGGTCTTCAGGATCACAAGAAACTTCCAAGAAGGTGTGATTTGGAGCTGGTTGGAATTGAGTTTGAGACCATTGCTCTACAGGCAGTGTTTGCTTATGAAGGTACCTCACCAAACTATTTTGGAATTCAGTTGGACTTCTGAGGAGGTTGCATAACAGTTCTAAATTTGATCTACAACTAAATTGAGAGAGATTTGGTGATAAGCAGCACTATGGTAATACTCGCATTGTATGTAAATGTAAACCACATGCCAAAAACCTCTGCATGCAATAACCTAGAATACTGTCTAACACTTGATGGCTGCTTAAGATCAGTTATTAAGCTATATTTCTAAATTATGACCTGTGATCTATGACCTTTGACCTAAAGCATGACCGTAGATTCCTTTGGCTGGTTGCTCCAGTGTGAGTTTGTCATTTTCCCTTGGAGTCTCCATTTAATTCCCATGAGCTTTTCCCTCTTCAGTTTCCAAATAAACTTGGCTGGTTCCACGATCTTTCCCATTGACTCTCATGAGACCTTGATTGGTCCCATGACTTCTCTCAGTGACGTCCTGGTGAGCGTTGTCATCCACGAGGTCCATCCCAGCGGTCATACCTCTGTTTAGGTCGGGTGCCAGCGTGGGAGTCTCGTTCATTGTTGGACGAGGGTGCAGTCTACTCTCTGGGTGGTGGCTTGGTACTGTCTTGGCGTTGGGTGCCCTCTAGAGCCAGCCCTTGACTTTGAGTGTTGAAGTCAAGAAATGCTGGGGTTTTGGCGCCCTTTTCTGAGGCCATCTTTTGTTTGCCGTTGGCTTTCTGTGCCAGGTCTCGTAACAGCTGAGCATTCGTTGTTCGTGGACATGTGTGGACATGGTATTAAAACTAATACCTGCTAAAAGCAACCTTAAAAATATGTTTATTAAAACCACATGTGAGATCACTAGCTAACTTCCTATGATAATTAGCTGAAGTGCACAGCAATGGTTTATTTAAAGTTTATTATAGTTCACCCAAAAATGAAAATTCTGTCATAATTTGCTCACCCTCAAGTAGTTGCAAACCTGTATGAATTAATTTTTTCTGCTAAACACAATAGATATTCAGATATTCTGAAGAATGTGGGAAACAGAGCAGTTCTGGGGCACCATTGACTCCATAGTATTTCTTTTTTCAAATATGGAAGTCAATGGTGCCACAAAACAGCCTGGTTACAAACTTTTTTCAAAATATCTTCCTTTGTATTCGGCAGAACAAAGAAATTCATACAGGTTTGGAACTACTTGAGGGTGAGTAAATGATGACAGAATTTTCATTTTTGGGTGAACTATCCCTTTAAGTTTGCATTTGTTAAAGTCCTTTCACATGGGAGGAGAGATAGAATGAATAAATGCAAAATAAAGAAATAAATGATGTGAACAATCTTAGTGTAAGTAAAAGTTCAGCTATAAATGTTTAAGTCACATCAACACTGCATTAAAACCCACAGGCTACAAAATGCTAAGTGCTGAACCGCTAGCCTTCAATGCTAATAGCTCCGCATAGGCTTCAATTCAAACTCATTAGCCTCAGTTAGCTTAGCTCAGCTATGCTATTTGTTTACAACAGCTCAGAATAGCGCTGGGGACTGAGCCTGCACACTAGAAACTTTCCCGGAAAGAGTCTCTTACGGCTATCATCACTATGGTGACCTTCACCATGTAAAGGAGCCTGACAGTTTGGACACAGATACGAGTAATCAGTGAAATATCAATGCCTGTCACACTGAACCCTAAAAAAGCAACTATTTTGATTCTTATCATCTTAAAGCGCTGACAATCTCACTCGTTTAGGGCGAGATAGATTAATCTACAGATTAATTATGAATATATAAATTCTTGAGGCCTCAGCGGACCCAATCACTTTGTCAGTCTATTCTGACAGACCAAAACACAGTGGACTTTCGTCACACAATTTTTCATTTTGTTTCAAAATAAATAACTCCTACAGAATGCGTTTGGCAGCTCTTTCTGATCGCCGCATCTTGAGTTCACTCATTTCACTCAGAATCGCAAAGTGGCAGAGAATCATTAATTATCTAAGTTAATGTTCTCAAGCCAGGATATTTAATAGCATAAGTGAGTTTGGTAGTGGAACACACACCAACAAATCAACTATGAAGGCCTTATAGAGACGTGAATGAGGAATCCGCTCATTTGTCTCTTTTGCACTTTATAGAGCGACTTCTTTTGTCTCAATTTCATTAATTATAATTTAATTTCCAAACAACAACTCACGTTGCACTGTCTTTCATTCACTGTCTTATGTGTTCCACATAATAATACAATACTACAAACAAACTCTGTTTTCTGTATCTAATCAAAAAAAAAATTCGGATAAAATAGAACAATACACAAAATTGATGTTATGAATTTTAAAATTAAACAAGTGCCAACTTTATCCTCCACCATTCTGTAATGAAATGAACTCTGAATTTATCCTTTTGGGAATCGAATCTTATAGATTTGGGTTAATGTGATTGAACCGATCTGATTAAAATCATTTTCACCTTATCAACTTAAAACAGTCATCGTCGTAGTCGAACTTAGTGTCTTATCAATTTGTTTTACTTATTTGTGGCCAACAATATTTTTAAACACGATCATAATTTTACCATGAGCAAGATGGTAATCTTGGCAGATGTTTAGACTTGAAATTACACAAAAGGAGACAAGGATTATTATAAATGAAACCAAGTTTATTTGCTAACTGTTACTCTACGATACATGAACTAAACTTAAGTGACGTGATGACGCTTTGGAAGCTCTTAGGAAGTCTGGTTGCAAAGACTCAGCTTTGAAAGTCTTTTCAGTCAGAGGTTCCACCGAAGTTCCAACAGAGTGTTTGGAGTTCTGAATTCACTTGGCCTGATGTTATGGCTGTGAGCGTTTCACAGCATGATCAGTGAGGCGAACAGTTCAATGTGTGTAAGCAGCGCGCAAGCAAGCAAGCTTTATGTTCCGTTTTTAGCAGGCTGATTTCAGTTCCTCCCACTCGATGCTCTTCCAATCAAATTATCCCTGTAGGGTGGAGCCCTGCCCCGCACGGCTTCTTTTCCGTGCATCCCTTATCTTCTAATCAATTTATCCCATGAAGAAAATATCCTAACAGATTTCTATAACGTGTTGTAATCATGCAAAATGTCAACTTTCATCCACACCAAATTATTGCTAATGAAACCAGCTATCCTTCAACATTAAATATCAAGTATTTGGCATAGACAAAATACATATACTAATTGTATCTAATAAACAGTTTAAGGCATAGATAAAAATATTTTAAATTCTACTAACCACACCAAGCATATGAAAGACATTAAGCACGTCATTTGTGGATATATTTGCTCTAATAGCAATGGGAATAGATGAATGTTTTTTCTTTTAGAAATCCTCTTTTCAATTTTGAATTTCTTTGTTTGCCAACGAAGAGAAAAAGAGCGCATTCTCTAGGAATGCAAGAAAGAAACATGGGTAGGGGGATCCTGAGGTCTTGAGAATGTCACGTTGTGTAGATCTGGTGTTCCCCTTCATGGGAACTTCGAACTGCGTCCCCTAGGGGTCGCTATGGGGAACGCCCTCAGCGTGACTCGTGTCTGAAGATACATATGTAAAAACACCATCCGTTGGCCGGCGACAGCCCATGACGTCACTACCGGCGCGACCATAATATAAGGACCGTCGGGAGAATACATCATCCTCTTCTTCGTCTTCACTGACTGTTTTGTTTGAAGCGTGCATTCTGGTAAGAGTACAGTTTCTCTCTATAATGGCGAGCACTAGCAAGGCGTTTGAGATTGTGTGTGGATCCGTGTTCTCGTTATTTGACACCCGATGACACACACACAATCTTTGCGTCTTTTGTTTGGGCAAGGAGCACCGCTGCCGAGGGACGGAGGCGATTGAAATATGTTGGATATGGCCGATGAGTTAGAGAGGGACCGCCCCCTTTTCGCGCGCGTCGGCCGAGAACGAGAGTGAGCTGCTGGATTGTGATGATGCAATCTTTCTGACATCATCAGATTCAGCGGTTATTGCTCTGCTGGGTTATGCCCAGGAAGAGCAGGAGATGTTTGAGGGCGAGGAAGTTGAGACTGAACCCTCTCAATCCTCCTGCACTGCATATGAACGAGTTTTTGGAGGTTATGGATCATAAAAATAAATATTTCTGGCCATAAATCCCCAGCTCGAGCGAGCCTTCCTTTCTTCATAAATCTCGATGTGGAGGTTGAGAAGGAGTGGAAAAAGCAATTTTTTCTCGTATTCATAGGTTTCAGCATACTAGTTATGCTGACATTGAGGGGATGTGTGAAAATGGCTATGAGGGGATGCCCCCTGTGCAAGAGATGATAGCCAGCTTATCTCGCTGTGGGCGAGACATCCTCTCTCAAGCCTCCCTCCTTGCCATCTAAGCCCCTGAATCTTGCTTAAATGGCAGGGCATATGCAGCAGCAGGTCAGATCGTCGCTTCGTTGCACACTACGGCGGTGCTTCAGGCGTACCAGACTGATCTGCTGAAAGACCTGGATAAGGCTTTCTATAAAGTCCAGGTCTGAGCCCGAACAACCAGGGGTCCTAGCCCATCTCGGTCTGGGGATCAGAGATGGGCTCAGAAGGCTAGTCTCGTGACTCATGCCCCTCCCCCGCCTGCGGGTAGGGCTAAAGAGAGTCGTGGGTCAGAGAGAGGCAAAACCTGAGGGAGGTGTTCCGGATGAAGCGTCCTATATGACACTTTCATCCAGACCAGAGTAAGACATCTACTCCTTTCCCTTAGGGGGGCATCTGCCCTCTTATTCCTCTCTAATTCCCCTGCAACCAATGGATGAGTACGATCCATTTCTAAAGGCTATCGGCTATCGCAGTGATTACATCACTCGTCGATACTAGATCCAGGCTAGTAGCGCTCCCTGTTGGTTGAGCTAGCATCGCTCCCCTCACCATAGAGGCTCACCTATGAGCATGCCGCTCCCTTCTGAGCATCTAAGTTCTCCACTCTCCAGAGCTCGTTGTTGGTAGAGCTAGCATTGCTCCCCTCATCTAGAGGGTCACCTATGAGCACGGAACCACGGTTACATCCTTAACCTGAGACGATTTTTCTTAGCTCAGATAGAGCTATAAGTCAATCATTTGTGTTTATCAGATTAGTAGTTTTATGCATAAAAGGGTATCGCAAGCCATCTGTTTCTGGAATAATTCCAGATAAGCAGTTTTTTGTAATTTAGATTGTTATTTATGTCGAAGTTAGTCAGGAACAACACTGAAGTTTTGTTCCTAAGTGGATCCATCTGTAAAGAGTCAGTTATTGCTGTCTCAGTGCTTGCAGATCCAGGATGTGGCTCTCTAAATCTCTACCTTCCTATGTCTTTTGCGGAGATAAGTAGAGCAGGGCAGGAAGCTAGTCAGTCTCTGATCGATAATTTATTCCTTTATACGACCACAGATGGCTGAGAGAAGACTTCTTAATTTCCTATAAAGTTTTGTTCTGAAGTTATTTTGTGTGTCTGTTCGATAAGGTCCTACGCTTCTATATTAGGGTTGTGCCCTACTGTCCACGATAATGCCGGTATAAATTCTTACATTATTAAAAAAGTGTGGTTCGGCACACCGATGGTTCGGCAGACGAAATAAGCCAAATTTAAATTTGCAGCCGAAATAAGCAAAAAGACTGAATATATTGTACCAAACAATGACGAGACGCGATCAAATAGAGGCGCGCACTAATGCAGCAAACATGACGGCAGTGTGGAAGTGTAACGGATGTATGCCAGTAAGGGCTGTGTGTAAACCTCACTCTCCTGACATTAGAGGCTGTAGCCTTTGGCGTTCCTTGTTAGAGCGCCCGCCTCCCGACAATAACTAAAATACAGCTTGATGGAATTAACTAATAATCACACTCAATGAGGACAGGAAACAAACCAAATAAGGACACAAGAGGCAGGAACACAAGACACACACGACAGAGGACTGACAATTAATCGGCTACATTTATTAAAAGGTTCCCACATAGTGTTCAAATTTGGATCTGTAATATTTTCTAATGTTTTAAAAGAATTCCCTTCTGCTCAGCAAGGCTGCCTTTAATTCCAAGCCAGATTCAAGAAGAGGGTCCCAAAAATGGCCACAAAATGTTGTTTAAAAAAAAAGTAAAAAGTAAAGTAATGGCCCTAGTACTGAGCCTTGAGGTACTCCATACTGCACTTGTGATCGATATGATACCTCTTAATTCACTGCTACAAATTGATGGCAGTCAGGTAAGTACGATTTGAACCATGCTAGTGCACTTCCACTAATGTGAACAAAATTTTCTAGTCTATTCAAAAGAACGTTGTGATCGATAGTGTCGAACGCAGCGCTAAGATCCAGTTGCACTAATAGAGAGATACAACCACGATCGGATGATAAGAGCAGGTCATTTGTCACTCTAATGAGTGCAGTCTCAGTACTATGAGATGGTCTAAATCATGACTGGAAATCCTCACAGATATAATTTTTCTCTAGGAAGGAATATAATTGTGAGGATACTACCTTTTCTAGTATCTTTGACAGAAAAGGGAGATTCGAGATCGGTCTGTAGTTAACTAGATCCTTGGGGTCAAGTTGTGGTTTTTTGATGAGAGGCTTAATAACAGCCAATTTAAAGGTTTTGGGGACATATCCTAATTACAATGACGAATTAATAATAGCCAAAAGAGGATCTATGACTTCTGGAAACACCTCTTTTAGTAGTTTAGATCGAATAGGGTCTAACATACCCTTGGTTGGTTTAGCTGATTTAACAAGTTTATTCCACTTCTATAGTAGAGAATGAGTGGAATTGTTCCTCAGAGGATCTACAGTGAACCATTTTATGCGATACTGTAGCTGACGGCTGCTTGGTTACAATTTGATCCCTAATAGTATGGATTTTGGAAGTAGAATAGTTTATACAGTCATTACTGCTGTGCTGTTGGAAAATGTCAACACCTGTTGATCCTATATTTTTGGTTAATTTTGCCACTGCATTGAATACATTCCTGGGGTTATGTTTGTTTTCTTCTAAAAGAGACAAAAAGTTATCAGATATTGCCGTTTTTAATGCTTTTCTGTAGGATAGGGCACTTTCCCGCCAAGCAATACGAAATACCTCTAGTTTTGTTTTCCTCCAGCTGCGCTCCATTTTCCGGGTTGCTCTCTTTCGCGAGTGTGCTCATTATACCATGGTGTTGGACTCTTTTCCTTAATCTTCCTTAAGCGTAAAGGAGCAACCGTATCTAAAGTGCTATAAAAGAGAGAGTCCATAGTTTCCGTTACATCATTAATTTTTTTCTGCGCTGTTGGATATGCTGAGGAATTGAGATAAATCAGGAAGATTACTTACAAAGCAGTCTTTTGTGGTAGAAGTGATGGTTCTACGATACTTGTAACAAGGAGTTGAATTTACAGCTTTAGCTATATGGAGTTTACACAAGACTAGATAATGATCTGATATATCATTGCTTTGCTGCAGACTATCAACACCATTAACAAAAATTCCATGTGACCGTATTAAATCTAAGGTATGATTTTGACAATGAGTAGGTCCTGACACATGTTGTCTAACCCCGTTAGAGTTCAGAATGTCTACGAATGCTGATCCTAATGCATCTTTCTCATTATCAACATGGATATTGAAATCACCCACAATTAAGACTTTATCTGCAGCCAGAACTAACTCTGATAGAAAATCACAAAATTCTTTAATAAAGTCTGTATGGTGCCCTGGTGGCCTGTATAGAGTAGCCAGTACAAACATCACGGGGATCTACAATTAATATTTTTTTCTCTAGATAATGTTATATGAAGTACCGTTACTTCAAAGGAGTTATACTTAAAGCCTGTCTTCTGAGAAATACTGAGAATATTGCTGTAAATTGTAGCAACACCACCCCTTTGCCTTTTTGACGTGGCTCATTTTTATAACAGTAATCTTGGGGGGTAGACTTGTTTAAAATAATGTATTCATCTTGTTTTAGCCAGGTTTCTGTCAAAGAGAGCACATCTAGTTTATGATCAGTGATCATATCATTTACAAAAAGCGCTTTCGTAGAAAGGGACCTGATATTCAATAAGCCAAGCGTTACCTTTTTTTTTTCTCTGTGTAATATAAATGTTTCATTTGTGAAACATCAATTAAGTTGTAATCATAAATTGGTTTAGACATTTTTTGTATTTTATAGTTTGGGGAACAGACACAGTATCTATTGTGTGATATCTAGGTGCAAGTGTCTCTATGTGCTGAGAATTAACTGACTTCTGTGACATGAGATGTCTAGCAGATGGTCGGTTTAGCCAGTCTGTCTGTTTTCTGACCTTGGCCCCAGATAGTCAAGTGCGAACTCGAAGACTATGTGCCATATTTCTAGAGAAAATAGCGACACCACCCCAGGAGGGATGAAGACCATCTGTTTTCAACAGGTCAGGTCGCCCCAAAAACTCATCCAAATGTCTATAAAACCTATGTTATTTTGCGGACACCACTTAGACATCCATTCATTGAGTGACAACAGTCTACTATGAATCTCATCGCCCCAGTAAGCAGGGAGCGGGCAAGAGCATATTAGAGTATCTGACATCGTATTTGCAAGTTCACACACCTCTTTAACAATGTATTTAGTGATCTCCGACTGGCGAAGTCAAACATCATAAGCGCTGACGTGGATAACAATCTTACTGAATTTATGTTTAGCATTAGCCAGCACTTTTAAATTTGCCAATATGTCAGGCGCGCTGGCTCCCAGTCAACAATGGACTATGGTGGCTGGTGTCTCTATTTTCACGGTCCGTACAATAGAATTGCCAATAACTAGAGCACTTTCATCAGGTTTCTCAGTGGGTGCGTCACTGAGTGGGGAGAACCTGTTTGATGTTCTGATCGTAATGGAAGAGCAGTGTTTTGACCCGTGACTAGGCCACCTCACAGTCACCCAGTTTCTCTGCCTTATGGGCTCTAATGCCAGAACCGAACAATGTACAGGACTCCCTGAGGTAGTCACATCCAACGCTGTATCTACAGCCCTCACATTCTTACTATCCTCAACTAAACTTTGGATGCATGTCTCTAGTTCTAAAATCTTCTCTGTCAGCCTAACTATTTCCCTGCAGTTATCACATTTGAATCCCTCGTTGCTGACAGAGATAGATAAACTGTACATGTGGCAGGCAGAGCAAACAACAATAGCAGGAGAAGAAGCCATTACTCACAGTGACTGATGAATGATACCGACTTAACTTACCACTTTTGTTTGATTAACTCAAGAAAAAAATGGAGCGAGAGAGAAATGAAACAGAGCAGGGAAAAAACAAATAATAGACGCAAATAGAAACACAATACTAATGCGATGCACTCGTGGTTTTAAATTAAAAGTGAATGATCAAATTAGTCAGATTAGTTTGATAGATAATATCAAAAATATTGGTGGGAATTAACTTATATTTTACTACTTAAACAACAGAGAGTGAAAGTAAGATAGATATTCAACAGAAAAGTGAAGCTACACATAGTTACAATCACAAACCTCTCAGCAGCATGGACAAACAGGAAGTAGGTGTGTGTGTGAGTGAGAGAGAGAGTGTGTGAGTGAGGACGAAGGTCATTGTCTTTGCACTAATAAATGCTGCTGTCTGCCAGATGCAATTAACAATAAAACGTTGTTGTCTATTGTCATAAATATCAATATCGCAAATGTTCTTAAAATGTCATGATATAATTTTGAGGCTATATCACCCACCTCTACTATACACAAGTTGTCAGAATTATTGGTACCCTTGGTAAATATGATCAAAGTGTCAGCAAATAGACATAGGACACAGAGGTAAGTGCAATACAAACAACAGGTTTATTGAGTAGCAGCAGAGGGGAATGAGATGAGCAGAATGTCCAGGTAAGCAGGCAGGGAATGGGACATTCTTTAGGGTCTTATCTGAGTGATAATATATTTTCTTTTTCCAGGGGATGCAAAGGGAACAGCAGAGCATGGAGACAGGGGGAGCACAGGAGCGGTGGAGAAAAGTGGATAGGAACACTGGAGCAACTAGTTATTAGACAAAGGTAAGTGGGTCAGATAAGTCCACATGGAATGTTTGAGACCAGACAGTGAGGGAACGGGAGTTATATTTTCTTGTAAAACGTGACTACAAGATCACGAATTCAAACGCGAAAGTGAAAGCATTTGAAGTCCGGCTTATAACTCCTCCCCTTTCACAAAATTCAAATCACAAATAATACTAATGACGAAAAATAACTTTCTTTACCATATAACTATAAGCTATGATAAAAGTTCATCAGCATGCATTGATTTATTCCATGTTGTAGCAAAAAATAAATAAATAATAAAATTGCGACCAAATTATGTGCTCGTGAGACCGACTGAGTGGGAAGAATGAGTCTAGAACCCTGATTTAGCATTTCAAATGAATGTAGGACTGTTACATTCTTATTTTTATTAGGCCTATTATTATTAAGTTACATTTATTATTAAATTAAAAGTACAATTAATTTGCCCTGCAAGAATTACCACAAAACTGATGAAGATTAGGCAATTTACGCCTCAATTAATATATATATATATATATATATATATATATATATATATATATTTAAACCGGTCTATTAGGTTATAGGCCTATGTCAGTTTGGTACAATGAATTATAGTCCCATAATTAAAATATTAACACTGCAGTCATCAATAAAAATCTATGAAATAAAAAGCTTTTATTTCAAGCACCGACTTTCAAAAACAATCTGTTTAACATGAAATACGTGTCTTCTCATTTTTTTTTTTCAAAATACGGGCCACAAGAGAAATATACAAATAAATGAAAACAGTTATAGGCTATACCGTTTTCAGCATATGCTGAAGTAGATTCGTCTCTCATTGTCTCTGAGATAATATGCGGCGTCAGATGGTGAAAGCTCCGTCATTACGCTGTCATTCCATTTATACTTTCACTTTCTGCTTATAGTGAAATGACAGATTAAGATGTTCACCGGCATAAATCTTGCAGAGTTTGCACGTGTGCAAACCCTGGTGCAAACACATGCTTGTGTGATATCATTGGCTCGCCTTCATGGTTTAAAACAGAAATATTTCCAACATTGCGACATAACCAGTCACCCCGCCCCCCGTATCGAAAATGTACCGAACCGTGACACCACTGTATCGTATCGAACCGAAACGAGAATTTTGTGAACTATTACACCCCTAGTCTATATCATCCTAATGCACGCTGAGGAGAGATTGAGTGGCCAAAGACTCTTCAAGGACCACAGCTGGAGAAAAAAAAATTATCAAACAGCACCTACATCACCACATATTGTTTGGGAGGGCTTCAAGAAAAAATATCCTAGCTCATCCAAAAACAAACTCCATCATATACTGTTATCAGACGCGACTGGAACATCAAATGGGACTGGCTTCTATGGTCAGATGTAACTGACAAAATTTAGCTTTTTAGCAGCAAACACAAGATGGGATTGGTGAACACCGGTATAAAAAGTACCCCGTGTGTACAATTAAATATACTGCTGTATTTTTTATGTTGTGGGCCTATATTTCTGATGGAGGTCCTGTACATCTTGTTTAGACACATGGCATCACCGATTCTATCAAATGCCGACAGATTAAAAAAAATCACAAATCAAAAAGTGACTGACTCTGTTAATCTTATAATATGCCATGTTTGGATCTTCCAACTGTACAATAATCCAAAAACAAAACACAAAAAATCCAAGCTTCTGCTCTGGCCATTCCAGTCTTCTGACCTGAACCCTGTAGAAAATTAGTGGGGTGAACTAAAGAGAAGAAGCAAAAACATGGAGCTGGGAATCTAAAGGGTCTGGAGTGATTATGGATGAAGGAATGGTTTCTGATCTATTGTCAGGTGTTCTCTAACCTCACCAGGCATTATAGGAGAAAACTCTTATACAGGTGTATCTCAATAAATTATTAGAATGTTGTGTAAAAGTTAATTTATTTCAGTAATTCAACTCAAATTATGAAACTTGTGTATTAAATAAATGAAATGCACACAGACTGAAGTAGTTTAAGTCTTTTGGTTATTTTAATTGTAATGATTTTGGCTCACATTTAACAAAAACCCACCAATTCGCAGCTATGTTGCAGCTCATGTTGCAGCATGATAATGCACGGCCCCATGTTGTAAGGATATATACACCATTCCTGGAAGCCGAAAACATCCCAGTTCTTGCATGGCCAGTATACTCCCCGGACATGTCACCCATTGAGCATGTTTGGGATGCTCTGGATCGGCATATAAGACAGCATGTTCCAGTTCCTGTGAATATCCAGCAACTTCGCACAGCCATTGAAGAGGAGTGGACCAACATTCCAGATCTTAGAGATCTTTGAGTTCAGCTCATGAAAAATGGGGGCAAAAACAAAAGTGTTGCATTTTATAATTTTGTTAAATGTATTTATGCATATATACGATAATGTGTGACCATACATGTGTGTGTGTATATATATATTAATATATAGCAAACATAATATTGTTAACATCTACTAAATATGCCTAAATAAATTTTTACTATATATATATATATATTATACACGCACTTACCAGCCACTTTATTAGGTACACGTGTTCAATTGCTTGGTAACACAAATTGCTAATCAGCCAATCACATGGCAGCAACTCAATGCATTTATGCATCTAGATGTGGTGAAGACGACTTGCTGAAGTTCAAACCGAGCATCAGAATGGGGAAGAAAGGGTATTAAAGTGACTTTGAACGTGGAGTGGTTGTTGGTGCCAGACAGGCTGGTCTGAGTATTTCAAAAACTGCTGATCTACTGGGATTTTCACACACAACCATCTCTAGGGTTTACAGAGAATGGTCCGAAAAAGAGAAAATATCCAGTGAGCGGCAGTTGTGTGGATGAAAATGTTTTGTTGATGTCAGAGGTCAGAGGGGAATGGGCAGACTGGTTAGAGATGATGGAAAGCCAACAATAACTCAAATAACCACTCGTTCCAACCAAGGTATGCAGAATACCATCTCTGAACACACAACATGTCGAACCCTGAAGCAGATGGGCTACAGCAGCAGAAGACAATTCGCACAGGATCACTAAAATTGGACAATAGAAGATTGGAAAAATGTTACCTGGTCTGATGAGTCTTGATTTCTGCTGCGACATTCAGATGGTAGGGTCAGAATTTGGCGTAAAGAACATGAAAGCATGGATCCATCCTGCCTTGTCTCAACGGTTCAGGCTGCTGGTGGTGGTGTAATGGTGTGGGGGATATTTTCTTGGCACACTTTGGGTCCCTTAGTACCAATTGAGCATTGTTCAAACGCCAGTAGGATAATGCACCATGTCACAAAGCTCAAATCATCTCAGACTGGTTTCTTGAACATGGCAATGAGTTCAATTTACTCAAACAACCTCCACAGTCACCAGATCTCAATCCAATAGAGCATCTTTAGGATGGGGGGGCTGATGATGATGATTTTTGAACTGTTGACATTTGAATATTTGATTACTGAAGTTGAGAATTTTTTCAATATTTTTTTTTTCTCGCTTTGATCTTTTGAGATTCGAACTCATAACCCAATGAACTATTAATTACCCTGGTACACAACTCATCATCTCAAAAGACTTTGTTGGACTTTCGGAATGTCACAACACAGGCTAGGAGACACAGAGGTAAATGGTCAAACAAGGGTATTTATTGAATTTATGGGCTTATTGAATATCAGGTCCCTTTCGATGAAAGTGCTTTTTGTAAATGATATGATCACTTATAATAAACTGATCACCTGATAAAAATGTGCCCTCTTTGACAGAAACCTGGCTAAAACCAGATGAATACATTATTCTAAACAAGTCTAACCCCCAAGATTACTGTTATAAAAATGAGCCGCGTCCAAAAGGCAAAGGGGGAGGTGTTGCTACAATTTATAGCAATATTCTCAGTATTTCTCAGAAGACAGGCTTTAAGTATAACTCCTTTGAAATAATGGTGCTTCACATAACATTATTGATGTTAATGGTGTTGATATTCTGCAACAAAGCGATGATATATCAGATCATTATCTAGTCTTATAGATAATTACGTCTAAAGCTGTAAAATCAACTCCTTGTTACAAGTATTGTAGAACCATCACTTCTACCACAAAAGACTGCTTTGTAAGTAATCTTCCTGATTTATCTCAATTCCTCAGCATATCCAACAGCGCAGAAAAACTTGATGTAACCTAAACTACGGACTCTCTCTTTTCTAGCACTTTAGATACAGTTGCTCCTTTACGCTCAAGCAAGATTAAGGAAAAGAGTCCAACACCATGGTATAATGAGCACACTTGCGCCCTATAGAGAGCAGCCCGAAAATGGAGCACAGCTGGAGGAAAACAAAACTAAAAGTATTTAGTATTGCTTGGCAGGAAAAGTATTCTATCCTACAGAAAAGCATAAAAAACCGCTAGATCTGATTACTTTTCGTCTCTTTTAGAAGAAAACAAACCTAATCCCAGGTATTTATTCAATACAGTGGCAAAATTAACAAAAAATAAAGCATCAACAGGTGCTGACATTTCCCAATAGCACAGCAGTAATGACTTCATGAACACTTTTACTTCCAAAATCGATACTATTAGAGATCAAATTGTAACCATGCAGCCGTTAGCTACAGTATCACATCAAATAGTGCACTGTAGATCCCCTGAGGAACAATTCCACTTATTCTCTACTATAGGAGAGGAAGAATTGTATAAACTTTTTAAATCAGCTAAACCAAAAACATGTATGTTAGACCCTATTCCATCTAAACTACTAAAAGAGGTGCTTCCAGAAGTCATAGATCCTCTTTTGGTTATTATTAATTTGTAATTTCCACAAGGATATGTCCCGAAAACCTTTAAATTGGCTGTTATTAAGCTTAAAAAAACACAACTTGACCCCAAAGATCTAGTTAACTACAGACCGATCTCGAATCTCCCTTTTCTGTCAAAGATACTAGAAAAGGTCGTATCCTCACATTTATATTCCTTCTTAGGAATTATATTCTTGGATGGGCGGGACGTCGCGGGCAAGGAGACGTAATGACTAGATGGTATAAAAGCACGTGCGGTGAAACCGCCGTCAGCTTCTGAGAATGAAGTTAGCGCTGGCAGGGATGCCGCAAGTATGGCCTCGAGACACAGCGTCTTCCCTCGAGGATCTAGGGTTACATATGTAACCTAGGGCGTTCCACTTCGGGAACGAGATACCCACGCCGCTAAACTTATAAATCCCTGCCCAGTGTGTATCCATGCAGAGCACAGCTAGGGCGAGAGGACAGAAGAGCCTGGAGTGGCCCGCATGTCAAGGCCACTAAAGGTCTGTAGTACAACAGGCTGTGGCGTGACATAAGGCACTTTGGGGACATACCCTACACGAGGGTACAAAAAGGCTTTGGCCATGCCAGGCAATGTCAAGATGAGTGGGTGCCACTGAAAGGGCCTGCAGATGCCCAACTCTCTTAAGAGAAGAAATACATTCTTCATGGTGAGATGGCGATCAGAGATCTCCTCAATAAGCTCAAAGGGAGGCCTACAGAGAGCTTCAAATACCACAGCCAGGTCCCAAGGAGGAATGCGAGACCGTACTGTGGGCCTTAGTCTCAGCGCACCGTGGAGAAAACGTGTAACCAGGGGTTGTCTTCCCACTGACTGTCCACCAAGAGAGGCGTGGTAGGCCGAAATCTCCGGCACATAAACCTTCAAGCTGGAGTGGGTTAACCTTGCGGAGTGTCAAACTTGCAGGAACTCTTGCACTGTACCAATCGGGCAGTTAACTGGCTCGGTGTGGAGCATCCATTCCCGTGCCTCGGCCCCTGCTTCGACAGGATGTCTGCTTACACATTGAGGTGCCCAGGGATGTAAACCGCTGCCAGTAAGAGGAGTTTGCCATGGGAGCACACAAGGATCTGGTGCGCCAGCCTGTACAGGGGGCGTTGATTCGAGGCGGAAAAGAACCAAACTGGATTCTGTAGCCTCTCTCTACAGTGTGCAGGATCCACCGAGACACATTTGGCAGTAGTTTCCACACTGCCATGTAGTCTACTAAGGGAACCAGTCTCTCGAGACTGGCCTTTGGTATAATCCGAGCGGCTGCCCTGGAACGACACACCGGCATGGGATGACCGAACTAGCTGCTCTAGAGACCCCCGAAGGGGTGGCAAGCATCTCAGCTCCGCTACGTCTCCAGGTGGAAAGAACTGAGAAGTGTGCTCGCTGGAGATCGCTGTGCCCTGGAACAACGTACATGACAGGGTTGGGCCGAAGACCTCTTAGCCTGAAGGACGGTCCGCAGATCCGTCTTAGGCTTCGAGGCCCCCGACCGAGAGCTGTGCTTTCCGTCCATGCCCCGCCACGGGGGGGCACGGAAGGTGACACTCTCTTTCTGGGCTTCCTTATATGGGCAGTTGACTCGCGGCAGGGGCTGCTCTCGCCCAGCAGACCGCTGAGCTAGAGAGCGGCGAAGGAAAAAACGCTGAAATGCCGCCGCCTGCTTCCCAGCCTCCAACAGCGTCGCCGAACAGGCCAGAAGGCGAAAGCGGGGCGTCCAGGAGGAAGACCCTGTCACGGTCTTTCATATCAGACAGGGTCAACCATAGATGCCTCTCTGCCACCACCAGAGCTGCCATAGACCATCCAATGGGCACGGGCGGGCTCCTTGGTGGTGCGGAGAGACAGATCAGCGGTTTTTAGACATGCTTGCAGATAGACAGACAACACCAAATAAGACAGACAGTACACAGAGCACTAGCTGAATGAC
Organism: Oxygymnocypris stewartii; assembly: GCA_003573665.1. Taxonomy (NCBI): domain Eukaryota; kingdom Metazoa; phylum Chordata; class Actinopteri; order Cypriniformes; family Cyprinidae; genus Oxygymnocypris; species Oxygymnocypris stewartii. Next base: position 267,314 of record QVTF01019772.1, read on the forward strand.
AGAAAGCTGACGCCGGTTTCACCGCACGTGATTTTATACCAGCTGGTCATTACGTCACCTTTGCCCGTGACGTCCCACCCATCCAATGGACAGATTATACGTGTATTCAGAGCCGGTCACGGTGAAGGCATTTCCAAAGCGTCTCCTGACGCAGCTCGAGTTCCCGAAAAGGAATCTAAGTTTCTCTGTGTTTTAAGTTTTGTGATTGACTGTTCATTACTGCTGAAAACATTTCATGTGCGCATAGTTTCATAGTTATTCATGAGCTCAGGATCAAAGCCTGAGTTGATAGAGAACATTAATTATCACAGTCATTGTACCAACAAAGCCTGATTGAGTTGGTTTGGTTTTGTCAACTCAAAACTAATCCCATAACAGGCTTCATGGTACAGGCCTCAGGTTCAGTGACTTTACCACACTTGCTAAAAATTTTCTGTCTACTCAAAGTTTGATCAAGGGTTTGCAATTAACTCTGGAGCATGCACACCTGAAAGTTTGACATGTGCACATGTATAGTAGAGCATTAGTTTGATTCACTTCTCACAGGAAAGGCGGCTCAATTTGCATCAGAGATTGTTATGAAAAAAATCATGAATTTAAATACATTTGCATGACAGGAAAAAACACAGCTGCTGCCACAAAACCTTGAGCAGGCAGATGAAATAAAATACATTGTTTTATGGTCATATGGGATAAAGTATATACTAAATTAAAATATTTCTGCAGTGATACAAATTTGTATATATCTCAGCCCAGTTACTAACACATTTGATGTGTTTCATCACATTCTAGGATAATTATTATGTATAAAAGACATTATCCAACACTGATATACTTTTATACTGAGATGAAGGACAAAAAAAAGTTATCCCAGTTTAAATCCCAGTTATCCCACTGTTGTTGACACCACACTCAACAAAACTGAATAATTGTATATACATATATTAGACACCTTAAAGATAATGTGTATCAATTTGAACAAACCATGTAGCACTGAACATATTTAATTGGGATCCGTTTTTTTCCCATATTTACAGAGAATGCACTAAAACACCAGTCAGTAGCATTTTTAGAGCCTAATAAATGGAAACCTTCTTTATGGTCACTATTGTGAGTTTGTGACCGATGGGATTAAATTTAATGCAATTGAATCAACTGTCTTTTTTTCATTATTCATTTATATAAGTGCATTTTATAAAAGTTTATTTGTAAAGCTTGTTTTATGTGTATGTATTTATACATATAATTATTTATGTTTAATGTATTAATAATGTAATATATACAAATTCATCTAAAGTCAATTTAATAAGCCAGTAAATGCTTTGACTGTGAACTCTAATGTGGAATAAGAGATACAGAGGGAGTAACTTTACTACGTCAGCCATATGCCACATGTGCTCACAGCTGATTGATGATAGCTGATTTGCAATCTCTGGAGCAAGTTAGCCATGTAATGTAAGAAAACAGAGATGAAAAACAGTTTGCTCTGCACTGTGAATGGGTTATAATACCATTTTTAAAGTCAGTTTACTGGGTGGCCATCTTCAGAATGCACTCAAATGGCTTTAGTGATGCCAATACAGTTTCACACCAACAACTTGAGAGCTTTTTTGGAAACCTGTCCACATTTGCTTCATGAATAAAATGAGGATATAACTGAAACACTCCTTTTGCGTGCGTTCCATAGGATAAGGAGTTATATGAATAAGGAATGGCATGACGGTAAGTATTTTAAATGACAGAATTGGTAGAATTACCCCTTCAATCTAACAATTTCTGCTTGAATTCTTTAGATGCCTATTGGTCTGACCTTCTCAGTACAGGTCATATATTGAATATATGTCAATATCTGACTATATTGGCCAAATATTACTGTCTCTATGATTAGCATTCCTCTAAGGGCTGTGTTGTGTCTTTGTATTTAGAGCTATAGCAACTTATAGTCCATCCTCCCAATCACTACTTTTGTGTCTGCTTGAAAACCCAGCCACAATACATTAGTTTTCACTCCGTTGAGTCCTAAACAAAGGCAGTCAAGAGAGGCATTGTACTTCTCCTTTCTTCTTTCCATTTCTCTAGCTGTCTTTCCAGCTGAGCCGCCCAAAGACTCTGATCTAAACAGCTGGCCAGAAACTACACACAGACAGTGAAACTGGCATGTTTACTGTTAACCCAGTATACTTTGTGTTTTATCTTATGAGCACTGCGGTTTACTTAGTCTCATGTTTTTCTATTTATGTATTTTTTACATACAAGAGGTAAGTTACATTTTAAACTTTTTACAGTGGAAATTTGTTGCTGTTTTGTTTTTCAAAACAGTTTTACGATTCATAATAAGCTTGTATTTTATTCTTAATGGAACATTCATTCCATTTCCAGTAATTTAAGATCCTCTTAAAAAGGCAGAAACGATTCCAGCTGACACTCCTTCAAATGAAGTTAACCTGAAGCAGGAAATAACTCTATGCTGCCATCACGTGGTGAGACTGATACAAACACTGTCTCAAGACTAAAGATTGGCCCACAGCAAGCGTGGATATTCAGTGGAGTTTTGAGTGTCCTCACATATTGTAATAATGACTTTTCTGACTTTTCCTTGTATTTTCCAGACATGAAGCATTATTGGATAACCAGATTTCTTTTTTTTTTAAATGATTATTTTATGGGTACTGCTGGACTGATTTCATTTCTATAAATGTCACAAATAAGATCTTCAACGGACAAGTTTTGGTTGCACTTTATTTTACATTATGTGTACTTATTTGTACGTACAGTGTACCTACCCAAGAAAGTACTGGTAATGTTAGGTTTAGGGGTAGGTTCAAGGTAAATATCTAGTTTTTACCAAGTTATTGTAACTACTAAAATAAGAACATTGTACGTGAATGAGCACACTAATGTACTCCCAACACTGTACATGAGTAACAGGACTGTAAAATAAAGTACTACCAAAATTTGATATTAACACCCAAGCACATAAATTATAAAATATTTTATTAGCAAGCATAACTAGAAATGCATTGGGAATCACAATTTAATTTTAAAATCCCTAATATGAGAAGTTTTACATAACCAAATTAATTGTCTATGCTATTTAACAACTCATTTTATAGTCAATAATCAGTTCAGTTTTCAACTCCCCTAGAGCATAGTTTGATTAAAATCATGTTGAAAGAGTGTTTCGTGCATGCTTACTCATCATGATGAATTTGACCTCTTTGAGTTCTTTTTAAAGAATAACTTTTTCTTCAGTTAAACAACAGAATGTGTGTTAAGGCTGGAATACACAACGCACGTTTTTGCACTGATTTAAAGTCTAGACACGCGGATGCTAGTTGCATGAAGCCAGAGCCAGTCTGATTTCATAGAAAAATGCATAGTCTATGTCACAGACTCAATTTTTATTTTATTGTTTTCATTTGTCACATGACTCCTAGCAACAAGGCATGTGTGTTTGTTGTGTTAGGAACTACTTGACAGGCTGTGTGTAATCTTCGGTTATTACTATATGGCCAGTTTCTCTTTATGATGGCACTCTGATTGTCTTCAAGGTTCAAGGTTTGTTTATTTGTCACATACTAAATTATACAGGGTATAATCAGAAGTTAAATGCAAATCAAGTCAGGTCCGCTCAGTGGACAGTGTAAAAAAAAAATTGACAGGAGCATATATATAAATATAAGTAAAAAAGACAATAAAGAGTAAAATGTGCAATAGAATAAAAAAGTGCAAAACAAATTAGATGTGCAAAAAACAGTATACTGGGACTTAATAAATAGTAATATGAACAGGGATGTGCAAACGGGTTGTACCGGGTATTTACATGTAGCAGCAATACGGATTGCCACTGGAGGGAGCAACACCTCACAATACCTGAAGACTGAACATGCTGATGATGCCATATGCTACATGTTTTGAGGCCATTATGCATCAAACACTGGTCTTGTTTTTACCAAAAAAAGCCCTAAATACCACCTTTTTAAGCATTTCCCATGTGCATACTGCTGATGTGAGCTGTCAGTCACATAAAGGTGTTTGAATGCAATGCATGGCCTGCTGGAAGAGATAACGCATAATGCACTGCAGAGTGAAAGCTGTAGAAAACAAGAATGATGTCTTTCAATTACTTTGTTGCTATGGCTGGAAAGTAAAAAAACACACTCCCTGGAGCTTTATTGAACAAAGATTTTTTTTTCCATCTGACAGATTACAATGCGAAGGTCATCTGTATATTCTGCAGATGCATGAAGAACAAGAATTTGAATTTTGAAAGCTGGATCATTTTTTTTGCTAGTGCCAATAGTTTGCCTTGTTTTTTATTTTTTTGTAATGATATATTCATATACTACCCTAGTAAAGAAAATAAAACAAATAAATACATTTATTTAATACTACGTATAGTTAAAATCTAACATTTTTGCTGACATATTGCTCAAGACGTACTGAAATAAAAATCATAATGAAACTGTATTTGGCGTACTACTTGTGCACAATGCACATTTCTTAATATTAAGCTTAAAATGTGTTTTAATATCACTTTTGATAAGGACTGTATGATCTTCCAATAATATTGTTAAGATATTGCAAGATATAAGGTAATGCAAGATATTTAAAGTGAACCTAAAGTTGGCTTGCAATTGTTCCACTTTAGCACAATCAAATATATACTGAACAAAATAATAAACGCAACACTTTTGTTTTTGCCCCCATTTTTCATGAGCTGACCTCAAAAATCAAAAATTTTCTATGTACACAAAAGGCATATTTCTCACAAATCTGTCTAAATCTGTTAGTGAGCACTTCTCCTTTGCCGAGATAATCCATCCACCTCACAGGTGTGGCATATCAAGATGCTGATTAGACAGCATGATTATTGCACAGGTGCGCCTTAGACTGGCCACAAGTCCGCGCATGTTATTTTCTAACCGGCATGCACTGCTTCAAGTCAGCCGCCGATCGGTTTTTATGGCACTGCATGAAGTCGAACACACCAAGGTTCAAGGTTCAAGGTTCTTTATTATTCGTCACATACACAATCATACAAGTATAATCAGTAGTGAAATGCAAGTAGAATTGAAGAAAAATACAGCATTTACATGAGGAAAGTGAGGAGAAAAAAAATAACTCCCAGACTATGCTCCTTGGGGAGTACAGTGTGAGAACAGGAAAAACACCTCAGCAACACAAAAGCACAGACACGACAAAGCCACAGGGGAAGTGAATCCGGCCCAGCAAGCAGCCATCTGATCCCGCAGCCACTGATCCGGCGCTGGTCAGACCCGCTTGACCAGGCCAGCGGATCGAATCGAACAGAGGCGAATGGTCGGGGGGGGGGGGGGGCAATGTCTGTAATGTCTGTAGGGGGGGGGAGGAACGCAAGAGCGTCTAACTGCATTGCACACCCGGGGTAGATTGCAGCAACAGCCTTGCCAAGGCCACTGTAGGGGAGCCAGAAAAAGATAAGATTGTTTTGTCTTTGGGGCGAGTAAACATTCCAATTTTTGCAGGCTACTCTCTGTCCGTTTTTGTCCATTTTGGTCTCATTTTAATCAATTTCCCTTTGTAAAGCCATGAACTTCTCCTTGGTAGAATCCATATTGCGATTATAGTCTCAGTCTCAATGCTGACCGCTCTTCCCACAGCTTCAATCATACGGGCAGCCTTGTGGGGCTTTGGACAGCTGTTCCCGTTTTCTGAATTCTTCGATAACCCAGGGTAAAGCCTAATCCAATCAGCAAAATACCTGTTATCATGGTTCCGAAAAGGTAGATATCGTTCCGTCGGGGCAGTTAAGGGTGAGGACGAACCACCAATCGGTTTAGCTTATGAAGCTGTCATGTGATGAACGAATGACTCAAACCCGAAGACATGTCAGATAAGAGGTGAGGTGAGCTAATCATAGACTAAAGACCCAGGTAAACAATGAATTCATATTTTCTGTTTCTTATAACATTATAGTTTTGTATTGTTTGTAGTTTGATCAACGTTTGCATAAGTAGTAGATGTGTTAGGGAAGTAGCACATATCATTTTAATTATATTTTGCTAAAATGAACAAAATGACTCAAAAAGATTTGTTCATTTTGCTGAACGAGACTCAAAGGTCCGAGTCAGTAAAATGATCCGAGCTTCCCCTTCAGAAAACATATGCTATGACATTCAAAGAACATGTCCCTTGCTGCTGGTAAAATCACACAACTCCTTTCCTCACTCTGCACCAATCTGTTCTTCTATTTTTCAGAGCTCTTTGAAATTGTTTGGCAAATTATAGGGCCAGAACTAACTTTCGAATACTATATCGTCTCAGCTCCCTCTTCAGTTGTGAATAAGTCTTTATGTGATCCAATGGCTTGACTGATCATCTGACTGATCATTATTTAAAGCTGCAGTTCATCATTTGTTTTTGGTTAAAAATGATCCGAAATCAATAATTGAGCAAGTACATAACCAGCCAGTGTTCAAAACTATGGCCTTACTTTAGCTCGATTCACAACTGTAATCTTATAATAATGTTTTCTAATTTGAGGGGTAGTACGGGTATGTTGTTGCAGGAAATTTGAGCATGGCAATGTATCATTACGTCACATCTGTAAACATAAAGAAGTTGTCCTGGCTAGGCTATCACATGTGAGGATCCTGCAGGTGGCAGATCGTTTTGCCTTTTCTCACTGCAGCTATAATAATTAAATGTATCATTTTGATGGAGGATTGTAATTCAGAATGGATCATGTGTTTATGAAACACATGTGAATTAAATTAAATTTATGCAGTGGGAAAAAAATGTATTGATCCCCTGTTGATTTTGTACGTTTGCCCACTGACAAAGAAATGATCAGTCTATAATTTTAATGCTAGGTTTATTTAAAACAGTGAGAGACAGAATAACAGCAAACAATAAGTATTTGAATCCCTATCATTCAGCAAAATATCTGGCTCCCAAGTGTCTTTTATACCTGTATAAAAGACACCTGTCCACAGAAGCAATCAATCAATCAGATTCCAAACTCTCCACCATGGCCAAGACCAAAGAGCTGTCCAAGGACGTCAGGGACAAGATTGTAGACCTACACAAGGATGGAATGGGCTACAAGACCATCGCCAAGCAGCTTGGTGAGAAGGTGACAACAGTTAGTGCGATTATTTGAAAATGAAGAGTCACAAAAATGCAGGATCTCAGCTCGTGAAGTTTCAATGATCATGAGAACGGTGAGGAATCAACCCAGAACTACACGGGAGGATTTTGTCAGTGATCTCAAGGTAGCTGGGACCATAGTCAACAAGAAAACCATAGGTAACACACTACACCGTGAAGGACAGAAATCCTGCAGCGCCGGCAAGGTCCCACTGCTCAAGAAAGCACATGTACTGAAGATTTCCAATGATTCAGAGGAGAACTTGGTGAAAATGTTGTGGTCAGATGAGACCAAAATCGAGTTATTTGGCATCAACTCAACTTTCCGTGTTTGGAGGAGGAGGAATGCTGCCTATGACCCCAAGAACGCCATCAAACATGGAGGTGGAGACTTTATGCTTTGGGGGTGTTTTTCTGCTGAGGACAACTGCACCGCATCAAAGGGACGATGAACGGGCCATGTACCGTCAGGGCCAGGGCATTGAAAATGGGTCGTGGATGGGTATTCCAGCATGACAATGACCCAAAACACATGGCCAAGGCAACAAAGGAGTGGCTCAAGAAGAAGCACATTCAGGTCCTGGAGTGGCCTAGCCAGTCTCCAAACCTTAATCCCATAGAAAATCTGTGGAGGGAGCTGAAGGTTTGAGTTGCCAAACATCAGCCTCGAAACCTTAAAGACTTGGAGAGGATCTGCCACCAAGTACTAAGTCATGTTTTGTGAAGGGGTCAAATACTTATTTCAATCATTAAAATGTAAATCAATGTATACATTTTTAGAAATGCGTTTTTCTGGATTTTTTTGTTGTTGCTGATGTTCTCTCTCACTGTTCAAATAAACCTCCAATTGAAATTATAGACTGATCATTTCTTTTTCAATGGGCAAATGCACAATAATCAGCAGGGGATCAAATAACCCCCCCCCCCACCCCACTGTATTGTTTGCTTTTGGGGTTAAAATAATTTCTTAACATGAAATTCGAATGGTATGACAATTAGATATTAGACTGTACAGAAATCTACACGCTAATACACACTATTCTCATAGTCACATAATGCTGATGTTGTAAACATTAATCCTTTGAGAATAAAGTATTCTCAACGCTGGGTTTGATGTTATATTAGCTAACCAATCGTTAGATTTAATCACCATTGGTAATTAAAATAACTCATTGATCTTGCTCTGTTGCTCTTTGCACAGTGTGATGCAAAAATGATTGATAATGTTACGATAATGTATGGCTGTGATTGAAGTTTGGGACCAACAATGCCTGTCAGGGTACACTCAAGATGCCATTTGAAAAGTTATATTTACTTAAGTGCCTCGTTTTTAGTATTATTGTCGAGCACAAAACACTGCAAAGGATGAATAAACCACACCATTAAAGAAAGCAAAAATTCATATTTGAACTACTGGGGAAATAAAAGCAAAAACACTAAACTTGAATGTTATCGGGTCGGCAATTAATGTTATTCAGTTGTTTTTTCCCTTATTATTTGTAATAATTACTTAGCACATTATTTATTACAATTTATTGTTGTTTGGTATTGCTATAGATTATAGCTCTTTTTCTTGTCATTAATTGTGTTATGTATAATGCTTTGACAATATTGTAAACAATCATTAAACTAAATTAAATTTCAAATTGAATTAAGAGAGAGCAAGGGAGAGAGACTAATGGCGTGTTGGCTGATTGTGAATGCAGACTCTGAGGCAATTGTGAGGTTAGTTGGTAAATGCGAGAGTTAAGGAGCTGTGAGCTGATACAGAGTCAAAAATAGGAGTTTCCCCATCCACAGCAGTATCAGTCCTTCCTTTCTTCTGCTGTCGATGACACAGTCGCTCTGTAAAGAGAAATGCTCACTCAGTCCCTGTGCTGATTACAACATCATCCTTTGCCAATGACGAAGGAAACAGAGAGGAAAATGAGAGAGAGGCGGATGCTGGGGAGGGCATGAGAGGAAAGTGATCATTAATGAGGGAATGGCAGATGCTCCAATCTGTCGAGAGGATTCATCCGTCAGGATAATAACACCGCTGGCTCCTCTCTACTCAGGCCTGTGCCTGTTACTGACCGAGACAGACACACCTGCGATTCTCTCTCGATTTACACTGCTCAGCTTGATACCGTGCACTGAATATGGATCGTATATAGGATGCTGTAATCAAGGCTTTTTGATGTCCGATGGTGTTTTAGACTCTCTCAGGACATGCTTGAGCATCACAAAACATATCCTCAAAAAAAAAAAAAATTGTAGTGTGTAAACGTCATTGTGTAAGTGTGTTTTTTAAGGTGTGCATATTGTCTGCGTGTGGTAAACTACATGTCAAATCTGAAGGGGTCGTGTAGTGTAAAACCAACTTTTGCCTGATTTTCTGAAATCGGGTTTGATTAACTGAACTCAAAACCTCCTCCCCTCTTTTACTGCAAGCTGTAAAACACAGCTTGTTACAATCCAATGTCACTGGTTTTGTGACATAACAATACTATGTTTATGTCGCCTACCAGTTACCAGAGTTAGTGCTGCAACAGAAAATCCATGATAAGTGTATATTTAAATCCTTCTCTAAGGACAGTAGTGCTAACATCACTGTTGTATTAGCATATATTTGTCTGCGCTTACGTAAATGCTGTTTTACTGTATGCTAATACCAGCGTTGAGAAAGTTACTTTGGAATGTAATAGGTTACAGATTACAAGTTACCCTATCTAAAATGTAATAACTTAAGTAGATTAATCATTTCAATTACTTTATTAAAGTAATGTAACTGATTACATTTGATTACTTGTGTTTTCTAATGTTTTCAAATGTTCATCATTTTGAAACATTTAAAGCAGTCAGGGTAACATTACAGTAGGACTCAACACTTTCAAAATCCCTCTTCACTTTGTATTAATATTAGAATAATTACATTTCAAAGCAAAGCCACCACAAAATCAGACTTTAGCACCTCTTGAGATCATTCTGAGGTTAAATACAGATTTAAAATAATAATATATTGTTTAATGGTTGTGATGCTGTTTATGAAATCAAATCTTTGCATAGGAAACACGGCATCTAACAATGCTTTGGAAAAAACTGTTAATCTTAAAAATGAAATAATTTACACACAGCCAAATAGGAAATAAAATGGTTATCAGATAAGCATGTCCTATTCTGTGTCCTCAAATCCTGAAACATTGGTGGATCATATTTTAAGAGTGCTCAATGCAATTTGGGAAAGAAATCAATCAAATATGTATATGTGAGAAAATACAATTAGATGACAAACTATAATTTGTGCATTTTAATGTGTTGCCAACTGACTAATGACGGATCTCTGTGTGAATGTCCACAAAACTGGAAGACTTTTTTGAGTGTATATAAACAGTAGGCTATTTTAGAAAGAATAAATTGCTGTAAAAGATGAAAAAGAGGAATTAGGGGATCAATAAAAGTATGAATAATGTATTGCTATTGTTTGAATATGTAATCATGTAATAAACAGTAACTAGTCTGATTACGAGTATTTTAAAATGTAATTGAATCTAAATACAAGTACTTAATTTTTGGAATATGAATACATAATCCAGATTACATGTAATCAGTTACTACCCAGCTCTGTGTAACTGTAATCTGGTTTACGTATTCATATTCCAAAAATGATTTTTGGAATTGTTTTATTTTTTATTTTGTGGACATTCACACAGAGATCAGTCATTAGTCAGGTGGCAACACAGTAAAATGCACTAATATTTGTTTTGTCATCTGACCCTCTTTCACCTAATAGGCTATACTTGCTTGAACCTGAGATTTTAAAATAAACATTTAAATAATTCAGAATCACATTTGGATTTTAATTATCTATTTAAATGTAAAAAAAAACATGATTTAATTAATTATTAGGGTAACAGTTTATTTTAGGGTCTCTTAGTTGCTTATTAGCATGCATATTACTACAATATTAGCCATTTATTAGTACTAATTAAGCACATATTAATGCCTTATTCTACATCCCAAATCCTACCCAATACCTAAACTTAACATCTACCTTACTAACTATTAATAAGCAGCAAATTAGGACTTTGATGAGGGAAAAGTTGCCGTTGTGAACAAGTGTTCCCTCTTCTAAAGTGTTACCATTGGTAGCTTTTTATTAAACTCATAAAACCTCTTCACAAACCCGTTTAATGCACTTTATGTTGTTAATAACAACAAATTATATATATATATATTATATATATTTATGTCTTTGTATTGCTATGCCAAGGCTAATATACTGATGTGTTAAACATATTGTGGTACACATTAATTTTGTGCTTACTGTGGTTTAACGATATCATACTTCAGCTGTCGTTGCCGTAGTGAAAGCATGGTTAATTTCTGTAAACTTCAGCCTGTAAGTCGAGCTCCAGTTTTCTCTCCGGTAACCGGGACTCACAGCTGCTCCGGGGCTGAGAGAGGAGGAGGAGGAGGAGGAGGAGAGCCGGTGAGGAGGGGTCTCTCCTCAGATCATGACATTGGCACAGATCACCCCTGCACCTGACCGAAAACTCACCGTGAGCGATTCGAGGATCTTACCGGGGTTATAGACCGCTGCGATTCAAGCGGACAAATCAACCGAAAGCGCGTCTCGTGCTCGTGCTCGTGCGCGTGAAGAAAGTGAAAGTGAGCATGTTCTCTTCCACAGAGATCGGCAGGTGAGTGCAGCGTTATTCCCTATGAGAACAATACACCAGTGTTCAACCTAAATGAGACATCGTCGAGCGGTGTATTGTTGTGTAACTTTGATCAACCAAAACGCCCGACCCTGATGAAGTTCTGTGCCGGTGCCACGGTACACTGAGGCGGGTAGACGGTAATACCATGGTTCTGCCGCAGGCTATTGAATAACTACTGATTCATATACCTTACTGACATTCAAAGTATGATACTTTCTTAGTACTTTTTTGTTAGAAACCAAGTTTTATGAAAATAAAAACTGTGATATTAATGATATGTTGTGATATTAATGATTTAAAAAACCTATACAAATCTAGCACAGGGCCTATTTGTTACAAACCCCTTAAGAAAAGCATTAGAGATGTAAGTGCATTATTAATAGGGATTTTTTAATAGCCTATATGGCTGAGGTTCTACTGCATTTCAGTTTGCAATCTGCTGTAAATGCTCTTATTCCTGTCTGTCATGTATTTGTGCTTATGAAGAAACAGGTCATTATTAATCTGAATCACAGAAGGATGTATAAGCCTTTGTCACGTGAAACCTCTTGGGTAATTTCTCCTGACATCTGATTTCTTATGGCAATTTTTTGCTTTTTTTATTGCTTAATTTTTTTGCCTTTTTTATTTCTTAATTTCTATATACCTAATCATACTGGTGTCCTCTCTGAAGCGTAGTGTAACAACTAGTTGTAAATCAGTTTTTGTAATGCATCTTTCCGTCTGCTTCTGTGCGGTCTTGGATGTTTTTCTTGACAGATGATGCAATTCAAATCTAAATTTCCTATGAGTATATTTTGTGTGGGTGTACCTATGTAACCATATTTTGGGGGCAATTTGTACCCAGGAGTGAGCTGAAATCCTGCTTTTGGTAACATCCTCATTTGTGAAAACAAAATAAAATAAGGTAAATAAAGATTTTGAAAAATTGTAAAATATATAAAAGTTTCTGTAATAGGCCTAGGTTAGTATTTATAACTAGCTTCATATGAAACAATACAAAACAGTCAATACAATATAATTTAAATAGGTAAATGTGTGTGTGTGTGCGCATGCTTTTTGTGGTTATTTTGTTGTACCTTTTCATCTTTTGTGACTGAGGTCACTCTGGTATGTCACTTTATTTCTTCAATAAATGAACAAAAGACATTTAGCAGAAACATGATATGGGCAAAAACATTTTTAGATACTTTCATACCTTCGATTTGACTTTCACATGTGCTTCATAAATGTTGGAGAGGTCACCCAGTAAACAAGTTAGTGGAAAAGGGAATCTAAAAACTGTTCTTCATGCAGTAACATGGAAATGAACTGGTTTTATTCGTCAATTAAAACAGCACATTGTTATTTACAACGTTTGTACCTTTTCAAGGAAACACTTTACAATAAGGTTCATTAGTTAAAGGGTTAGTTCACCCCAAAATGAAACTTATGTAATGAATTACTCACCCTCATGTCGTTCCAAACATGTAAGACCTTCGTTCATCTTCTGAATACAAATGAAGATGTTTTTGATGAAATCTGAGAGCTCTCTGACCCTCCATAGACAGCAACACAACTGAAATGTTCCCAGGTCCAGAAACGTAGTAAATACATCGGTAAAACTGTCCATGTGACATCAGTGGCTCAACTTCAGTTTTACGATGCTACGTGAACACTTTTGTGTTTTTGCGCAAAGAAAACAAACAAAAAAAAACACAGAGTTACGTCGTCCGCCATTTTAGAGCGTATCACAACGCATACGCACGCTTTCGCCTAAGCCTAAACAACGATACGCAGATTACGTTCATGCGCGCGTTTCCCCACAAACGTAAACAACACGGAGTACGTCAAATACGTTCTTAGGTACTCTCCAAAATGGCGGAAGACGTGATGTGATGAATGCAGTGTTTTCCATGTCTGAAGTTCTTAAAAAGTCATGGACATTGTCACATTTCTATAGGGAAAGTGATATTTTCAAGTTATTCTCAGCTTGGAAATATCTGTAAAAACATATCTTTGACAGTGCAATCTCTAAAAAAAAAAAAAAATGTTATCCAATAATTCTGAACAGCTTGAAAAGTCATGCAAATTCACTGCTTAAAAAGCAAATGCAACTGTAGATATAATGCAGCAACCAAACAGCTCCAGCTTTATTTGAGGAAGATTGCATGAGTGTCAGACAGGGACGAGTCTGTGTTCTTCCTGCAGGCTTGCTTCTGGTTCGCTGTCTTGTTCCAAATGCATTTTGTCTCAACTACCTTGGAAAAGAAACCCTTTTGATGTTCCTCTCGCTGAAAGAGATTTAAAGAAAGGCTTTTGCGGTATGCTAATACTCCTCAATTGACTTGTGAGTCTTTTAATTAACACTTTGCTTTGGCAGACTATCTTAAAGAAATTGAATAAAAGACTTAACTTTCCCGTGTCCTCTTTGCCTGACCAGCGGCACAGAGGCGTTTGGAGTGTCTGGGATGCTCTGTGAATCTTATTATAATGCAAACGGCGTCTCAGCAAAACCAAGTTCAGCATTCTGGGGAGCGCGGCGAGATGCTGAAGATGTTGAGCGTTAGGTGGTGATTAAACTCTCAGCCATGCAAAAGTAATGAGTCGGGAAATATATCAAAGGACGAAGCTTGAAGCTGTAATAGCCTGGAGTACGCCTACATTAATAATGTTGTTAATTTCTCCTGCTCCTCGCCTCAGTACCAATGTTATATTCTTTTGCTTTCAAGTGTGGCTTCGTATCTTCCTCGAAGATTTTAAAATTCATCTTAATGTTTGTTAGAGATTTGAAAGAGTTTCTGAAATCAATACACATTCTTTATAGTAATTCCTTTAAGGGCCTCTTTCATGAAACACATTTCTATGTACAGTTTAATCTAACATCCCTTTAAAAAGAGCATTACTGCTTTGTGTGCTCAGTGCACTGAAGAACCGGGTAGCTCCTGAAAGGGACCGGTGTTCATGTGATTGCAGACTGCAGTCAGTAGATGGCAAATGCTCCTCAGATTGTAGAACGTGTTTATCATCTGACACGAGACTTAACATATGCAAGCGAACACCTGCAACACTGTCAGATCGCTGCTAAATGTGCTAGTCAAATCTGGTGAAACAGAGTTATAGGTATACTGTATATTTTGATAATGCAGACCTGTTTCTGTGTGCATGTAAATACATGAATATTTACACACACAGATTAATACTACACTTTTGTATCATTTCATCTATTATAATCAGATTTTAAATGTCTAGATAAAAGCAACAAAAATAAGAATTATTTTAAGTCTAAAGGCAATGTGGCCTTGGGCATGTGAGTTAAATAAATAATTCAGCTATTAATGAACATTTTGTTCTTATTCGTCCTCGCTGCTTGAAATAGGCCTGTTCTTTTTATGCTTTCCACAATACCAGGAATTAATATTGTGTACCGGAACCTCAGATAAACTGACAGTACTCTTTTCTCCACAACATTAGCAATACTTTTAGCCTCGCAAGCCATATTTTTGACTATCAGCATTAAATCTGCTGCACATTTGTGCTTCAGACTGACCAGACTTCTGTTGGTCAGCATGGGGAATTTGCATTTGCACTTACATTTAGTCATTTAGCAGACGCTTTTGTCCAAATGTATTTACAAATGAGGATAACAGAAGCAATCAAAACCAACAAAAGAGCAAGAATACTGTATACAAGTGCTATGTCAAGTCTCGGTTAGCCAGTACATATATCAAGGTCTTTTGTAATTATTTTTTTCAATAATAAATAAAAAGAAAATATGTAGATAGAATAGAAAAAGAATAGAGAACATTAATGTTAGAGGGTCTCATCTTTTCATCTCATTTTTTTATACACAGAAAGAAAAGTCAGAGGAATAGAAAAAGAATTGAGAGCGTTAGTGTTAGAGTGTTGTAAACAATGGAAGTGTTAAAGGATCAAGTGTGTTTTAATAAATCAATCAAAATAAAACCATCGATAGAATAGATGCAAGAGATATCATTTTAACTTGAACTTGAACCCAATGCAAAATTGGCATGGGGAATTTTTTTGCTTTATGGCTGGATTTTGCATCAAGTGGTGACCCAACACTATACCTTGTTTATCATAAAAAACAACAACAACAAAACAACTGAACTGCATTCATATTACCATAAACCTCATGGACCCAATTGTATGTACAGATTTTAACGCAACAATAAACAGAACAGTTTCTACAATTTTGATTTCTAAATATCTCCTATATTTTTGGGGGATTCAAATTTACAGACATTTAAAATAGTGTTTTCCAGGTATGGACAAATCATGGAAATTAATAAGGAACAATAACTGATCAGGCACAGATAAATACCATACTTAGAAAAAAGTCAAAAGTAAAAGTAAAAAAAAATAATAATAATCAAAATCTTAATTTAAGCCTAGAGTAGACAAAGCCTGTGCATGTCCAAACCCATAACTCTCTTTGTAACATTTTTTGATCAGTTCATTATTTCAACAGTCAATAATTCAATACAAAAACACTGTAGTTTAAGCAAACAGTCGTAATCTTTGCTGCAATTAAAGCTGTATTTGATTGTAATCTCAGCTTAAAAAATGGCAAGTGTTGAGACGTGGAATATTGCAAACAATCTCTCTTCCCTTTTAAAACTTTTTTTTTTCTGTCCTAACTATGCACAAATATATGGTTTATTTTATTACTTGCATGTAGCTGTTTTTCCTTCTTCAGAAAAAAACCTGCAGCCCACTTTTAGAGAACAATTGATTTGTTTACCTTCTGAATTGATGTACAAACACAATACCTAACTGCATACACAAGCTTCTTAAGCCTCGAGTTATTAATGTCTTAATTACTGAGGCTTTAACCAACACAATATGATCTTAACACCCATATAACGATGCAAATAATTGGATAATTAAACCTTCATTAAACCTAGTTCATAAAAATCCAGTAAATGGATAAGATGAGTCATAAAATTTTAGCAGGGTAACAGAGAGCAAGAAAGAAAGAGAAAGAGAAAGAGAGAGAGCGGGAGATGAGTTAGAAAGAGAAAAGCAGAGATTATAGACGAGGCTTTGATGGCAGACCGGGCTCTGGGAATCCTAGCGTGCCTTCAGGGGTAGAGCGCTCACTCACCGCATCAATAATGGATGAAAGATATCTTGTTCATTGCAGGACTGAACCAAGCCGGCATACTGATTTCTAACCATGAACCTTATGTAAAAATTGCATCAGTGGGTTTAATTTGCCTCATTAAAACCTGCATTCCTTAACACTGTCAGTTTTACGGGGGAAGCTGAAGGGCTTTATTTTTACTATTTTGTAGGAGGCTTGTTACTCTCAATAAAAACAGAATGTAGGTTCATCTTGTGGGGTAAAATAAGCCGTGCTGTATGATTATTCAAGAGATTAGAAGGAAAGTAGTGATGCACTGAAATAACAATTGTGGGGCGAATAATGAAAGCAAAATTCTGAACATATGCTATAAATAAGAAAACTGAAATTATTGTTTTAAATTAGGCCTACGTTCTTTTGAATCAGTAAAAATATATAGTAATATTTAAATTATTATAATGATAAAAAAGTGATTACAAGTAATTGCTGGGTTAAAAACAACCCAACTTGGTAAATATTGGACAGAACACATGATGGGTTATGGCTGTGTTAAATGTTTTTAACCCACCATGCTGGGTTGTTGTATTTAAGTCATCTATTGTTTAAAAATGATTATGTTGCTGGCTTAAAATGGTCTGGAAATTAAAGATTGCACACATAATTACTATAAACAACAGCAAAATCAAAAAATTTACATAAATTGTTAAGCAAGAACACCCATTGACAAAATCTAAAACAAATTCTATTTGGGTGAATACAACATATTTGACAATATTTTGTATATTTAATCTCATTTTACAAACATTTTTGAAAACAAACGCACATTTAGAAGTAGCATTTTAATTGAAGTGTATTCAACCGTTCTCTGTAATCACTTTTTTACTGTGCTAATTCTTGTGCCGATGTGTCGCTGAAATCTGATTGGTGAAGGGCTGCTGTTTGCAGGGGAACCGTGAACTTTAGACCGCCGCCTCGTGTTTCACTCAGAGCTGAAAGATGCCGTGACTGACTCAGTTAGGTAGAAGAAAATATAACCCAGCTTTAAAAATGACCCAGCACCTGGGTAAAAACATTAAAAGTAACCCAATAAAATGACCCAACAAGCTGAGCCCACCATTTGAGAACAAAAATAACCCAGCATTTAGAGTGTACACATACAGGGAGAATGACTAACATTTAGGCTCCAAAAACTATTACTAAAACTACCAAAAGTAGTGAAACGAATTACTTTAATCCTAATACAAACTGGAATCAGCTGACTCTCAGTTCATTCATGTCTATCCATAGACATGCAATGACTATCACAGCGCTCCGGTTTACAGAGATGGTCAGAATTATTAGCCCCCTTGGTAAATATGAGCAAAGAAGACTGTGAAAATAAATGTTTATTCTCTTGATCCTTCAATGAAAGATTCAATTTTGTGTATATTTTTTGAATGAAGTAAAACAATTGAAATAGGGAATATTCTCATTATGAAATAAATGTTTTTCCACAGTTATTGGCCCCCTTTTATTCAATATTTTGCAGCTCTGAGTCTTTTCCTATAATGCCTGGTGTTGGTTTTTGTATTTGTTTTGGATTATTCTCCTGATGGAAGATCCAGCCGTGCCCATTATAAAACAACAGCCCCGATAAAAAAACTGTATCTGTTGGTATTTGATTGATTCCATGATGTCATGAATCTGAACAAGATGTCCAGGACCTCCGGCAGAAAAACAGACCCACAACTTTAAAGATCCAGCAGTATATTTAACCGCGGGCACGCGGGCTACTTTTTTATCCCAGTGTAAAACCCATATCGTGTGTGTCCTTTTTGAAGTTTCATCTGACCATAGAACTCAGCCCTGTTTAAAGTTCCAGTCGTGTCTGGCAACTGAATTGATTATGTTTATTTTTTTTGCATTTCCTCAGCTGTGATCCTTAGAGAGTCTTTGGTCACTGAAACTATCCTCCTCATCGTAGGAGTAAGACAAGATACACATCCTCATCCAGGATTCATAACATCTCTGATGGTGGAAATGGGAATTGTCAATGCTTTACCTATTTTCTTACAACCACTTTCTATTTTGTGAAGCTCAGACATCTTTTGTTGCACTTCAGAACTTGGAAAGGATGATTAAGTGAACTTCATATTTATGCTCCTGTAAAACAGCCATGTCTGGCCAAAAAGTCTTGGCTGGCCAATTTCATGTTCCTAGTCACCCTGGTGTGCTTAAAAATGTAAAATATGAATAGAAATACTGGAAAGATATTCTACTCTAATTTCTAATAAGTCTGACCTTCACTGTAAATCGGAATGCTGTGATTTGGAAATCATTAATTGAATAAAACGGAAATGGTAATTTTCAGAAATTCAGCTGTTTTTATTTTGTTGCAGAGGGGCTAATTACCCCCCTTCATTTCCAGATACTCATCTTTCTGAAAAAAAAACAAAAAAAACTTAATTAAGAAAATGTACTCGCCTGATTAAGTCCCATGTAAAGCATGCTGGGAACTACTTTATGTTGTAAAATAATTTCACCATAAACTAAAGCTAAATTACCTATCATATAAAAGTAGAATTTACTAAAACATTTTTTATTTACTTTCTAAGTAAACACAATTTTGAAAGACCTTAACGTGTATTGTGATGTTTTGTTATGAACTAACTAACAAACAAACACACTAATAACCTAATAAAATAAAATGTATTAATACCCACATTAATAGCCAGTTTGTGTTCTGCACATCAACACTGGTGTTAAGAGAAAGCACTAATTAAATTGGTTTCTTTTCATTTTAAGAGGAGTGTTGTTAGACAAACTGCACACACAAAAAAGCACTTTAAATAAGCACTTTCGTTTCACTATTTTAGTGTGGATGGCAGGGGAATTCTTTCAAAACCATTCCGCCAATCCAAACGTCATGATCATTTTCTATTATCTTGTACTGCAAAACTACTGACTTGTTCAAACACATGCAAATAAAGGCAGAGGATGTATTAATGATGCGAGGGCTGTTGCAAGCTTCCTGTTAAATGTTCATCACACCTTTTAGTCTTCGATGGAGGACTCTAAGGCACGGCAATGGAGAGCTTCAAAGTAAGATATGCAGACATTTATGTGCTGCGTTGTGCCTTATGATTACTTGAACAGATGTTATTTGAAGGGCAACTCTGTTTTAAATACAGATCTCATTTGCATTGCAGATATCTGAATAATCCTCTCAGTTACCAATACCTTTGTCCATTTTCATGGGACGAAACACTCACTTAGTCTGTCTTTTTCTTTCTTTTTTTGAGTGCTTCTTTTAGTTTCCTTTAAGGAGAGCATTTAGTGGGATGTTCATTGCTCAGAAGCTTTAGTTAGAAGTAACCCTATTAATTTACAGATAGCTAATAGTGTAATCTCAGCACCAGTGTTAGATTAATCCACATTCACCTCTACAATAAAGAGCAAGCTTGTGTCTGAATGCTTATGGTTTGGTGCAGCAGTAAACCTCAATTAATATCAATCATTAATATTACTTTATTTAAATCATGAATGCAGTTTTTAAATTCATGCTAATGTGAATAGATGGATTTAAAAGTAAGCACACTGATTGATAATATACAATGTGTACCCTTATTTGTGTGGACATCAGCTGGTAAAACTATTTTGTGGCATGATGAACTTTATAGATGAAATTCAGAGATACTTAAGATATAGTTTCAGAGGGAAATGTTCCGGTAGCTTTGCAGGCAAATAGAAAATAAGAGGAAACGTGATGTCAGTGACTTGCTGTCACGCATGAACACTGGTCATATAATGTCATTGCTCACTAAAACGTCCTCCCATGATATCTTCCTCCAGCTTAACAACCACTTCTTCTTTCGCTCTGACACCCAAGGGTGCTATTGCCCACACTGCAGACAATCAGTGGGAAACCACTGTTTCCACTGATCCCTGAAGGATCCATCCACAGGTGAATCAGAGAAAATTAAATATTGCAAAGTTCACCCAAAAACGTACAAATGCTGTCATCATTTACTCCCCCTCATGCCATTCCAATACAAAAAAATATATTTTAAAGGAATGTTGTTAACATTCAGGTTACAGGTTTGAAATGACAAGGATGGATACAGTAAATGATGACAGAATTATCATTATGTATGGAGAGTAATTGGTATCTGTTGCATCTACAGTCCGTGAGATTGCTAATCAACATTTAAATAATGTGGCTTAGTGTTCAGTTAGCTAGTCTATCAGAACCCCCCCCCCACCACCAACACCATCACCAACATCCCAACTCCACCTATATATTTCTGCTATGGTAATGTAATTTGATTTTGATTTGATTTTGCGGCAATAGTATGTTTTACAGGCTCACAGCAGTGGAACGTCTCCATATTTATTCTGCAGCAGCATATATAGCAGATCTATTCTGCCAAGTCCAAATATATTATATCATGTCATGTCCACTAACATGCAAAGCAATATTGTCATGACAGAAATATAATCATAGAAACTGAATTTGTTATTATTGGAGACTGTATTGTAATTATATCTGTGCCATTATTTGCTCTAAATATAAATATAATTTAACACTATTTAGACATTTTTTTTCTATTTATGGCTAGTAGCATCTAACTAAAATGTAAATAGACTCTGTCTGTTCTTTTTTGGGTAAGCTATTGCTTTAAAGAAGCATTGCATTGTATTATTGTGATATTCCCAGAGACACCAAATTGTTTTTTAGAGTGTACTATTAATAGTCCCTCTGGTCATAAAGGCAGTTTTCACTGCCTACCTTTACTGAGAAATACCATTTTGGGAAAATGTGACTAGTTTTCCACTCCAAAATCTACAGGAACCTTTAGCAGAGGACAATGGTACTTAACAGGGCTTGGTACTGAGGCAATACCATAAAGACCATAAACCACTGTCTACTCCATTCTACTCAGCAGCTAGTGAAAAATAAACATATTTAATTGTATTTCATATAAGTATACCACAAATACATTTTCATATTTATGTACTTAATAAAATGCCCATGTAATTGCACTTTTGGTACACTAAACTAATAAACTTAAAGTCTGCTAAATTGGAACAGTTTTGGCATGAAACTCTACATGGCGCAGTCCGATAGGTCTAACCGGGGGTGTAGATTACGCGGGGGATGTTTCCCCCCTACTTTTTATAATAAGCAAGCACAAAACTCTTCACTCCTTTTTTACGAAAAAGTCAAGTAGCGTAAGTTGGCATGTGGTGTCCAAATAGTGTTGCACAATGTTGAGTGTCTCTGCTATTGCTCTTGTTGAATAATTAGCAAGTTATGATGTTAATTATATGGAGAGAAAAAAAGCTGCCTGGATAAACATGCACTTTTTTATTTTCAGTGTATTTTTTCATAAGTCTTTTAATTTGAACATGTATATATGTTATCAGAACCCTTCAAATAAAGGTAACCCTTCGAATAAAGATAATGTTGAACTGATATTTTACAGCGTTGTGACATGTTTAAGCCAATTCGACATAAAGTATTTCAATCAAGTATGCATGCATTGACGATCCGATATAGGAACGATCTTAATTCAGGGGTGCTCTTTCATTATTGCACTAATTTTACGTTTTTATGTGTTATCAAGAATGAACAAGAAACAGACAATGTAGGTTTGTCAGGGCAGAATCAGGATGACACACAAGACAAATAAACTTCACAGGTGAGAACAGATAGAGTGGCTTTTTTACATTGTATTAAATCTATTAATACACAAGTGTTTGTAGGATTATATATGGACCAGTCATAAAAAAACACATAATTAGTCAAATATAGAAGAAAAAAAATTTGCATTAGTATGATAAACAACTTGGTATGGTATTTTTCATGACCATATTTTGCATCCCATAATCCTACCTAATACCTAAACCTAACAACAACAAAGACTACCTTGCAAGCTATTACTAAGCAGTAAATGAAGAGTTTATTGAGGCAAAAGTCATAGCGAATATGTGTTCCCATACTAAAGTGTTAAAAAACAATTTAGGATACAAATGATTGGTTATTGTCCAGCAGTGTGCTTATTTTGTAATTTTCTTCTCATGTTTCATACACTACTTTATTTGCAATAGACCGAGGCAGAAGTTAATTCAGAGCTGAGTGTGAACGAGGGAGAAAGTTTCAATGAGGCTTCAGAGGTAAGGACAGATTATTTACAGCATTGTCTATGATAATATATTTCTTATACATTTTAACATAGATTAATCTGTCTAAATTGTACTTTTTTATACTTCGGTTTTAAATAGCTTTATATATTTTAGATATGTTAGCTTTAATACTGTGTCAAAAAGCCACTATTTTTAAACAAACCAGCCAGAAAGCTTAAATGAAATGCTACTAAATGTTTATTTAATCTCGTTGTTTAATTGATTTAGGGTCTACATACCTCGATATGTTTGTCAGTTGAGCTCAATACATAGTTTCTTTGCAATAGTTTTGAATAACTTTTTTTATTTAATTCCTGAAACATGGACTGTATAATAGAACAGAACAGAATAAAGTAGTATGTGAATAAATCCATTACTGTGTGCCATGTACTGTACATACAACATACACAAAATACAATGTGAAATATGTAAACAATAGTATCCTTATAAGGACATATTTGTAACTTATACTCAAAAAGGTGCACATTAGTACCTACGAGTTCCAATATGTACCTTAATGTACAACTATGAAACTTTTTGGGGTAAATAAGGCACAAAGATGTCCTTTTAAGGGTACTGTCCCAGTGAAAAGCTATAGAATTTCCTTATTTATTTATTTATTTATTTATTAATGTATGTTATATTTGCAGCAGCAGCATTCCTTACATGCTCACAGCAGAATGTTGTGGATGTATTGGCGGTAGCAAGTCTCTGTACTTGCTCTGCAGCAACAGCAGCAGTGTAGCAGATCTTTTCTGCTAAGACCAAATGCATTAACATTGTTATGTACATTACCATGCAAACCACTCCGAGACTTGTCATGATATAACTAATTTTGTTCTTACAGTAATGCACTTTAATTGTTTAGAAATAGTGCTGAAGTCCAAATAAAGATATTCTGAAGTATATTTGATTATGCTAAAGTGGAAATATTGATTGAGTATACTTAAGTTACACTTTAAATATTTTTCATTTAAAGAGATATTATTCAAAGATCATACAATCCTCATAAAAAATGACATTTAAACACATGTTAGGCTTAATATTAAGAAAAATGCATTGCGCCCAAATAGTATGCCAAATAAAGATTAATTCTATTTTTTTATATCAGTAAGTTTCTAGTTATCTGTCAGTAAATATGTTAATTTATTTGAACTATATTAGTATGAAATAAATGTATTTTAAATATATTTCTTTTTTACTAGGGTAGGTGGGAGGTGTATGGACAAATAAATCCCAGACGAAGAGCCGCCTGAATTTAAACAGTATTTCTTCATTGCATAGCTTTCTAATGGAGAGTGGATGGATAGTCCTTGCTCTTTGAATGAACCGTACCAGGTGGCACTTCAATAGCACAATTCTGAAGCCTATAGAGGTGGTACAGTAGCTTTATTGCTTTTACTTTCAATAGGGTCTGGCTGTAGACAGCACTTGCACGCTCAGACACTTGCGCTTCCGGTAGTGATGTCACTTGCAGTCTTTTTAATTTTTTATTTTGTTCAATTTATTGATTATTTTTTGTTTTAATCTCTCAACATTTTACAACAGTAGCAGGTGGTGAAGACAATAAAAAATAAACTAAAATACAATGTTACTTGCAATCGCTGCTTACACTTTCTGCTACCTGTGACGTCACTTGCATTCGACACGAATCGTGTGCATTGGTTAAACGATTTAATTTAATAAAAAAAAAAGAAATTTAGAAGTTTCATCTGGTCTTGTTGAGATGTATAGTTGAGTGTCATCAGCATAACAATGGAAACTAATCCTGTATTTTCTAATAATATTACCAAGGGGCAACATGTATAATGAAAATAGCAGAGGACCTAGGACAGATCCTTGTGGTACTCCATACTTTACTGGTGATAATTGAGATGCCTCCCCATTTAAATAAACAAAGTAGGAGCGATCGGACAGGTAGGATCTAAACCATCTTAAAGCCTGCCCTTGAATACCTGTATAGTTTTGTAATCGATCTATGAGTATGTCATGATCTATAGTGTCAAACGCAGCACTAAGATCAAGTAAAACTAGCAATGAGATACAGCCTTGGTCTGACGCAAGAAGCAAGTCATTTGTAATTTTAACAAGCGCAATTTCTGTGCTATGCTGGGGCCTAAAACCTGACTGAAATTCTTCATAGATATCATTTTTTAGCAAGAAGGAGCACAATTGAGCAGACACTACCTTTTCTAAATGTTTTGACATAAACGGAAGATTTGAAATGGGCCTGTAATTTGCCAGTTCACAAGCATCTAGTTTTGGTAATTTAATTTAGTGAAAGTGAAGTGATGTGTGGCCAAGTATGGTGACCCATACTTGGAATTTGTGTTCTGCATTCAACCCATCCATAATTGAGACTGTTTAAGTTTTGGGGGGATTAAAAAAAGGAGTGAATTTCTATAAGGGGTTGTGTCCACAAACTGCTAGGACACATATTTATATGCAAATTAAGATATTTTTCAACCAATGTCTCCTTTTAAATTAAAATATTATAATCTTAATTTCAAGTGATGAAAGATTTTGAAAGTCGTCAGTAATCAGTGTTGAACACTACTGCAAGGTTAACCCTGCCTGGTTAACATGTTTGAAAATGATTAACAGTTGAAAACATTAGAAATTTAGAAAAGTAATCAAAAAGTAATCAAATGTAATCAGTTACATTACTTTAATAAAGTAATTGAAAAACTACACTACTAATTACATTTTAAGTAGGGTAACTTGTAATCTGTAACCTATTACATTTCCGAAGTAACCTTCCCAACGCTGTACATGTCCCATCAGAGAAAGTAATATACTGGACCATTGTTGCACCACAATAAAGAATGCATACCACTCAGACCCACTGGAAGCTGTGGGGCTCTCTGATCACTGCCTGGTTCATCTTATACCAACCTACAGGCAAAAACTTTAAAAATCTGCAAAAGCTGTGGTAAAGACTGTAAAGAGATGGACCAACGAGAAAGAGCAGGTTTTACAAGCCTGTCCCGGCCTTACTGATTGGAGTGTTTTTTTAAGCTGCTGCCACCAATCTGGACGAGCTCACAGAGACTGTAACTTCATATATCAGTTACTGTGAGGATATATGCATTCCCACCAAGACTTATTTAATATTCAACAATGATAAGTCATGGTTTAGAGCAAAACTCAGACACCTTCGTCAGGCAAAAGAGGATGCCTTCAGAAATGGGGACAGTGTCTTGTACAATCAGGCCAGGAACACACTGAATAAGGAGATTGGAGTGTCTAAAAGACCCTACGCTAAAAAGCTGAAAGATCAGTTCACTTTCAACGTTTCCGCTTCAGTGTGGAAAGGCCTGAACGCCATCACCAAGTACAGGACACCATTCCCAGCACTGAGGTGAATCAACAACTTGCTGAAGACCTGAATTCGTTTTATTGTATATTTGAAACCCCCCACACCCGTCCTGACCATCTCTCTACACAACCGTTAACACCTCCAGCAACCCCCTTCTCCCCAACTCCTGTACTTCAGATCAGTGAAGAAGGTGTGCACTGGGTTTTCAGGAAGAACAAGAGAAAGAAGACACCAGGCCCAGATGGTGTGACACCAGTCTGTCTGAAAACCTGTGCTGGCCAGCTGGCACCCATCTTCACACAGATCTTCAATAGATCTCTGGAGTTGTGTGAAGTCCCTTCCTGTTTCAAACGCTCCACCATTATCCCTGTTCCAAAGAAACCCAAGATAACAGGACTCAACGACTACAGACCTGTGGCTCTAATGTCTGTCATCATGAAGTCATTTGAAAAACTGGTTCTGGCTTATCTGAAAGACATCACTGGACCCTTACTGTACCCCCTGCAGTTTGCCTACAGAGCAAATGATGCAGTCACCATGGGACTGCACTTCATCCAACAGCATATGGACAGATCAGGGACTTATGTGAGGATCCTGTTTGTGGACATTAGTTCGGCATTAGTTCATCCCTACACTCCTCTAGACCAAACTAACCCAGCTCTCTGTCATCAGTTAGTGAGACTGGGGAAATGCATGTCAAACAGCCGCTCCACCAGCACTGCTGCCCCTCGGGTATGTGTTCGCTCCCCACCAGTGGTGGAAAGATTACTGAAAAAATATACTCAAGTAAAAGTACCATTACCTTCCAAAAAATGTAGTGTGAGTAGAGTAAAAGTACTTGTCCAAAAAACTACTTGAGTAATAGTAAAAGAGTAGCCTATTTAAAAGTACTCATGAGTAGTGAGTACTGAGCTGTGCATTCTATACCCCGTCATAATAAACGCTGTACACTGAGACGTTAAACCGAGGTCCTGACTCTCTGTGGTCATTAAAAATCTCATGGCACCTCTCGTAAAGAATAGGGGTGTAACCCTGGTGTCCTGGCCAAATTTCCACCACTGGCCCTTGTCAATCATGGCCTTCTAAGAATCCCCATCCACTTGATTGGCTCTATGACTCTCTCTCCTCTCCACCTGTAGCTGGTGTGTGGTGAGCGCACTGGCGCCGTTGTCCTGTGGCTGCCGTTGTATCATCCGAGTGGATGCTGCACACTGGTGGTGGTTAAGGAGAGACCCCAATCACCAGGTCACCAGGCACAAGAACAGTTTCTTCCCCAAGGCAATCCACCTTATGAACAGTTAAATGCCCCCCCCCCCACCCCACCATTATGCAATAACAATGTGCAATAACCTTATATTTATATTCTACCACCTCCATCCTAGTACATCCCTGCTGTTGTACATAGCACAACTTTACATACAATCATTTATGTTTCAAATTATTTTATTTTTCAATTTGTATTTATTTGTTTACATATGTGTATTTTTTTTATTCTCATTGTATTTTTATTGTCTGTATAATAGTTGTTGTCTCTGTGAACTGGAATTCCAGTGGTGAGTGGCACTGATCTCGAAGTAGGCCGCGAGTTTCTGCATGGCCAGTGCACGATCTGGCACGACTACCACTCTCATCTGAGCTGAACCGAAAATTGTTCCCAGGAATGATATTCACTGGCTGGGGGACAGCGTACTCTTGGCGAAATTGACCCTGAGTCCCAGGCGCTCTAATGGCTGAGGAGGAGGGTCCTGTGTGATATTAGTTCTGCCTCTGACTGGACCAAGACAAGCCAGTCGTCAAGGTAGTTGAGAATACGGATTCCCATCTGCTTTAGAGGGGAAACAGCCACGTCCATGCACTTCGTAAAAGTGTGGGGAGCCAGAGACAGTCCGAAGGGAAGAACCGTGTACTGATAAGCCACTCCCTCAAAGGCAAATCTCAAGAATTGTCTGTGACAGGGGGCTATCTGGACATGAGCTCGCTCGAGACCGAGCACTGGAGTCCTCTGCACTGCTGGTTTTTCTCACAGATTCCTGGGAGGAAGAAAACGGGAGGGCGCAAGGGCTGGAATCTTTCTCTGAAAAGACAGCAATCCGCGAGCACTGAGAGGCGAGACTGATGTTCTCGCAATGAGAAAAGTCCGTCCTCACGAGCACGAGTCATGTGAGTACAACTGTGAACATTTAATTTTAATAAAAAAAATGTAATTAATTTGTGTAATTAATTAATTAATTTATTACAGTTCATTACTGTTAAAATGCACTTTTTATCTTAATCTTTTTAATAATCTTTAATAATAATAATCTTTTTATCTTAACCCCACAGCAAAATGAACACTGCTCAGTGTGCAGACTACAGGTTGTTAAAGTAACACTAAAGCAGTGCTGCAGTTAATTGGATAATTAAGTAACGAATGAGCATTAGTGATGAACCAAACAATCAATCACTGAAGGAAAGAGGAACAACTAGAACAGAAACACAGCAACTACAACTGACTCACAGCCACAGCCTTAGATTAAATTAACCGAAATAAAATATGACATTGACTCTCTCAAGATCTCAGCAGAGGATGATTAAACCACTCCACAAACAGCATTACCTTCACTTATTATTGCTAAACAGTTTGACTTTCTGTCAGATGTCTGCAAAAGTTGTTATTGAGAATTAACAGAGGTTTCGATAATGTTTTATTAAAAATAATATTTGTTTGAAGTTACCATAACAGTGGTTGGTGTTTGCTTTATTTGGGCTCTTGACCCTTATTTATTTTTCTTTTTTTATTCTATGGTTACAATGACTGATTTCAGGGGTCTGATTCACTAGCCTTTTCTGGAGTTTAGTTTTTTATTAAATGCATAATAACATCTCATAATCTCACATTATTGCTTATAGTAGACCCATGCACGAGATCCAGCACTATTGTGACAATTAGATCACAGTCAACATGAGGCTTCATTCTGCAATGTATGATGGGAGTCACCAAACACTATAAACAAAAATGGTGCATTAGCTCATAATCCATCATAAGCACTATTATTATTCACTACTATTATACATTATGGTGACTTAAATCAATATGTTGTCTGTAACATTAGCATTAACATCTAAAACTCTGTTAATAATACATTTTGTATAAAGTTGTAAAATGAAAGCTGTTAATGCTGTTTGTGGATTTGTTTGATCATCCTCTGATAAGATATTGAGAGATTTAATGTCTTCTTTTATTTCAGGTGATTTCATCTAAGGCTGTATCTAGAAGTCAGTTGCAGTTTGTGTTTCTATTTTTTCTGTTCTTATTGTTTTTCTTTCAGTGATTCTGCTTGTTAACAGCAGGTGTTTGTCAGTAATGGCACTCACTCACTGAATTCACTCAATTCACATTTTCATTCACTCGTCAAGTGGACAATATTAAACTCATGTTGGGAATAGTGAATGAGAGTACGGGGTTTAAGAGTTTTTCATGTAAAACATACATAAAAAAAAGTCATGTTATTTTACAATAGACAAGTTCACAGTCTATTTTTGTAATTGCATGAATATTATCTGTATTTCAAAAATACAGGAAAATCTGTAATAAACCGTAAAACTACTATAACAGGAATTCAGTTTAGTCTGTTATCCAGAAGTGAGGAGGATGCTGGCAGCTGTCTGCCAGCAATTCTTGTGGCCAACCATGGACTTCTGCTAGTTAGTGGCAGC
Organism: Oxygymnocypris stewartii; assembly: GCA_003573665.1. Lineage (NCBI taxonomy): Eukaryota > Metazoa > Chordata > Actinopteri > Cypriniformes > Cyprinidae > Oxygymnocypris > Oxygymnocypris stewartii. The sequence goes on from QVTF01019772.1 coordinate 297,414, forward strand.
CAAACAAAACAAGAACAAATACAGCAGTTCTCCTCGCATTGGTCTGCTCCAGTCCTTTCTCATCCCCTCCCAGCCCTAGTAACATATTGCCCTGGACATTATCACTGGTCTCCTACTGTTCAGTGGCAAAACTGTGGTCCTCACTGTGGTGGAATATTTTCTCAAGGCAGTTCCTTTTTTTCGTGTCCCCAAAACTCCCCTCTGGAGATGGTGCTTGCTGTCGGGGTCCATATCTTCTGGATTCACGAGCTTGGATAAGGTCCTGAAGAACGTCAGCTGACGTTGATATTTTTAGGTTATATAACCAAAATCCAAAGTTAAGTCAACGTCAAATTGGTGTCAAAAACTTACATCAACCCGATTTTCGTTCTCCACCAAAATGCAATGTCTACCTGACGTTATATTGACACACTGTGCCTGTTTATTCCTTTGGCTCTGCTCTGCTCAGCCTGATCTTCTGCCTGCTCATCAGATCTCATCTAACTCTCTGGTCTGGATGCCTTCTATACAGTGGCATGTGAAAGTTTGGGAACCCCTTGCATAATCTGTAGAAAACTGAATAATAAAAAAAAAGGGATAATACAAAATGCATGTTGTTTTTTATTTAGTACTGTCACACAACAGATTAGTTGTGCGACAGATAGTCGTGCAAAGGTGCAACAGATTATACATATGCAATGTCGTGGATGTGCATTGTATGGTATCCAGTGATAGCAGATAGGTTGTGTTCCACAGTCCAGTGGAACTGTGTTAATGTACAGTGCATGGCATGTTGTGTGAGTGGGAGTGTGATGTAGGGTGAATTAGTTCTGACTGTTCATTAGCCTGATAGCCTGAGGAAAAAAGCTATCCCTCAGTCGGCTAGTGCGGGATCAGATGCTGCGGAGATGTCTCCCTGAGGGCAGCAGATAGAGCAGTCTGTGGGACAGGTGGCTGGAGTCCTTGATGATCCTCCGGGCTTTCCTTATACACCGCCTGGTGTAGATGTCCTGGAGGGAGGGAAGCTCACCTCCAACAATGTGGCGGGTAGTTCGCACGACACATTGGAGAGCTTTGCGGTTGCCAGCGGCGCTGTTTCCAAACCAGGCGGTGATGCAGCCGGTCAGGATGCTCTCCACAGTGCAGGTGTAGAAGGATCTGAGGATGCTGGGGCTCGTTCCAAACTTCCTCAGCCGTCTCAGGAAGAAGAGGCGCTGATGTGCCTTCTTCAGCACTGCGTCTGTGTGAGCAGACCATGTGAGATCCTCGGTGATGTGAACGCCGAGGAACTTAAAGCTGCTCACCCGCTCCACAGGTGTCTTGTCGATGGTGATGGGTGTGTGTAATCTGCTCTGTCTCCTGTAATCCACCACCAGCTCCTTGGTCTTGTCGATGTTTTGCGAACCGCAAAAAAACGCCGTGGCGCTGCTGAGTTCAGTCGCCTGTGAATTAGCTCCGCTCAAAATTGTGTTTTTATGTGTTTTTTTCTATTTTTACCTCTCTTTTTATACGTGTAACTTCTGCAATGATTATGTACGACAAGAGAACACTCTTGGACATTGGACAGCGTTACACTAACCTGATCCAGGACACTTTATACACTGATCCAGCGTGGCCATTGGAGATTCTTCGGAGCACCGAAGCTGACAAAGGCTGCCTCAATAATACCAGGAGGCGAAGGAAACACCACGGGAAACGTGCTGGAATCCGCAACAGACTGAGAAAAAGGGCTCACAGTCCCCCTTTACCGAGTATTTTGCTCGCCAATGTCCAATCCTTGGAGAATAAGATGGACGATCTCAGAGCCAGGATTAGTTTCCAACGTGACATCAGGGACTGTAACATAATTTGTTTGACCGAGACATGGCTCACGCCAACGGTCCCGGACAACGCTGTAACGCCGTCTGACAACTTCTCTGTTTTACGGATGGACAGAACAGCCGAGGCCGGGAAAACTAAAGGTGGTGGAGTGTGTTTCTTCATTAACAAGAAATGGTGTGACCCCAGGAACATCTCCATTCTGTCGCGCTCCTGCTCGCCCCATCTAGAACATCTCTCCATTATCTGCCGCCCATTTTATCTGCCCCGGGAATTTACATCGATCCTCGTGTCTGCCGTTTATATTCCTCCACAAGCAGACACTAGCGTGGCTTTGTCCAATCTCCACGATGAAATCAGCGGATATATCAACAAACATCCCGACGCTGCATGCATCATCGCTGGAGACTTTAACAAGGCCAACCTCAAAAAGGTCATCCCTAACTTTCATCAGCACATATCCTGTCCAACCAGAGGACTGAATACACTCGATCACTGCTACACCCAATTCAAAAATGCCTACAAAGCCCATTCACTGCCGGCGTTTGGAAAATCAGACCACGCGGCCATCTTTCTCACACCGGATTATAAACAACGGATCCTTCAAGAACCCCCGGTGGAGAGGGAAGTGACGCGCTGGTCCCCCCACTCCGAAGCTACGCTACAGGCGTCTCTTGATGACGTCGACTGGGACATGTTCCGGGCGAGTTCATCTGACGTCAGCGAATTCACGGAGGTAGCATTAAGCTTCGTAAACACACTAACCGAACAGGCAACCGAAACAATAACAATAAAGACTTTCTCAAATCAGAAGCCGTGGGTGGACAGAACAATTCGTGACGCAGTTAACCATCGAACTGCCGCATACAATGCCGGTATTCTGTCAGGGAACATGAGTGAGTACAAGTCATCTTGTTATGCTCTCCGTCGTGCAGTAAGAGCCGCTAAACGCCGATACAGTGAGAGAATTGAGTCACATTTCCAGCTCAATGACTCTCGACGCATGTGGCAGGGACTAAAGACCATCTGTTCCTCTGGAAACAACAACTCTGTGGAGGTGAGAGCAGACCCGTTGCTAGCCGTAGAGCTAAACAACTTCTACGGCCGCTTTGAATGCAACGGCGGCGCGACTCTGCCGTACAGCGCGTCAGCAAGCAGCAGACAGAGCAGCAATCATGTATTCACCGTGTCAGAGGATGACGTTCGGAGGGAACTAAAGAGAGTGAACGTCAGAAAAGCAGCAAGACCCGATGGGATTACTGGCCGCGTTCTGAGGTCCTGTGCTGATCAGCTTGCTGGGTTGTTTACATCCATATTTAATGAGTCCCTCGTTACCTCTGTGGTCCCCACCCCCTTTAAAAAATCTGTCATTATCCCTGTGCCCAAGAACAGTAAACCCTCTTGCCTGAATGACTATCGCCCAGTTGCCCTTACATCGACAGTCATGAAGGTTTTTGAGAGACTTTTAAAGAAACACATTTGCTCCTCCATCCCTGCTACCTTGGACCCTCTTCAGTTTGCCTACCGGCCAAATAGGTCTACTGATGATGCCATCTCTCAGGTACTGCACTCCTCCCTCACTCACATCGACAGCAAAAATGGCAACTATGTCAGGCTGCTATTCATTGACTATAGCTCCGCTTTCAATACTATAGTCCCCACCAAGCTGGCTGTTAAACTCTCAGACCTCGGCCTAAACACTTCACTTTGTGACTGGATTCAAGATTTCCTCACCGCCAGACCACAAGTGGTGAAAGTCGGCCAGTTCACCTCCAACTCCATCACCCTGAACATAGGAGCCCCACAGGGCTGTGTCCTGAGCCCCCTGCTATACTCTCTATACACCCACGACTGCGTGTCCTCTCACAGCTCCACCTCTATCATTAAATTTGCTGATGATACTGTGGTCCTGGGCCTCATTAACAACGATGACGAGACCGCATACTTGGATGAGGTGGAGAGACTTACATCATGGTGCCAGGACAACTGTCTCTCTCTGAACGTGAGCAAAACCAAAGAGCTGATCGTGGACTTCAGGAAGAGACAGCAGCGGCCCTACACCCCTCTTATGATCAGTGGGACCCCTGTGGAGAGGGTGAGCAGCTTCAAGTACCTCGGTGTAAACATCTCCGAGGACCTGACATGGACTGCACACATCCAAACACAGGTGAAGAAAGCCAGGCAAAGGCTGTACCATCTGCGACAGCTGAGGAAATTCAGGGTCTCACCAGCTATCCTGAAAACTTTCTACTCAGGGGCCATAGAAAGTGTACTGACTCAGTGCATCTCAGTGTGGTATAATAATGCCACAAACCAGGACTGCAAAGCTCTGCAGAGAGTCGTGCGCTTAGCTGAGCGCATCTCAGGGTCTGCTCTCCCCTCTCTGCAGGACATCTACCTCAAACGCTGCAGAAGCAGAGCTGCTAAAATCATCAAAGACTCAACTCACCCCGGTAACCATCATTTCCGTTTACTGCCATCGGGCAAGCGCTTCAGGAGCTTGATGGCAAAGACAGAGAGACTAAGGAGGAGCTTCTTCCCTCAGGCCATCAGGCTCCTTAACACAAACTCTGTTCCATAAACTTTCACAAGACTCATTATTATCTAAAAAAAAAAAAATATAACAAAACCATTCATATTCTCATCATCTGTATTGCCGCTATGTGTGCATACCCAGTACAACCCGTTGCACATCCCTCTCATCCCTCCTGTTTATACTAATATTTATTAAGTCCCATATACTGTTTTTGCACATCCTATTTGTTTTGCACATCTTACTGTTTTACTGTTTTGCACTTTAATTCTTTATTCTATTGCACATTTTACTTTTTATTTCCTTTTTAACTATATAGATGCTCTTGTGTGGTGTTACTTTTATATAATTTTTTTTTTATTCCTTGCACTGTCCACTGAGCGGACCTGATTCGACCTACATTTCACTTTTGATTATACCCTGTATAATTTATCATGTGACAAATAAAGAAACCTTGAACCTTGAACCTTGTTGAGTGAGAGGTGGTTCTCCTGACACTATTTAGTCAGGGTACTCACATCCTCTCTGTAGGCCTTCTCATCGTTGTCGGTGATCAGGCCTATCACCGTTGTGTCATCGGCAAATTTGACGATGACGTTGGAGCTGTGTGTAGCTGTACAGTCGTGTGTGTACAGGGAGTACAGGAGTGGGCTGAGGACGCAGCCCTGCGGAGCACCAATGTTGAGGACCAGGGGAGATGAGGTGTTGTTGTCCATTCTGACCACCTGACTTCTGCCTGACAGGAAGTCCAGGATCCAGCTGCACAGAGATCTGTTCAGTCCCAGACTCTGAAGCTTCGCAACCAGTGTGGCAGGCACTATGGTGTTAAATGCTGAACTATAATCAACCTCACATAGGTGTTCTTATTTTCCAGGTGGGAGAGAGCAGTGTGCAGTGTGAAGGCAATAGCATCGTCTGTGGAACGGTTACTGCGATATGCAAATTGTAGTGGGTCCAGTGAAGCAGGCAGCACAGAGCAGATGTAGTCTCTGACGAGCTTCTCAAAACACCTGCTGAAGATGGGTGTCAGAGCAACGGGCCTCCAGTCCTTCAAGCATGTGATTTTATTTTTCTTTGGTTTGGGCACAATGGTGGATTTTTTGAAGCATGCGGGAACCACAGACAGTGAGAGGGAAAGATTGAAGATGTCTGTAAAAACCCCGACTAGCGCATGCTTTGAGCACACAGCCTGGTATACCATCCGGACCCACGGCTTTGCGGATGTTCACTCGTTTGAAGGATCGGGTTACATCCACGACAGAAAGGGAGAGTGGACTCACCTCTTCTGCAGCAGCCGCGGGAGCGCTCTCTGTGTGGACGGTGTTATCAGCCTCGAAACGAGCATAAAAAGTATTAAGCTCGTCCGGTAGAGAGGTGGCAATGTTCACAGTAGCTGGTTTATTCCCTTTAAAACCTGTGATGTTGTTGATGCCCTGCCACATGTTTCTTGCGTTGTTGGTGTTGAATTGTTCTTCAACTTTGTTTTTATATTGTCGTTTGGCGGCTTTGGTGGATCTCCTGAGATCGTAACTGGCTTGTTTTCGATCGTCAGTGTTTCCGGATTTAAAAGCAGATGTCTGCGCTGACAAGGCTGATCGAACATTGCTGTTAATCCACAGTTTTTGGTTTGGGTAGATGCAGATTATTTTTGTCGGAACTACGTCTTCTACACACTTCCTGATAAAACACGTTACAGATTCTGAATACGCCTCTATGACGTCATCAGACGCTGCCCGGAACATGTCCCAGTCCACGTGATCAAAACAGTCCTGTAGTATAGCGTCCGATTGGTCCGATCAGCATTGGATTGTCCTGAGGGCGGGTGCTTCACGTTCCAGTTTCTGCCTATAATCAGGCAGGAGCAGAACGGAGGAGTGATCCGATTTGGCGAAAGGTGGGCGGGGGAGGGACTTGTATGCGTACCGGAAGGGGGAGTAGCAGTGGGCCAGTAGTTGAAAGTATTTTGGAGCTATTGTTCTGAAGTTGGCTTTATTAAAGTCCTCGTAACAACAAACGCCGCATCTGGGTGCGCGGTTTCCTGCTCACTTATATTCCCGTACAGTTCCTTGAGTGCCTGGTCTGTGTTGGCTTGGGGGGGAGTGTAAACAGCCGTGATTATGATCGCTGTAAATTCCCTCTGTAGCCAGAATGGTCGACACAGAAGCATATGAAATTCCAGATCAGGGAACAGAAGAATTTAATAGAGTGTATGTTCCTTTCATCACACAACGAGTTGTTGATATAGAAACAAATGCCCCCACCTCTGCTTTTCCCTGTGAGCTCTTTCGTTCTGTCTGAGAGATGCACGGAGTACCCTTTGAGCTTGATGGCTGAGTCTGGAACCATTGCAGACATCCAGGTTTCTGTGAGGCAAATAACGCAGGAGTCACTTGTTTCTCGTTGGTATGAGATGCGCGCCCGCAGTTCACAGAGTTTGTTGTCCAGTGACTGAACGTTAGCCAGCAAAATGGTTGGGAGAGGAGGTCAGAAGGCACGGCGTCTCAGTCTGACGAGGACGCCAGCTCTCTTCCCTCTTCTTCGGCTATGTTTCCTTCATCGTGGTCGTACGAGTCGTGCGGTACAGACAAAGGGCTCTGATGCGGTGTCTGTAAACAGACCACCGGCATTCAAGAACTCAAAGTCCGGTTTGCTTAAAAGCGTGTCTCTATCGTAGACAGTTATACTTACAACACCTAACACGTAAAACAACAAATAAAACATATGAAAAACTTCAGAGTTTTCTCGGAGCTCGCAACACGGCTGCCATCCTCGGCACCTCACATTTCTAATTTGAGGTTGTATTACGTAGATTCTGGCACCCAACATCACAACAAGATGATATTTTAAGCTCCTTATGTAGACGAATATGTGCTGGTTTCCGAATGGGCCACCTCCTTTGTTTTGAATCCAGCTAGTGCTGTGATGTAATTGTGACGTCAGCCCTACATGACCCTATTTACCTGTGGTTGGCCTAGCCATACATCACTCCGAAAACAACAGGCCAATCAGAAGAGAGGCTCATGATTATTAATTAGACGGGACAAATCAACCTGTTTTTACCAGAGCTCCTGAGAGAAGAGCTGTAAAAATATATTGAGATGGTTTTTTTATACTTATACCACAAATATATATTTTTAAGGACGTCAAAACCTAAAATAAAACTCCAGAAAGGTGTACAACATATTTGTACACCTTTAATATTGTGTATGGTTACCTTTTTTCTGAACAGTTAAACTGAGCACTGTTCTTCAGAAAATCCTCCAGGTCCTGCAGATTCTTCAGTTTTCCAGCACCTTTTGCATATTTATACCCTTTCCAGTTGTGACTGTATGATTTTGAGATTCATCTTTTCACACTGAGGACAATTGAGAGACTATCAAACTATCAAAAAAGGTTCAAACTTTCACTGATGCTCCAGAAGGAAATACAATGCATTAAGAGGTAAATTGTTCTTAATTTATCTTCCGGGAAACATGCAAGTACCTTCTGTTGCTTCCAAAGGGCAGTACTAAATGGGAAAAAAATTATATTTTAACAAAATAAGAATTGTTTGGACATCTTTCTGTTAAAAAGTTTTCATCCCCCAGCTCTTAATGTCTTCGGTTCTCCATTCCTCTGTCCCACAGCTGGTGACCTGCCAGACTGTTTTAGTTTTTGAGCTTTTTGTGTTTTAATATACAGTTATTTTTTCCTCACTTTTCTTGTTTTCTTGCTTATCCCTGACATCCCCAACATGCTGTATTTTTAGATATTATTTTACCTCAAAGTATCACAAACATTGCAGGACGAGTTACACGTCATTTATACAATTTAGGGGTTTGTTCAAATCACTGATCAAAGTTTGAGTATAAGTATTATTGATACTTGACTTAGCAAACACCACTAATAAACAGATTGGCGAAGGAGGTCAGAATCAGAGGGAATGGTGAGAGCAATGCATTGTAAGCACACTGCAGCAGTTTGCAGGGTTGTGGTTATAAGTACAGCATGAACCTCAGCAGTACTGTGGAGATTCGTTTCAAGAATCTTCTTTTTGTCTGTCTCTTGCTTTTGTGTTCTTTTTTAGGAGGTAATTACACTTTCCAAAAGCTTTGCCACTCATTGTAAGTCTTTTCTTGATTGTATTATCCTTGAAAGTACCCTTAATAAACAAACTGGAAGAACTCTCATTAACAACTGAACACATTCCTTCAGCTCATTTTAATGCATGCAATATTTCTTTGTGGAATCACTATTTCTGTGGTTTGGGATGATGTCTAATTAGCGTTGGCCTAAATAAAGCTGTTCAACTCTTTTTGAAGAAAGTGACAGTTGTATTAGCAGTGACGTGCTTTTGAGAAAACACATTGAAAATGAAAATTAAAAAAAGTGACTTTATCACCCCATTTGGGTTCATGTGTTTTCTGTAGTTGGGTACATCATTATGGGGCTAAAAGTTCCTTCATTGGCTGTGAAAATAAATAAATAAACTCTTTAAAAACTATACATTTTTTGTGTAAAATTACAGTTTATTACAGGTTAATAATTGCATTATTTTAACAGTAATGTCACAGTGGGACTTCTCTTGTACTGTATCTAACTACATTTCTTGTAAACAAACAGCATCACATTGTGTTTCTACAGTGCATATGTGCTATAAAAGCACACAGCATGCAATGCAGCATGAATAGATCATGCTGTAGATGTTTTCTTTATTTTGGGGGGTTTTATTTGTGCCATTGTTGTTGTATTGTAACTTGTTTTCAGTTCACTTTTAGCAGCTCGTGTTGTTGGTTTATTTTGTAATGTTGGTTTATTTTGTGTTTTTATTGTTTGAGCATTACCATTGTTGTATTTTGTGTGAGTATCGGTCACATCTTTCAAAGTTGCATCTCAGCAGTTGCTTCACTATTGTGAAATATTCGTACAAGAACAGTTATGAATGTGAAATAAGTTATTGGTTAATCTTCATGAATAAATAATGCTAAAATAAATCTTCATGTACATGCAAAGAATACTTTGACTTACTTCAAACTAACTTCAAATGTTTTCCTTTGTCACACTTCTGACATGACTAGATCAGAAATTTGAATATGAATATACTAGGTCCAAGATCCTAAACAAATACTGATCACGAATCACCAATATAGTTACTTCAAAACAATTACAGTAGTAAAAAACTAAATTTCTCAGTGGCACAGTTACAGACAACTTTAGAATGTGAATCCACAGTAACATTACAGTACTGTAATCTATCTAATGCAATTCAAATGCTTTTTGGTACTACTGCATAAAACTGTATCTGTAACTGTAATGCATTTTCTTAATGTAAGAGCATCTTACGGAAAAAAAAGCATGGGTGAAGGCTATATTTTAAGCCTGTGTTGATTTTGTTATGGGTAAAAATGCATCAGCAGCTTTTTTTAGCCATGATACATTAATTTCTCTAATGTATCTCATGCTGTTATACACAGCAAGTGTTTTAAGGCTGTAAAATCAGGTTAGCTGCTGTAGGCTCTTGCTGGGAGCTTGAGTGATGATTCACCTCTCGTTGAACCTCAGGAATAAGTGGATGCCAATGTGGCTGTTGGCATCGTTCAACGTTAGGCTGTGCCAATCATTTGTACCTCTCCTCCACCGAATCTGGCAAAGGTTTTCCTTTGGACTTCTGCCATACATTCCCCGAAGAAGATCGCCAAAACAGTACTAACTGGGCAGTACTACTGTGCAGAACTAAATCCTCTTCAGCATGGAGCAATGGCAACAACATTTGGTGTATCCCTGAAAAGCTCTTTTGACAACATATCCAGATGAGACACTGTGGCATTTTAATTCTGGTCACACTTTAATTTAAGGTCCAATTCTCACTATTAATTAACTATTAACTACGAATTTTGCCGAACTAAACTTTTAATTTCTACTTTTAAATAGTTAGTAAGGTAGTTGTTAAGTTTAGGTATTGTGTAGGATTAGACCAGTGGCGGCTGCTGGTCTTTCAAAGAGGGGAAGCTCATTTTTGGCCAACATCATAAAAATTTACCATTTATTTATACCTAAATTCTGCCCAACATTCCTTTTCAAGAAAATTTTCTAGCCTACTGTATGTATGAATGAATGAATGAATGAACAAACGATCTAAAAAAAGATATTAAACTCGAAATATGGGAATTAGGTTGAACTGAAACAAGGAATCTGGGTGAAATGTATGATGAAAATTGGCTAGCAATTTCACCAAGCAAATACCAAGAAATAGGTTGCAGCAGTTTGTCTTTCGACTACACTTCCGCGATGGGACTGAGCTCGAATAGCTTCAGTGTCAGTGACTTTTATAGTACAAAATCGCTGTCAATCAAAAGGAGATGCTGTCTTTCGACAGACCCTCCAATCATCACGCAGACGCTCGGAGTCCGGGCCAGCCCACTCCTCCATTCATCCCAGAGACGCTGAGCGTCCGTGGGCGGGACATAATCGCAGCATTATCCAATGACCGTCTTGTTTCTAAGCACTGAAAGAAACTGTTTAAAGCAGCCCCATTGAAGTCAATGGACGCTGGGCTTCAACAGAGTAATGCACTGTACGCTACGGGAATGAATGAGAAGGAAATCGAGTCAGCCGACCTAAGTAGCTGATTCTGAACGAAATTGTTTTCGTTCGAGATGAACGTGTTTAACGCATTTTTAGTCAATAAAATGTTAACATAATAGTACATATATTTGACCATTCATTTTTTGACAATTATAGGGGAAGCTGAGCTTCCCTTGCAGTCTTAAAGAAATCGCGTCTGGATTAGACATGTAGAATATGTGCTCTATAAGTACTAATAATTAGCCAATATATTAATAATAGGCATACTAACAAGCAACAGTTCAAACAGTTCATTAATAAGCAATGGTACTGAAACTTTCTTCTGTGTTCCAGGGCCTTAAGTTCACTTCTTAGGAATCCACTTTAGGTTCTACATTAACATGTAACTCATGCCTAAGCAAATGTTGGTGCTGCGGTGAGATGTGCTTGTAACTAGTGCTGGCATCCTTTCACGACTCGCTCGACCCAGATAGTCCTTCCCGGTTCTCAGAGCTGCATACACTGAGTTCAGTTTCTGTGGAAGTGTGTGTGTGTGGGGGGGGGGGGGCAAACCACATGTGAAGCTCATGAATGTTAATTAGCCCTGGTCCCTCTGGCCTCAGGAAATCTGTATTCCCAATTCCAGGGAGAATTCCTAACATTCAGTCTTCTTCTTCTTCTTCTATTGCCTTTTAAATAAAAGATGACAAATCATTAGATAAAATATCAGCTACAGTGCTATACCATTTTTCTAATTCCCATCTGATACATCCACATTTATGTAAACCTTTGCAGTAGTTTGAGCTAGGGCTGCAAAATTAATCTAGAATCTAGATTTAATCTAATCAAGAGTAAACAGGTCTTAACTGACATGATTAACTAAACACGAAAAGTGTGAATTACAGGATCTCAATTTTAGGATCTCAGAACTGTCTGCTTTTACAAAGCGCATGAATATGTGTAGCAAAACCTGAAGAGTTGTCTTTCTGTCTACTGCTTACATAGGCAGCTGCTTTCTAAGGCAACTGTCATGGAATCTCTTAAGTGACTAGTTAATTAATTAGGTTATTGGGCTTGTTTAAAATGAGCAAAATCTCTGACTCTGTCTCAAATGGCAAACTTCATGTGCAGTTTCAGTCCTGTGGACTTACAGTAGCCGCTGAGTGTGCATGTTCATTAAGTGTACAAGACAGTAGAGTTTCCCATTCGTCATTTTAGCTTTCAGAAGGGATCAGGATTGCACCGCATTTCAAGAACTGTCTTGGCAGCTTTTCAGTCCTCATCTTTTTGCAACTGCATACTCTTGTCTACATTCAAGGCAAGGTGTCTGGCATCTCCCTTAAAAATTCGAAGAATCGAATCATCGACTATTCGGGGTCACCCATAATATACATATAAAGAAATGCTGGGTTAAATACAACCCAGCACTGGGTAAAATATAGACGAACCCAGTGATGGGGTTATTTAGAACCAGCGGTTAAACGTTTAACCCAACTGTTGGTTGAAAGCAACCCAGCATGTGTTCTGTCCAATATTTACCCAGCACTGGGTTGTATTTAACCCATTTTTTTAGAGTGTATATATATATATATATATATATATATATATATATATATACGATAGGAGGAGCCTGATTTGATTCCCAATATCACAGTCGAATATTCGCAGGTGTTATGATCATACCAATCAATGTCCGATTTCACATAGAACTACCGGTTTTCTTGGAATAAGTTAATATACACCCTATTATGATAATGCTGTAAATAAGAATCTGAAAAAAAAGAAGCATTAAACAATTTTTTTAATGTGCGTGAATAAATCCAACCACCCCTATAGATTGAAGTTTCATTTCCATGTGTGACCGACAAGCATCTTGGCGGCATGGATTTAAATCTTTAGCAAGACTCAAACTGACGCAGGCAGAGTGAAGACTGGATTCTTTCGATCAGGTAGAGTTCAAGGGATTTCAAAATATTTCAGGCGGTTTATATATATTGTGTATATATTATTTATAAGTTGCATTTGGTTGCTTTGCGCAGCAGTAAAGCGCTTCAGGACAAAAAACAATGTATAATAGTAATGACTATTACTGGGACTGTCCTTATATAAATCATATAAACATTATAATGAGAACACTATTATGATAAAACGCTGTGAAATGTTAAAGTTATTTGCTGTGTTGTTGCGTGAAGAACGCGTCCACAAAAGGAGTTAATTCATCCGTTCATGCATTTGGGGCATTTTGTGCAGATAGCCTATAAGTTCTGATATTAACATTATGGTGTACAAATAATTAAGCATATTCTATATGAGATAAATGATTTAAATCCCATTGATTAACAACATACTATCAACACTTTATTAGGTACACCTTGCTAGTACCGGGTTGGACCCCTTTTGTCTTCAGAACTGTCTTAATTCTTCGTGGCATAGATTCAACAAGGTGTTGGAAACATTCCTCAGAGATTTTGGTTCATATTGTCATGATAGCATCACACAGTTGCTGCAGATTTGTCGTCTGCACATCCATGATGTGAATCTCCCGTTCCACCACATCCCAAAGGTGCTCTATTGGATTGAGATCTGGTGACTGTGGAGGCCATTTGAGTAAAGTGAACTCATTGTCATGTTCAAGAAACCAGTCTGAGATGATTTGAGCTTTGTGACATGGTCCTGCTGGAAGTACATCAGAAGATGGTACACTGTAGTCATAAAGGGATGGACATGGTCAGCAACAATACTCAGGTAGACTGTGGTGTTTAAACAATGCTCAATTGGTACTAAGCTGCCCAAAGTGTGCCAAGAAAATATCCCCCCCCCCCAAACCACCACCACCAGCAGCCTGAACCGTTGAGACAAGGCAGGATGGATCCATGCTTTAGGTAAAGGGGTGCAGAGCCAGAGGTGGTTTTAAAGGCAAACATTATTGCCTTGAATTTTATGTGAGCAGCTATTGGTAGCCATTGCAAATTAATGAACAGAGGAGTGACGTGTGTTATTTTCGGCTCATTAAAGATTAACGCTGCAGCGGCATTTTGGATTAATTGTAGAGGTTTGATGGAACTGTCTGGAAGACCTGCCAAGAGAGTATTGCAATAGTCAAGTCTGGACAGAACAAGAGCCTGAATGTGAAGCATGTTCCGAAAGAAAGGGTCTGATCTTCCTAATATTGTATAAAGCAAATCTGCAGGACTGGGCCGTTTTAGCAATGTGGTCTAAAGCTTATCATCAATCACAACTCCAAGGTCATTAACAAAAATAGATTATAAAAAAATGAACATCGGGGGAATTATCTGTTGTTAAAACAAAGAAACCTCAATCAGAGAAGAGCTTACAAGCACAGAGGAAGAGTGACAGAGTTTAATACACCTCTGCACTTCCATAACTGGCTTAGAAACTAGAAAAATCACTTATTTCACATATCCTGCATTCTTGTGTATAACTTTAGATAAACAAAAGATTGTTTTAAGTTTGCTTAAATTAAAAGTTGTTGTGTTTTTCAAAGCCAATCATGTTAAAAATGTTAAAAGTAATGTCTTTGTAATGTTGGATGACTATAATTGATAGCTAAAACTGAGAGAAAAATGCATTTAATAGAGACATCAGTAGCAGTATTGGTATAATTACTGGCCCTCATTAATAATAGGCTACTTAGTAAAAGATGTCCTTATACACATTTAAAATATACCATCTAAATGTTGTTAAATATGCTATGTTAATATGTGATTAATCGTGATTAATTATATATATTATATATATAATTATATATATTATGTAATTTGTTATTGTTGGAGGGGTGAGTTTTAATGTTTTTTTTTTGTGACATTTGCACTGATAAAATGACCACCTGTTATCATGGATACACCTCAAAACATCAAGATAATTCATGCTAAAGAGATGAGCCGAGGCCCAACTCACATAATAACCAAAATAATGTCCTTCTGCAAGCAACCGCGAGAGGGCCAAATCTTCTGTACATGTTGTCTGGCCTCAAAATGAACAGATTTTCAGTGAATTGTGTGGTATAATACTGACCATCAGTGGTTCATCCAGCCTTTCTACTGTTTTAGAGACATTTATGTGCAGTCACACTGCGCCTGATTGGGCCTTTGATTCCCTGCTTAGAGCCCTGGGATAGCGGGACCAACTTGTCTGCAACAAAATCCATACTGGGTATTTAGACTTCACAACAACAGGGATCTGGAACGTGGTGCTTTTCAAGCATGGTTTGATTTCTCATCATCTGAGGAAGTGTTTTTCCAGAGGACTGGGAGCAGCCAGACTGACTTGTTCACGGCAGGATTTTAAATGCGCTCTGACGCTGTCTTTGGCATATTGGAGGAGTGATTCTCATTGTGAGAGCTCTGTGTTTTTAGCGGCTCTTCAAAGGCCTCCGCTCAAGGGTGAATGATGGAAGAGTATGTGACTCTTATACACAAGAGAAATGCCATCTTCAAACACTTTATTCTCTCTCTGAGCAGCAGATGCTCTCATGAATATTAAAATTGTTTTATGTCAAGCATTTAAACAGTGGAGCCAATACTGTTCAAATTGTAGGTTTTTACAGTTTTTTGAGTTATTTGATTTCACTATTGACTATTTTCACAAGTGGAATATTTTCCAAACTCTTCAAGTACAAAATTCCAAACTGATTACATTTATAACACCACTAGACATTCTTTAAAAATCTCATATCATTCTTTCAATACAGTTAAACATTGAATTAGTTGTAAAACCTTTTTTATTGGTTTTAAGTAATTTGGTTGACTTTTTTTTTTTTTTTTCTCCTTACCAACCTTCAGCTTAGCACAGCAGTTCATTAAAAAAGTGCATTAATACTGCCAAAGCACTTCATCTCAAATCTACTTTGTCACTTTGGAATATATTTGAATATGGTAGAAATGTAGCAAATCGCTGTCTCATTCTGTTTTGCACTATGTTTTTGAACAAAAGTATTTTGAAAAACAGAAAAGTTTGGTGGTAGACTGCTTTCTAATGCATATGATGGCGGACTGAAACAAGTGAAAAATTACAAAGAAAGAAGTGGAGAAAGTTTATTTATTAGTGCCGTTCAGCAAAAGAGACAAAATATACAATATTTCTGCCAGAAGGGTCGAATGCCCAATATCTAGAGTGAAACAATAGACGGCCGGATGGATAGATGACAGACAGACAGACAGACAGACAGACAGACAGACAGACAGACAGACAGACAGACAGACAGACAGACAGACAGACAGAGAGAGAGAGAGAGAGAGAGAGAGAGAGAGACAGACAGACAGACAGACAGACAGACAGACAGACAGACAGACAGACAGACAGACAGACAGACAGACAGACAGAGAGAGAGAGAGAGAGAGAGAGAGAGACAGACAGACAGACAGACAGACAGACAGACAGACAGACAGACAGACAGACAGACAGACAGACAGACAGACAGAGAGAGAGAGAGAGAGAGAGAGAGATACAAACAGTGAGAGAGAGAGAGGCAGACAGACAGACAGATAGATAGATAGATAGATAGATAGATAGATAGATAGATAGATAGATAGATAGATAGATAGATAGATAGATAGATAGATAGATAGATGTTGATGAGACAAATAAATCCAGGCACAGGAGCTTTTCTTGTAAACTGATCAATTGTATGTCTTCCTGATAAACAACAAAATAGGATAAACACAGACACACAGTGTTATTCGGCCAGTGCTCAGTATACATTAATTTCTTCTCAACCCACACGGATTTTCTCTGCTGTGAATGATTGATTGTGACCTTACATTTTTCCTTTCGGCACTGTCATTCTCTCAAACAGTGAATAATGGACGCGGGACATCAACCAAAGATCTTTTTTACATCCAGCACAAGGAGCGTCACAGACTGAATTATTCAATTTGTTTACATCAATGCTGGGTTTCTCATCAACGCTGTGGGCTCAGTGGTTTTTACCTGGCATGCTCTGAAATGCACCAAACAAATGCTTTGTTTGGATTCTCGGTCTACATTCAGCTGTAAGGTTTCATAGAAATTTCAAACGAATGCATTTTTTACCCATAATGTATGCAAATACATGCATAAATGAACGTGATCCCTTCTGGATAGACCAGTGAGAACCTGTGCTCATGTGTTCTGACAAAAATATAAATGCATAGAAATTATAATTAATTACGGGGGAGACATCAAATAAACATTTTTATGAATATAAATCAATAAGTTGCAAACACTCTGAATACATTAATTCAAAGTAAAAGGGATAGTTCTGCCAAAAAATGTAATCCTGTCATCATTTATTCATGTCATTCCAAACCTATATCATTTTCTTTGGATATATTAATACACCAATATAATAATGTAAAACTTAAAAAGTTGCTGACCACAGGCTCTACTCTTCTGCGCAATGTTACCCCACAAACTTACACACACCAGAAACTTGGTACATTTCAATATAATACAACATTGAACACTAACCCCTATATTAATATTGAGCAAAAACACATGAAATAACACTTCATTTGAACATTTTTACTCTCCTTTAACAACCAGAAAGCAAAGCATGCTGGGAATTAGAAATCTGCTGTAAATCATTCAGTGAATGTGTGTATATATATGTGTGTACATACATTCACATTTATATGGGAACTAATTGGAAATGTATTATGTAGTGTATGGCATTATATGTTGCGGTTCATTCCCATATATTTTGTTTCGTAAGGGTATACAGTTGACCTCTGAGTGAACTCTGAGTAAAGGACATGGTTTTGCACCCTTGCACTCAATGGCTAATGCTAATGAATGTCAGTGTTTGCTTTCCAGAGCATTTATAAAAGGAATGCACATTTAAAAGCACTGGAGGAGGAGCAGCCCTTGTGAAGCAGGGCCGGTGGAGAGAAACCTGACATCTGATGAAGAGTGATGTTATCTATGGAGCCTATAGAGTAGATCTATATTTGCTCTTTCTGTTTGATCTGTGTCTCTTATATTTGAGGCTTCTCACATACATATAACACACATACAGGCACATCAGTATACAAGTTTATTTAGCATTTTCTGTTACAATCACTAGGACCCATTTCTAGGCAGTCTGTGTGGGATAAATTGTGGATCTGTTATCATTGCTTTGGCCAGTTTGCTCGTTTACTCTTGTCAAAACTGTTAAACTTAACTTAAATTAAAAGCCTAACGAAATACAAAACTTTAAAACTTCAGTTTTCTTTCTGTGTTTTGGATCACTTCTAAATCAAATCAGAAATATATGTTGGATGTTGTGAAAAAAGTCTTCTGCAGATCTGGGAGAACAAAAACACAAAGCAGAGAGGCATCATGGCTTTTGAACTCATTTATTCTACAGAAAACATGTCTTTTATATAGGGTACCAGAACACTCGTATTACAGGAAGTCCAAAGAATGACCAAATAAGGTAAAGCAGAAAATGACCCTTCCTCCACACATAGCCAAAGAGCCATGTGTATTCATTGAGATTAAAAGCATTACCCTTCATTTATGTGCCGTTACATTCATCTATGCGGAAATTAAATCTAACAAAAACTAAACAAGACAACAATTTGCTACATTTCTATTTTTTAGTTATGCCATATTAAAATATATTCTAAACCTAAAATATTAAATATTATCAAATATGGACCATGTCAAATACAACAGTGAACTCTACAAAGGAGAGTGTGTCATTCTTGTTTTGTAATAAACTTTGTCAGAAGAAAATAAGTGTTTTAGGCCATTATTTTATGAGTAACAAAGTGTGTTTGTTGGTTGGAAGAATTAGTTGATTTGAGACATGTATGAAGTGGTTTGGTATCCCGATCTCATAAGAAAATGTAACTATTTTTTGAGGTGGTGGTTTCATATGAGGTTGTACGATGTGATTTTTAGAAAAAAGCAAGAAGCCCCGCTCTTGAACCTTCCCCTAAACGTAACAATCATTGGGCTGTAAGAAGATATTTTGTAAACATACTAATACAACCATACTAATTAGCCACCAATTGCCACAATATAAAGCAGCTATTTTTTTTTTTTTCATCTGTGTCTTCAGATCTGTGCGTTTAGGTTAGGATTATACTCTGTTGTTTATACTGCTGGCTTCTCACTGAAAGGTGTGTATACCTTATTTAATAATACATCAAGACTAATCTCATGGAGTTGCTGCAGTGTACTGCTGCTGTAGTGCTTGTGCCGCTGAGTAATGCTTTCCATTAAAACTCATGAGACATTTCAGTAGGAGAACACTCAAAAACATCAGCACTGAGTATAGCCTTAAAATAAACCAAACACACAGTGACAGTAGATGCTGATTTAGTGAGGATCTGTAATTACCTTCATAATGTTGGGAATGTCCATTAGGAGTTTTGATTACAAATAATATCAAATGTCTGTGGCCAAGCCTGCATCTTGTCTTAATTACAAATGACCATTGACCCTTAGAACATAACACAACTCTGCTTTCTCTTCAAAATAAATTAAAGTTAATATTCCAGCAGGGGTGATTACATATTATTGTGCTGCGAGTATACAAAGTATTAAAAGACATGTAGACTGTGCCAGTGTAGGTGGCAAATGTAAAAGTATATTTAATACACACAAAAGTCTGACAATTAAACTGTTTCAGGATCACATTTGCAGCTAGAACTTAAAATAAAGGGGTCATGAAATGAGAAACCAAAATTCCCTTGATCTTTTGACATATAAGAGGTCACTCTACTATAAAAAACATCCTGTAAGTTTCAGAACTTCATCGTTAGACTAAACAGCTTATATTGAAGGCAGTCTGCCAACATGACAGCTTGTGGAGTGTTCTACTCTATGATGTAACTAAATGTGTGCTAAATGACTAAATAAATCAAATAAAAAATGATGTAATTGTGTGGATAAGCACCGCCTCCACAGAAGATGAATGCCTCTTTCTACATCACTGCCTGTTTAGCCCCGCCCACCTATTCTAAATCCCTTCCTGTTTAGCCCTGGCCACCGATTCTACATCACTGCCTGTTTAGCCCCACCCACCGATTCTACATCACTGCCTGTTTAGCCCCACCCACCGATTCTACATCACTGCCTATTTAGCCCCACCCACCTGCTTCTACATCACTGCCTGTTTAGCCCCCCCCCCACCGATTCTATATTCCTGTTTATACCCGCCCACCTGCTTCTACAGGTGTGTTCGTCTTGAAGCGGCGGCGAGCAGAATGATCAGTATGACAGTATGACATCACAGTACCTCGAGAGCGATAAGAGAGCAGAAGGATCCTATGCCTTCGAATCACTCTCGCAGTACTTTGATGTCATATACTGACCATTCTGCAGGGCGCCGCTTCAATTCGAATGCACCTAAAATCTCTGCCTGTTTAGCCCCGCCCACCGATTCTACATCACTGCCTGTTTAGCCCCGCCCACCGATTCTACATCACTGCCTGTTAAGCCCTGCCCCCAGATTCTACATCACTGCCCACCGATTCACGCATAATGTTTACGATTATTATTATTATTTGTTTCATTTATTTTCTAGTAACTGAATAGCTGTGAAAACGGCATCAAGTGTTTATTTCAGGGGGGGAAATCGTAGATCTTCCTCAGTCTGGAACGGCTGCTCCTCAGGGGCTCCAACACTTTAGTGAAGGGCGTGCAATTGTGCCATTTGTCTTTGCTAATGATTTGTGTTCCATTTAAATTACCATTAGCATGAGCAGTTTGCATACAAACACACTCCAGAGAGATGAATGAGTCAAGATGTCAGATCAGATCAATAGTGGGGGGTGGCAATGCTCTTGCTAATCAATTACTGCTTTGTAATTGATACATTTTATATTTTTCATTTTACATGTCTGATAGATTTTCCCCTCCCACCATCATGCAGGTCTGTGTAAATGAGGGATGTAAGATCACTGGAGATGTTTATGGCATTATCTGTGTCCACTGAGGCAGGAGGTAAATCATGTATTGGACAAGTAATGGACTGCTTTACTTTTGCCTTTGAGGGACTCAGAAGCTCAGTGCAAAGACAAATGCTGTCTTAGTAATAATAACTGATAAATGACTCTGTGTGCGTTTGACTACTTAACCCTATTTTAGGGACAAGGTTGTACCCAGATGTGATATACTCCCCACAAAATGGGTAAAAACACTTTAAAAAATATATATGTATGTATATATATATATATATATATATTTTTTTGTAATTGTAAGAGTTCAGAAAGGTTTCTGTAAGTGTTAAGCCTAAAATATAAGTCAGTTTTGACACGAAACGATGTGAAGGTTGTTCAGTGTCTGTGCTATTTCTTTCTAGAAGTCATTACCTATAAAATGTGTTCGTACTTGTTTAAACTGTTGTTGCGGGTTTCTCTTAAATGATTCTCTTCACACAAACACTCCTACAGTACACACACCTATACTGGTGTGCTGGTGTGCATTAGAGCCTTTAATTACCGTTCTATATTAATGCACTCCATACTGACACACACACACACACACATATCGCACAGCTCACACATCCAGAGGCAAAGAAACTTGTCAATGCTGCCCTACGACTTTTATTAATAACATCGTTTAAATACTGAATCGCTACATTATATTTTCCTGCAACGAGATAATAAAATCACTGCTTTTGACGTAAACTCACTCACTGTTGTCAGGTCTGTGTTCTCTGTGTCTTGTGTTTCCCCTCCTCTCGTGCCCATATTTGGTCAGTTCCTGTTCCTGTCATCATTTGTCATTATCAGTTCCCAGCCCTGTGTCTTCAGTTAATTAGTCCCCAGCCCTGTGTTATTAATCATCTTGTTTAGTTCATTCGTTTGTCCCTTTAAGAACCCTGTGTTTCCCTGCCTATGTGTCGAGTATTAACGTCATTCCCTGAGTGTGTGTACCTGTCTTCAGCGATCTCTGTTCTGTGTGACAATTAAAGTGTTTAAAAGAAGTTCATCGTCTCCTCGTTCCTGGCACCCCCGTACACCGTGACAGAATACTCGACCATACCAACATGCAAACGGCTGAAGATAGGCTTGGGTGTCTGCGGCAGGATGGTCGGGATTTGGTGAAGTATGTTGAGGAGTTTCTTGAGCTCTACAACCGGGTGAGCTGGGTTGACGCCTCGCTCGGTGTCTGTTTTCGGCTGGGGCTGGATGATGACGTTATCAGCTGCGATCTTCCCACGTGCAGTTTTTCCCTGATCGAGCTGGTTAATCATGTTCTCAATGTTAATGGTCTTAATTTCAAAGTGGAAATTATTCCTAGCGCTCATCATCCGACCCCACCCGAGAACCACCAGGCCTCTCGAGCTCACCCCTCGCCAAGACCCTCCACATACCCAGCCAAATGTTCCGATCACCCAACTCTTCCCAGCACCGCCTCTGTCCTCCGCCCAGAGCCGCCCGTGACTCTCCCAAGCCAGCCGCCGATGGAGATTGCGCATCCCGAGCGCCCCCGAGAGATTGCGCTTCCCGAGCGCCCCCGAGAGATTGCGCTTCCCGAGCGCCGTCGAGAGCCCGCGCTTCCCGAGCGCCCCCGAGAGATTGTGCTTCCCGAGCGCCGCCGAGATCCAGTGCCTGCTCCCCGACAGCGCCCTCCAGTGCCTGCTCCGAGACTGCGCCCTCCAGTGCCTGCTCCGAGACTGCGCCCTCCAGTGCCTGCACCTCGCCAGTGCCCTCCAGTGCCTGCACCTCGCCAGTGCCCTCCAGTGCCTGCACCTCGCCAGTGCCCTCCAGTGCCTACACCTCGTCAGTGCCCTCCAGTGCCTGCTCCTCGCCAGCGCCCTCCAGTGCCGGCTCCTCGTAAGTGCGCTCCAATTTCCCCGCTGGTTCCGTCCAGCTCTTCAGAGCGCCCCCGAGAGTCAGCGGCACCCGAGCGCCCACGTGAGCCGACGGATTCCGCTCCGGTCCGGGAGCCCACGCACTCCGGCCCGAGAGCCCACGCACTCCGCTCCGACCCGGGAACCCACGGATTCCGCTCCGGTCCGGGAGCCCACGCATTCCGCTCCGTTCCGGGAGCCCACGGATTCCGCTCCGTTCCGGGAGCCCACGGATTCCGCTCCGGTCCGGGAGCCCACGGATTCCGCTCCGTTCCGGGAGCCCACGGATTCCGCTCTGTTCCGGGGCCCCACGGATTCCGCTCCGTTCCGGGAACCCCTGCTGGTCCCGTCCAGCTCTCCAGAGCCCCTGCTGGTCCCGTCCAGCTCTCCAGAGCCCCTGCTGGCTCCGTCCAGCTCTCCAGAGCCCCTGCTGGCTCCGTTCAGCTCTCCAGAGCCCCTGCTGGTTCCGTCCAGCTCTCCAGAGCCCCTGCTGGCTCCGTCCAGCTCTCCAGAGCCCCTGCCGGTTCCGTCCAGCTCTCCAGAGCCCCTGCCGGCCCCGTCCAGCTCTCCAGAGCCCCGGCCGGCTCCGTCCAGCTCTCCAGAGCTCCTGCCGGTTCCGTCCAGCTCTCCAGAGCCCCTGCTGGCTCCGTCCAGCTCTCCAGAGCCCCTGTTGGTTCCGCCCGGCTCCCCAGAGCCCCTGCTGGCCCCGTCCGGCTCCCCAGAGCCCCTGCTGGTTCCGTCCGGCTCTCCAGAGCCCCTGCCGGCTCCGTCTGGCTCTCCAGAGCCCCTGCCGGCTCCGTCTGGCTCTCCAGAGCCCCTGCCGGCTCCGTCCGGCTCTCCAGAGTACCTGCCGGCTCCGTCCGGCTCTCCAGAGTACCTGCTGGGGAATTTCCCCAAGAAAATTTTGGGGGGGGACTACCCGCCATGGCCTCCCATGCTCCCCGCTCCACCATGGCCTCCCGAGTCCCCGGATCCACCATGGCCTCCTGAGTCCCCTGACCCGCCAAGGCCTCCTGAGTTCCCGGATCCACCATGGCCACCCGAGCTCCCCGATCCGCCATGGCCTCCCGAGTCCCCTGACCCGCCAAGGCCTCCTGAGTCCTCGGATCCGCCATGGCCCCCCGAGTCCCCTGACCCGCCATGGCCGCCCGAGCTCCCCGCTCCGCCATGGCTTCCGGAACGGGCGCCGCCCTGGAGGCCTCCTGTCCTGTCCTGTCTCCGTGTCCCTTGAGGCCTCCAGAGCGCCCACCCCCCCTCCCCGTTGGATGGTGTGCGGTGCGGGACGCACCGTTCGGGAGGGGGGAGTAATGTCAGGTCTGTGTTCTCTGTGTCTTGTGTTTCCCCTCCTCTCGTGCCCATATTTGGTCAGTTCCTGTTCCTGTCATCATTTGTCATTATCAGTTCCCAGCCTTGTGTCTTCAGTTAATTAGTCCCCAGCCCTGTGTTATTAATCATCTTGTTTAGTTCATTCGTTTGTCCCTTTAAGAACCCTGTGTTTCCCTGCCTATGTGTCGAGTATTAACGTCATTCCCTGAGTGTGTGTACCTGTCTCCAGCGATCTCTGTTCTGTGTGACAATTAAAGTGTTTAAAAGAAGTTCATCGTCTCCTCGTTCCTGGCACCCCCGTACACCGTGACAACTGTAAAGAGAGACGTGCATACACAGAATTTTCATCTCTCTCTCTCTCTCTCTCTCTCTCACGAATTGAGATGGACCTCACTGCAGTACACAAGATACAGGTGGCACGGTTGGACCTAAACCTACCCGTCTCCACCCCTTAATCCCTAAACCCACCCATCCCCACTCCTAAACCTACCAATCTCCATCCCCTAGATCGATTTCCAATTATTGGGGGACTAGCCACTCTCAATGTCTATGTTGGTTACGGCAGTGATCATACATGAAATATGTTGCGGCACCATTGTTCAGTCAGTTAATAGTTTAACATTAGCAAACTTTAGTGACTTTTTGCAAACATTTCTTTGAATAACATGACCGTAAATATGAACACACAATTGAATGAAACATAAAACCAATGATTACAGACATGTTGCCTCTGTAGCCGGTGATGAGATAATTCTTATACTCCTTTGTTTGAAGTGTGGTCCTGAAAAAATCTTTGTTTGAAGGCCCTTTCCTCTAATCCTACCCCTCCATTCAACAGAGAATCGAAACACCCCTTCACATGAATGCACGAAACAGAGGGGTAGGGGTAAGGGGTAGAAATGGTTTTGGGCCTAAGTGGACCATTATAGGAAGAAAGTATCTTTCTCCTTTGATGGACCATCAGAAGTAGCTGTATATCCTGACTAAATAAAATAATTTGTGCAAGCAACAAGTAAAACTCCAATGTTTAATTAAATTATGGCTCTTTTACCAGTGCATGATTCCTTTTTGGAGGCTGCTTAAAAGCATGCACTTATATTTCCCCCTGTTTTCATGTATTTTACGTCACAGCTTGAATAATCACTTGTAATTGGTTTGGGAAAGGGTGTGTTTTTGTGGTTTTATTAGCCTATCAGTGTCAGCATGATAACATTATCCTGCGATGCCAGAATAATTATTAATTTCCAATAGATTTCTCCACATATTAGAGACATCTTTGACCTGAAATAGCACAAAGACTAAATGTGAATTTATAGTTTGACTTAGTACTGTGTGTTCGGGCGATGTAGATTACATCTGAATGTGTCTGTCTGCCTTGTAGACATTTCATACCTTACCACACTGTCATTATCCTGTATTTTATAAAGGTGAGAGTTGGTATGGGATGAGAGGTGTATTTATAGAAAAAGAGGAATGGAAGAGATCAGCTTGACACTGAAAACCTCCCACACCACCCCACACCTGTCTTCCTGTCCAAACCAGACCCTCTCCGGCTGGCTGTGTCTTCTTTGCATGTCCAGCGGGATGCAGGTGAACAGCAGGAAGCTACTTTTTACAGTTCTGGCCTCTGATTGGCTGAGGGCTGGACAGGAGGATATGCTTTGATCTGAGTGCTGCACATATGGAAGCAATCTCTCTCAGCATGTGTGGAGAGGTATTTTACCAGCTCCTATATTTGGGTTATGGTGAATAGAGTTTCCAAGTGGATGCTGCACATTGGTGGTGGTTGAGGAGAGACCCCCCCACATGATTGTAAAGCGCTTTGGGTGTACAACAATACACAATAAAGCGCTATATAAATGCATCATTTATTTATTCAGAAAAGGTGTATACATGTGGAAAGTGTATAGTGTGTACTGTTGATTTTGGTGATTTTTGAGTTAATCTCATGAGAGTGAATCCATTGCCAAAACTTGACACAGTAATTTACTGTATGGGTGCTTTCGAGTGCTGGGCAACGATTAATCGTGATTTGTCGCATCCAAAATAAAAGTTTTTTGTGTACATTATATATGCATTTACTATGTTTTAATATAAATACACACACGTATGTATATATTTAAGAAAAATACAATATAATATATAATATAATATAAATTACATAAATATATACATGCAAATAGATGTAAAATATACACAGTGTGTATGTCTTTATATATGTGTATTAAATATACACAGTACACACACATACAGTATGTTATATAAACAGTCACGATTAATAATTTCCTTTTTCTTATTAGTGCTTTCCTATTTATATTTTTGGGGCACACCAGACTCATTTGATGGCAGAATTTGTCAGAACCGATGTAAAGGCTGTTTACAGAGCTCATGTCTGCACTTGCAAAAACTGTACTCTAGTCCACGTAAAAAGTAGCCTGGGGTATGGGTCATATGCATGGGCATAGAATACGTGAGGGACGTGCACCCCCCCTCCCCTCCCCTCCCCCCCCACACACACACACACACCCCGCACTTTTCCCAGGCAAGTGTGTTCACATAGGGGGTTTCAAGGGCCGGTGTGAATAAATCCTGATTTAAATTCAAAGAGACAGGATTGTCTGTTTATGACCTGATATTTTATTTGTATCCAGAATGAGGCAATGTGAAAATCAAGGAGCGCTAAATAGTGTATGTTTCATTCATACTGGAAGCGGGATGGCGTTCTTGTGCAGAAAGTCCAACACTGACTCATAGAAGTAAATTATGACATGCCAGGAAATCTCTAGTATGGACAAAAGCATCCAGCTGTCGCTGTGTAAGCTGAATATTTTGACTGATGAAACATGAAAACGATTGCGACAATATATGGTTTATGTGTGTTTTTAAAAGTCATCTCCAGATAATAACTAATGTTTATGACTAATTTACATTTATGCATTTAGCAGACGCTTTTATCCAAAGCGACTTACAATTACATTCAGGTTATACATTTTCATTAGTAAGTGTGTTTCCCTTTTGCACTGCTTACGCAATGCTCTACCACTGAGCCACACAGGAACATAAGCATTATCGGCTTGAAGGAGCTCCATTTGAGTGTGCCACGAAATGTTCTCTCATAATCCATTCTGTACCTGCTTCTTTGCATTGGCCAGGAATCGGACCCGGATCCCTCGCGTGGCAGGCCAGAATTCTACCATTGAACCACCAATGCCCCTAATAATAATGCAGTGCTAATTGAAATATCATTTATGACAGTATAGAAACTATTCTGCGATTAAAAAAAATAGCTGAGCTAAAAGCTAAATATTTTTAGTAGATAAAAAATCCTAAAATTTTTCTTTAGGAAAATATTATAGAAAACAAATTATTGGTTATTGTCCAACAGTGAATTTGATTTCTTAGCCAATTAAAACTAAGAAATAAGAGAAAAATAAAACTTAGGATATATTGTAAAGTAACAAAGGTATATGTCCCCCTCACTTTTGAAATGATGGCTACGCCCTTGGTCATATGAACTCTTGTGTATATGCTTTGATATATATATGCAAAATTATATCTATCTCATAAATCAAAGCAGAATGGATATTTGGAAGTTGTGCTGCACCATTTGTAACTGGGAAATCCAGTAGCTCTTAACATTTTTGTGTGCACTATGCAGTTACTGGCTGGTATGTGGATATATCTGATCCTGAATCTGTGGAATGGCAGAATATCATGGAATTTTGTCAAATATGACATTGAACAAGACATTGAAATATTTGTTTCCTGTTACGAATAAAAGGAACATGTGAAATAAGTTGAGATCATAGAGGATGTTTTTGTAAATTTCAACTTGTTCAGTTAAGAAGGCAAATTATTTATTCTGAATAAACTATAATGAGAAAATCCTTTAGAACTGACTTTCAAAATGACTTTACTCACTGTTTAATAAAAGATAAGTGAGAAGGCAAAACAGTGTAATCTCAGCTAGACATTTTGAGGTATAACATTGAACAGATGACAAAATAAACAATATAAAATGGCATTTTCATTTAACTTATATAATATGACATTTCTGAGTAAGACTCAAGAGGAATGCTCAGAGGAATATAATGAAGGACAAAACATGGGCTTTAAATAGATTAGAAAAGTAGGGCGAGACCAATGAAATTAACAGATGGCTTAGGGCAAACATACCACCAAAATTAACAAAACTTTCCCCCAAATTCAAGATAATGAGTCAAAAAATGTCCTTACAAAGAAAAAAATACATCCCCCTGAAAATCAGTTCTGGAATGGAACTGTTAATGGAAAAGTTGATCTTTGACCCTAGAAGAGACAATATTAGTGTTTATTATACTCCTCGCCAACACAATGGTTATATCACCGGAAAAGAGAAATTGGGAAAGACATTTTGGTTAAATTTTGCAGGGAAAAAAGCTAGTTGTTGTTCACTGTAGAATGTTTGTAATCATTAAGTATGCCAACAGCACTATCAAAACAGTGAGACAGCTCAACACATTGCTTCTGTAAACTAAAGGTGGCTCAAACTTTGCACACACAAGGACTGCATTATTTACTCGAACTGCTGGGCTGTAGGTATGTTACTGTATCAGAGGGTTAGAAACCCTGACAGAGGAAGTAAAATGTTCAGTCTCTGTTTCAAGCCATGAGGAACCGGAGATGTCATTACCACAGACATAATCGTAAGTTTCCGCTGTTGTTTGCACTGGGCTGTAGTTCAGTGTTGGAGTGCTCGGGTTTGAAACTCAGGTTTGAAACTCGGGTTTGAAACTCAGGTTTCCTTCTATTGCTCATAGTGTTAGGGCTTTGTACAAATCACAAAGTATTAATCTTTGCTGTGTAAGTACAAAAATCAAATGAGATATTGCATCATGTGTCTTGTTGAGCAGAGTAGTGCTATTTTCTAAGTGACTTACAATGAAGCAGAACCATCTGGATTAATCATTCCTGTGAGTGTTGAATAGCTATGTCATGTATCTTTGTTGTATTCTTTTGAGTATACAAGAAAGCCAAGTTCCCTATCTGTCGGTCACTATGAGTTATGTCGTGACGACGAGGATTTACCTGGAAGCCCCGATCATCTCTGACTTTAAGAGAAAACACTAATGAAATTGGCTAGTTGATTTTGCATACCTGAGCCACTCCCCGTGCATACAGGAATAAAAGGGCAACAGGTGCATCCACTCATTAGATTTTTGCTTCGGAGCCGAGTGGATGAGAAGTGTGCTGATCTCCACAAGCCTTTGATCTCTTATTTGTTCCTGGTTGGTGTAACGGTGCGATCAGCAGAGTCCCTATCATCAGCGATTCCCCTGGACACTTCAACTAAAAGAGCAAATTCTAAAAGAGCAAATCACGGATGATCGCGTCTTTTTCAAGATGCCGTTTCGTCCGTGTCCTTCTGGTTGCGGTTGTTCCCTGTCCGCGGATGACGGACACGATCGTTGTCTTCAATGTCTGGGCTTCCAACACGCTGAAGATGCGTTCGTGGATGACTGGGAGATCTGAGGGTGACAATAAGTGCCTCTCCGCCGGGCCCACCCCCACTGACCTCTTACACCTCACGCAGCGAACATCCCGTCTGGTTCCCGGGTGATTTCACTGGTCCGTCCCACAGGGCGCCCAGCATTTCATTCGGTGCACCATCCGTGGATAGGATGTCGACAACATCGCGCTCTGCTTGGCTTGGTCGTTTTTCCCGGAGGTGTATGAGGAGCTGACAAAGACGTGGATGGCCCCTTTCACGGCCAGAAGCCACTCTTCCGTCTCCTCCGTCCTCACTACCCTCGATGGCAGGGCTACCAGGGGGTATGCGGGCATTCCCCAGGTGGAGAAACGCCGCCACTTGGAGGAACCGTCCGCGTCTCCCGTCCAAAGCCTGTAGGCTGACAGCCGCCCTCGCGGCCAAAGCTTATAGTGCTGCGGGCCAGGCATTCTCTGCCCTGCACACCATGGTGGTCCAAGAGCACCATCTCTGGCTCAACCTGGCAGAGATGAAGGACGTCGACAAGGCACGCTTTCTCGGCGCCCAGGCGGGGCTGTTCGGCGACACCGTCAAGGGCTTTACCCTGCAGTTCTCGGCAGTACAGCAGCAGACCGAGGCAATCCAACACATCCTGCCCCGGCGTGACGCACCATCCACCGCTGCCCCCGGGGCCAGGCCTCAGTCTGCCCGTCGCCGTGGGCGCCCTCCTGCGTCCTCCAGAGCTGCTCTGCCCCAGGCTGAATCGACACCTAGGCCGGCGCGTCGAGCCTCTCACAGGAGAGCGGCACCCCCCACGTCCCAGCCAGGCCCCAAGCCGTCCAGGAAGTCGATAAATGGGCCCTGACTCGGGCAACCCGGAGATGTTGGAGTTTGCTCTTTCTTAGGAGACGGCGAGAACAACGCCGCTCCTTCCCCCGGTGGAGGGCCAGGAGGAGAATCCTGTGTTTGGTTTTATTCTGTTCTGCCGCTGGTTCAAGGGCCTGTCTCGCTGACTCACTCGCACAATTCGACTCGGCTACGCGATTCAGTTCGCCAGGCGACCTCCCAAGTTCAACGGCGTTCTCTAGACGTCGGTAGCAGTCCGGAACGCCACTGTCTTGCGCGAGGAGATTGCTGTCCTCCTGGCAAAGGATGCAGTCATGCCGGTCCCTCCAGCTGAGATGAGGCAGGGGTTTCACAGCCCTTATTTCATTGTACCCAAGAAAGGTGGTCAACAACCAATCCTGGATCGGCGAGTCTTGAGCCGGGCTTTGCTCAAGCTCCCGTTCGATATGCTGACGCGCAGGTGCATTATCAAATGCATTTGGCCCCAGGATTGGTTTGCAGTGATCGACCTGAAGGATGCTTACATTCATGTTTCGATCCTTCTGTGACACAGACCGTTCCTACGGTTTGCGTTCGAGCGTCAGGCATGGTAGTACAGGGTCCTCCCCTTCGGGCTCTTCCTGTCTCCCCGTGCCTTTACGAAGGTCGTAGAGGGTGCCCTTACCCCGCTTCGGGAAGTGGGCGCCAGGGTCCCCAACTACCTCGACGATTGGCCTATCTTGGTCCAATCCAGAGAGCAGTTGTGCGATCACAGGGACTTGGTGCTTCGGCACCTCAGCCAGTGGGGGCTTCGGGTCAACTGGGAAAAGAGCAAGCTCTCCCCTGTGCAGAGAATCTCTTTTCTCGGTGTGGAGTTAGACTCGGTGAGTATGACGGCATGCCTCACGGAGGAACGTGCCCAAGCAGTGCTGAACTGCCTGAGTTCCTTCTGAAGCAGGAATGTGGTACCACTGAAACAGTTTCAGAGGCTCCTGGGGCATATGGCATCCGCAGCTGAAGTCACGCCGCTCAGATTGCTTCATATGAGACCACTTCAGCGCTGGCTACACTCCCGGGTCCCGAGGTGGGCATGGCGCCTCGGTACACTGCGAGTGGGTAACGAACGGAGAACGGAGACGTTATGTCCCCATGCCACAATCTTGGACCATCGCTGGTTGCCAGGGACTTGTTCTCGGCTCCTTAGCGTAAAACCTAATGAGTGGATGCACTTGTCGCCTGCAAAATCCACTAGCCAATTTAATTTGCATTTTCTCTTAAAGTCAGAGATGATCAGGGATTCCAGGTAAATCCCCCCTATGTCGTCACGACATAACGTCTCCATTCCCTCCATCAGGGAACGGGGGTTACATACGTAACCTAGGTGTTTATTTGATTCACTGGCATTACATGTGTTGTTAAATGCTGCTAACATGCCTATTCAAAAAAAATACATTGTGGATACTTGTAGGTTTTTATAGATTGTCACCTCATTGCTTCCATCATTAATGCCTTACTGTAACTCGATGCACAAATCAAACCTATATTTTGTGGCAGTCAAGAAGATTGTCAAAAAAGCTTGACATTTATTTGAACCCAGAACCTTCCTTTAACTCAGGGTGATAAAATAAATTAGTCATAAGCCAGAACACATTGATGTGTCTTTCAAAAAAATCTCTCACTTCTTCTTTTTCTCATAACTGCTGTGGATCCATTACTGCCGAATCCTCAATTTCTACATTTGGAAAAAATCTCTCCACCTCTAATGCTTTCTGTATCTGTCTTTGTCAAACGCTCTGCTCCAGTCTCTATAGGTGCTGAAAGATTAATAATACTCATTTTATTTCCTCTCTAGATGACTTGCCTAATGTGTTGACTTCCTGACACTGCAAAGCTGTTTTTTTAATGACCCCTGTCAACACAAACATGAACGATGAGCTCATTATCCTGCTGGAAATGTGGGATTATGATACTGAAATGAGCAGAATTTCCTTTCAGATATTCTGCAAAATGTGTGTGTGTGTGTGTGTGTGTGTGTGTGTGTGTGTGTGTGTGTGTGTGTGTGTGTATGTGTGCTCCAAATACCAATAATGCTTAATGATCTATGCTTCATAATCGAACAGCTTTGTATCTCTATAGTATTATTGTATGTAAACAATCATTTCATTTCTGTTTTTATTTCTCAGTTTAGCTAAAGCCCCAATTAAACAAACATGAACCAAGGTTGTCAATGTATTTGGGGTTGCTAGAATCTTCCAGGCAGGTACAGTATGTTGGTTCACGATGGAGCTAAATTCTGCAGGACAATGGCCCTCCAGGACCAGGATTGGACACCCCTGTCCTAAATGCATAAGAGAAAAATCTGAGACCAAGCTGATTCAGTACTTCAATGAAATATACCTGTTATATTTTTTAACACCCCCACCCCCCTTTTTACAGACTTTCATGTGGTACCTGAGGAATTTATAATTGGAAATCATGAAGAATGGGTGTGATTTGTTGCCGTTATGGATGAATAGGAAAATAATTATTATTAACAAGATGATTTTCAATATTTTAACACATTTTACAAAATATTCAGTCTATAGTTGTGACCTCACAGTAATTAACGGCTGGTGATTTTTATTTTTTTCATTGAAACTCTTTCTTAATTTGGGTCTGCAAACAGTTAGAGGCATTCAATGTTAAAAAATGTTTTTGTGAAATTTCAGTATATTCCAGATTAATAATTGCATCACACGGTGTTTCTACAGTGCATATATGTGCTATGAAGGTTCCCATCCTGCAATGCATAACAAATAGATCAAGCTGTAGAGATTTGTAATTCCTGTTGGTTTTATTTGTGCCATCACTTTTAGCAGTTTCTGTTGTTGGTTTATTTTGTTATGTTGGTTTATGTTGTAAATATAGTTTTATTTGCTGATAGTTAACATAGTTGTGTTTTGTATGTTAAACAAAGATGTCACATCATTCAAAATTCAAAATATATAACAAAATCTAGCAGTTGCTTCACTACAGTAAAAGATATATACACAAACAGTTATGAAAAGGAAATAAGTTATTGATTGATCTTCATGCTTAAATAATGCTAAACTAATAATGTATCATACTAATCCTGTAAATTACTGGCAGTTTTTTACAGTGTCTTTGATTTCAAGAACCAAGGCACCAAGGCGTAAAGGAATACTATGTATATTTAAAAAAGTTTGACTCTTCTAATTTAATTCCATAAAAGATATGTTGAATATTTTTCATGCTTAAAAGGTCTCCCAAAAATGAAAATTATGTCATTATTTATTCACCACATTTCCATTTTTTTTCTTATTGAAAAGATAGCAGTGATAGCTCACTGGAGGTGATGATTATGAATCCAGAGTAAAAATCTGGTCTGTTTCTCACAGAGAGCTGTAGCATGACTTTAGAAGAGTTGTGATTATATTACACAATGCTTCTTGAAGCTTGAAAGCCTCCGCCTAGATTCAGTCAATTTGCAAAGAAATAAGCCATTAGTCCAACTGTTCAAAATTTCTCTTTTCATGTTTCAAGGAAAAACTAAAGTCATTCATGTTTGGAACAGTATGAGGCTAAGCAAATAAAGGTAGAATAATATCGAAGTTCCATTAAGCCTAAGTTAGCAATATAAGTGTAAATTGCTGTTTTCTATAGCCACGCTGATGACAGTTGTTTTTGATCAATATTAAACAATGCACCATTATAGTAATAATGCTGCAGTAAAGTGCTTCTCTTTCAGTTTACACCGTCTGTTGTCGACGTAAAAACAGATGCCGAAGGGTGCATCCATGTGGCACAGCTCGGTATCAGCACTAGAGATGCATTGTCAACCTGCCTGAGGTTTATATATATATACGACACACACTCGAAGTCACGAGCCGTGGCTGTTCAGTTTATATGAAGGTGTTGAAAAGCATAAAGCAGCTGCTCACCTGGGTTTGGGCACTTTGATGACTGGCATCTTAATATTTCAGGAGCGCTGTGAAAGCGCCAGGCACAGCACTTTTGGACGAGCTGTTTCCACTGCAGGCAGCTGGAGAGGAGCTTTACTGCAGCTTAATTAGAGCGGGAAGCCGTTATCAGAGCGGCAGGCAGGGAAACGAGTGCCAGGTGCCGGATCTGAATGTTTCATCATGGGCCCAGGCGAGAGACGCAGCAGCCCAATGGAAGTGTCAAACACAATGGAGAATGAGCAACACGTTCAGCAGCCGCTCAACTGGGGGTGCATATGGGTGAATGGGTGGGCGGGTAAAGTAGGATTAGGAAGTCGAAGTATGTGCATCAGTATGCGTGTTTGAAGGTAGAAAGGGTTTCAAAATAATATTGTGTAGACAGTTTTTTGCTGAATCTGAAAATAATTATCACTGTTTGTAGGGAAGGTGCCACTGTAATGCATAGTCTCCAGCTAACAAAAATGTATCAGTAACAATTAATTTCAGGACTTACTAGTCAAGTCACCTTTATTTATATAGCGCTTTTAACAATACAAATTGTGTCAAAGCAACTGTACAATGTTCTAACAAAACTACTAATAATACTAATGGACAACATAACTGCAGCATCCCATGCAACTTTTTTTAATCAGTACATTTACATTTACATTTAGTCATTTAGCAGACGCTTTTATCCAAAGCGACTTACAATTGGGGAGTACATAAAGCGATTAATCTTGAAGAGGCAAACATACAGAGGAAGTTCCAATAACACTAAGTCTCAGGCATTGTTCAAATAAGTACAAGCTAGCAAGGGAAGGAGAGAAAGATGAAGATTTTGAAAAAGTGAAATAATTTTTTTTTTTTTTTTTTTATGTAATCAAGTAGAGTTGAAAGAGATGAGTTTTCAATTGTTGCCTGAAAATTGACAGGGATCCAGCATTCCGGATGGGGATGGGAAGATCATTCCACCGGCCAGGAACGGTGAAAGAGAATGTTCTGGAGAGTGATTTTGAGCCTCTCTGTGATGGTACCACGAGGCGTGGTATCAGTAGAGCTGTACGCACCGTCACACTACACAAATACCCCATTTCTGTTTTGATTATTTTGTTTTTAACCATGTATGCAATAGTAGCAATACCCACACAGTGTACAATTATTTTCCTTATCACTTCCAGTGTAGATTTACTCATTCACAGTGACATCTTTACACACGCCAGTTAAAAGAGATTGGACCAGTCTCTAATGGACTTATAATGGACTTATGTCTTATTAAATATTCACTTAATACTTGTGCTGTCAAACGATTAATCGTGATTAATCGCTTCTCAAATACGTAAAAAAAAAAGTTTTTACAAAAACGTTTTTGTTTACATAATATATATATGTGTATTGTGTATATTTATTATGTATATATATAAATACACATACAGCATATATTTGGGAAATATTTACATGTATTTAGATGTATATATTTATGTTCATATAATTGATATTTTATGTAAATATATTTAATATATAAACATTACATATTTTTCTGTGTGTATTTATATATACATAATAAATATACAACTCACACACACATATATATTATGAAAACAAAATTGTATTTGGATGCGTTTAATCGCGATTAATTGTTTGACTGCACTACTTAATGCTATTTGTATTAAGTGTACTTAACATTATAATGTTATAATAACAATAAATTATGCATAATTGCATGCAAGTAACCCTAACCTTAATCATATAGTATGTGTTGATAAATGTATAATTATACTGTAACAAGGACACCTTAAAATAAAGTGTAACCCAAAAATGTAACCCACTAAATTACATGTAAAATGATTTAACATACATTACTAATTCTCACTTAAGTGACTTGTTTCAAACCTTCTTCCAGTTCTTGATTTGCTTTCTCTTTCCACAAGATTAAGCATTGTGCTGGGTTACCCCTCCCACAATAAAGTCTCATTGGTCCAGATCCTGAAGATTTGTTTTATTTATTTAGTGTGAACAGACAAATCATTTGACACTGGAAACTTGATTAGGCTACTATTGGCTTGGACACGGTGTTGAAGTAACATAACTCAGCATTCAGAACCCTTTTTATTTCTGTAAATATGGCACTTTCTTAATTGAAAAGTTATGGAAGTATATAAATGAATATGTTTTGAAGAATGCTGGTGTCCATATCTTAAAATATCTTCTTTTGGGGTGAGTTAAGAATTTTAATTTTCATAAAAAAACAGGATGTGAAGTCTCAAGATTCGACTCTAATAAGAACAGAATGATCAAACATTCCTGCTTGCTCTCGTCATAGTCGTGATGTTGTCCATTACAGTTTAGCACAAGTGCCAGAACCGCGTCCTCTCGCGGTAGATCTTAAATTGTGTGCAACGGATCAATTGCTGATACTGTTTTGACACATTTGCACATTTTCTAAGCTCTTCATTAGTTCTCAGCTCGCAAAAATGATGTATATATGAACAGACAAGTAGAAGCTTATCATAGCACTTGCATATCATTACTCTTTTGTTGATTTTGATTGCTTCCATTGTCCTCATTTGTAAGTGGCATTAGATAAAAGTGTCTTCTAAATGTAAATGACTAAATGTAAATGTAGAAGCAGATTTAGCCCAGCACATATCATCGTTTTGGTATTTTAAAGTGTGTGTGATAATGTGTCAGAAGAGTGTCCTGAAACTGGCATGTGAGTGAGGCAGTATTATGATGTTAAGTTCACACACCTCACAAAGTGTGAGACCAAAGTTTATTATTTAAATTACTGGAATACCAGACATTTAACTCTTAACATATCAACCAGAAATTGTGATAAGCACAATGCATTTGAACTGTAGACCATTGCTATTATATATTTTTGTTCCTAACATTATGAGTTTATGTGTAGCTACCATTTGTGCAGTAAATATTACTAGCAATCGGGCTTGAATCAATTATTCAGGCTAACATGAGGAGTACAAAGCAGGCGCAGCAAGCCCGCAGCGAGCAGAATGCAGGGAAATTGGGTCAGTTTCATAACATTTTCACAGGAGTCTGCTGCCGCAACCGCCGCTGATCCGTGAAAACACTCAGATGTCAGAAAAACAAATCTACAGTCACATCACATTAATGCATCTACACCAGCAAGACGGTCTGAAATGTTATGCGTTATAAAACCTTGGTTAGTGCCGTTCACATAAATGTACTGTCTGAATGGATTGAAATGCAAGATGTGCTTAATCACAGTAATCATTTTTAAATTTCTTCTCATATGTGTTTGTAATATTTTCATGATTTTCAGTGTATTCTTTGAAATATGTTTAAGGTTATGACTAAAATCTATATCACATTGACCAATTTATTTTATCATGGTGACTGTATCACAAAATATATTTTATTTTCCTTTAATGAAATAGGCAGGACTACTGATCAACAGAAAAGTTTATATGTGATATAGATTTGAGTCATAACCTAACACATTTAGAGAAATCCATAAATTAATATAAATGAGTTTCAAAAATCATTCATAATATATTTGTTTATTCAAGTCATAGTGTGCAGCAGCAATTATTTTGCATATGTATAATAAACCATAAAGATTAAATTAATTAACAGAGGTAATAATTTAAGTGTAATATATAATTAAACAGAGATATAATTAAACAGAGATTTAAATTAATTACAGGGCAGAGTTCTTCATTTGCGCTAGGTTGGCAAGTTTGATTATTTCTGAAATGAGTGGATAGTGCATATACAATATACAAAACATTTCAATATATATTGCTGTGATCAAAGCTGTATTTTCAGCATCATTAATCCAGTATTCAGTGTCACATGATCCTTCAGAAATCAGTCTAATATTCTGATTTGCTGCTCAGGACAAATGTCTGATTATTATCAATGTTGAAAACAATTGTGCTGATTGATATTTATGCAGAAACCATCAGATAATACTATTCACAGCTAAATTAACCTAGTAAAAAGTAATATATTTTAAATACATTTATTTCATACTAAGTATAATTCAAATCTATTAACATATTTACTGACAGATAACTCAAGACTTACTGAAATAAAAATTATAATTAAACTTTATTTGGCATACTACTTGTGCACAATGCATATTTCTTAATATTAAGCCTAAAATGTGTTTTAATGTCACTTTTGATGAGGATTGTATGATCTTTTAATAATATCTGTCTTTAAATGCAATATATTTAAAGTGTACCTGATGTATACTTGCAATTGTTCCACTTTAGCACAATCAAATATACTTCTGTATATCTTTGGTTGGACTTCAGCACTACTTCTGCACAATTAAAGTGCATTAAGTACAGAATTAGTTGTTCCAATTTAGCAGACTCTAGTTTAGTATACCAAAAGTACAATTGCAGTGCATTTTAATAAGTACACAAATATGTATTTGTAGTATACTTAGCATGAAATAATTGTATTTCAAATACATGTAAGTATTTTTAATAACATTCTTCGTGGTTGAGACATTTTCTGCTCTGTATTTTTACCTTCCTCCATGTTTCTTCACGCGCTCATGTGTAAATAAAGTAAAGCAGTCCTGCTGATTGATGGCTATGCAAATTAATCTACCACAGTACGAATGGTTCGGCAAAATCTCTGACGTATTTCTGACTTTTACAATTTATATACCGCACAGCCGCACTGTGAAAGACAAAACTGTCAAAACATTTCACTGTGGCTGAATAGTATTGCATCACTGACATTATTGAAGGCTCATTGTTCCTTTTTCACGTCTGGAAAAGTCTTCAACATTCACAACCTTAGAGCTTCCAGGTAAATCAGAGCTGCCCAAGCTACAATTGAGACTTTCTTCTCTCCTCTGGTCTTTATAACGCTCATTCTTCAATACGCCTGGACTTATGCGTCCACCCTTGAGTTGGCAGGGTTGGGAGCGGTAAGCCCTTAGAGGAAAGGACTCTGACCAGCTTTTAAGACTTTAATGAACCTTTGAAAGGTGGGATCAGAAGAGTAGAGCCCAGGGGCTTATCAAAGAGAAGGGGATTTCAGCATGATCATCCGTCTCAAAGCTGTGGATCTTCTGTAGACCAAAACAGCCACTGTCTGCTGCACCCACACACTCACTTACACAGCTCAGCCACTGCTATGAAACTCATAATACAGATTATTGTACAGGATATTGATAAATACTGCTTTACCATGGCTGTGGGTTATAGTAATTTTTTTTTTTGGTAGATTGTTTGAATAAATGAGTCGTGTTTGAAAGCGTAATATAGCATCTATGTCAAAATGATTATGAATATGAGTTTCCATATATGAATTTGTCTAACTAACAAAAAAGGAATTGTTCTCCCACTTGGCAACATATAAAAACAAATGGAAGTTACTTCAGCAACTTGTTATAGGTTCATCATGGCATCATAAGCCTTTCCATAGAACCTGATCATCTCAGAGTACAATCTCTTCGTTTTATCTTTAAATTATGATAATTCTACACAATAGGGATACAACTAACAATTATTTTGAGTAAAAAAAAAAAAATATATATATATATATATATATTTATATATAAATAACATCATTACATAAGTTTGTTACATATTCAAGTACAGTCCATGTTTAGCCACAAAATTAGACTGAATAAATCTTATTATGTTTTAACAATACATAAACCATCATGTCATGCCTAATAACATCCTTTTGTGGCCTATTATGTTTATTAAATTATAAACTACATTCATGTTCAATAAATATTTGCATGTTATGTTAAACTAATCTCAAATAATCTAAAGCATAAAATAATAAAGTTACCAGGCAATAATTGTACATATATTAATTCAACTGATGTGTGGTCACAGGTACACTCAAAGAACACAGCTGTCACTGGGGCTGTACATCTTATGTATCTTACCTTATCTCATCTTATCTTACCTTATTTACCCCTAAACGGAACATATTAGTACTATAAAAGTAAATATTAGTATAAAGTGCACACATTAGTACATTTTGAAAAGGTACCGCTCTAGTGACATTTGTGAATGTGTGTGGGTTTATTATTATCTGCTTTATAGTCAAGGTTTTCATACTTGGTATCTTAAATATTTAAAATATTGAATATCATACATATTTCAGGCCTGTGACGCAGATATTTGCTGGCATCATTCTGTGATTCTGAGAAGTTTTTGTTGTTTTGTTTCTCAAAAGATGCACTTTCACATGGCCACATGAGATATTCCAGCAAATTGTGTGGAGTACTTGAGATTTTTTAGACATATTTTTAAGGTCATCCTGTCCCTTGTTTGTGCAGAGAGTAGAGCACAATGCAAGCCTAATTGTCATTCAGATATAAGAAATACAGATGGTACGTCAAGAGCTTTTAGCAGTAGTTGCATCAGCACTGAACATTATGTTCTGTACCTAACTGTACCTTACACTCACATTACCCCACAATATTAGCCCTATTTTACTGTTTTGAAAACTAAAAGAGTTCTTGTTTATTTTCCAATGTACTGAGAACTTGTGAATGAATGGTATGGCCGTTAAATAATAATAAACTTATGAACAGATCCACAATTAACTATCTCTATCAGCTGCAACAGGGCCTAAGTCTGCTGGTCAATAAAGTCCTTCAGTTTATCTGTTTCAATGCACTACATTTATTTTATTGATGAAGCAATTTGTATGACATTGAAAACTTGGGGGGAATTGTGGAAAGGGTTTTTAGACTTTGTGATCTGAATTTATTTAAATCATAAAGTAATAAGTAATTTCTAATTCACAAACAGAAAACAGTGAAATATAGCTGCAGGTGGTAGTTGTTGGGGTCCAAGCAAAAACGGCTTGTGTACACAATATTTTTTCAATGCCCATGTCTGTTTTCAGATATAATTTGAGTATTTACGTTTCTCTGCATGACATTTTCATCCTATATTATTAATTTACAATAGACAAATAATGTTTAAAATAATGTCTTCGTTTTAATTGAACCACAATACATTCAGTCCTGTTACTTGACAAATACGTTTTAAAGTATTTTTAGGATATATAAAAATAAAGATGCTTTTGGAGATCACAAATTTCTTTGCAAATTAATCAGATTGAGATTAGACTATTATTATTATTCTAAACTTGAAATTAAAGTCTACACTTTGTTAGGCTTAATGAATTCTATGCATTTTTTTTTTACTGTACATCATTTACACAGATTTGAAACTAGGTGACCTAAAGGGATTTGTTGTTCCCTATCTGTCGGTCACTACGAGTTATGTCGTGACGACATATGGGATTTACTTGGAAGCCCCGATCATCTCTGACTTTAAGAGAAAACGCCAATGAAATTGGCTAGTGGATTTTGCATACCTGAGCCGCTCCCCGTGCATACGGGTATAAAAGGGCGACAGGTGCATCCACTCATTAGATTTTTGCTTCAGAGCCGAGTGGATGAGAAGAGTGCTGATCTCCACAAGCCGTTCATCTTTGTTTTGTTCCTGGTTGGCGTCACGGTGCAGTCAAGACGATGTCGATGTCCACCATGGTGGTCCAGGAGCGCCATCTCTGGCCATCTCTAGACTGCTTTTGCACATCAACTGCCTAGAGCTGTGGGCAGTCCATCTAGCCTTATGGCAGTTCCGGCCACTGATGTTGGGCAAGCATGTGTTAGTCCGCACGGACAACACTGCGGCTGTCTCGTACATCAACCGGTTGGGAGGTATACGATCACACCGCATGTCACAGC
The DNA here is from genome assembly GCA_003573665.1 of Oxygymnocypris stewartii. Taxonomy (NCBI): domain Eukaryota; kingdom Metazoa; phylum Chordata; class Actinopteri; order Cypriniformes; family Cyprinidae; genus Oxygymnocypris; species Oxygymnocypris stewartii. The sequence continues at coordinate 339,366 of QVTF01019772.1, forward strand.
TCGCCCGCCAACTCCTCCTCTGGAGTCACACTGCAGTTCAAGTCACTGCGCGCTGTTCACATCCCGGGGAAGCTCAATCGTGCGGCTGATGCGCTCTCACGTCAGCTTATATTCCCCGGAGAGTGGCGACTCCATCCCGAGACGATCCGGCTGATCTGGAGTCGATTCGGGGAAGCTCAGGTGGACCTGTTTGCTTCCCCCGAGTCCTCCCACTGCTAGCTGTATTTTTCCCTGACCGAGGGCCCCCTCGGCACAGACACACTGGCACACAGCTGGCCTCGGACCTTACGCAAGTATGCGTTTCCCCCAGTGAGCCTACTAGCACAGACACTGTGTAAGCTCAGGGAGGTTGTGGCGGCGTTCAGTTTGTGGAACTTTCCATAGGACCCCTATGTCGTCACGACATAACTCGTAGTGATCGACAGATAGGGAACATCTAGGTTACGTATGTAACCCCCGTTCCCTGATGGAGGGAACGGAGACGTTATGTCCCCATGCCACAATCTTGAACCATCGCTGGTTGCCAGGGACTCGTCTCGGCTCCTCAGCGTAAAACCTAATGAGTGGATGCACCTGTCGCCCTTTTATACCCGTATGCACAGGGAGTGGCTCAGGTATGCAAAATCCACTAGCCAATTTCATTGGCATTTTCTCTTAAAGTCAGAGATTATCGGGGCTCCCAAGTAAATCCCCTATGTCGTCACGACATAACGTCTCCGTTCCCTCCATCAGGGAATGGGGGTTACGTATGTAACCTAGACGTTCTGTTAGCACCCCGAGCGTCAAATGTTTGCGAAACTCCGCACTATTCCTCAGAATGCACAGTTTTCCACATGTAACAAGTTTTGTGGAATTTTTGAAGTCATGGAGACCTTGCTTTCACAAGGTATAGGCCAGTTAGTCATTATGGGGTAATCCACAAACATATCAGTCTGTATCTCCACCAATGATACAGCAAAATAATTGACACCTTTTTGACACCTTTATTGAAAACCCAATTTTGTATAAGTCAGACAAATGGCCTGAGTTTGAAAAAAAGTGGATTTTTTTCAAAAAGTTAAAATGGTAGAAATGTTTTACTGTGGAAATAGACACACAGATTTGACACAATTTGTATTCTTAAAAGAGCTATACAAATAATAGTGACTTGACTTGACAAATCAACTGATTCCAGGTCACTGAAGGAATCAGACAAAATATGAATTTTGATTGTAATTATGACAGTTCCAGAGTTATTAGCAAAAATATGTTGTAGCGCCACCTTGTGGCAGAATTTCACCTAATTTAAATCAAGTCACCTTCTAAGTGTCTGCCATGTTTCGTAATGGTTGGCCATTCAGATAAGATTCAGTCAGCTTCTGAAGTTTGATTTGCTGCTGGCTGCCATGCTTCTTTGGTTATCTAAGTGATATTTGAAGAATATGTTACATTTGCTCCAAAGAAGGGGAATCCCCAACTTCAACTTGATTGATCAGAGTCCAGTCTAAAAGGAGATATTCTCTTTAACAGAAAACACTTTTTTCATTTTGTATGTATACATTCTCAGGCAGGGGCGGCATTTCCATATCGCCAAGGGCGTAGACTTGCTTTCGACATTGGTGGGGACATAAATCCAAGCTCCAACCCCCTATAGCTTACTTTTTTATGGTATGTTTAACAGACAATAATTACAAAATTTATGATTTTGTGGAACAGCAACATCAGCATCAGAGTGCTGGGTGTCTTAAAGGGATACTACACCCAAAAATGTAAATTCTGTCATCATTTACTCACCCTCAAGTAGTTCCAAACTAGGGGTTGAAACACTTTGGATTTTTTAGAAGTCTTTACTGACTTGACGTCATTAATGAACAAATAAGTCTGGAGCTGTGACAAACACCTTGTGCACAGCTATTGCATATAACACAGCGCTGCAATCATGGTTATTGCTCATAACAGCTTATTTTGATCAGTTCTTTCATCTTTGGGTCATTATATTTCTCACAGATTTCTGCTCGTTCTAAATCAGATTCAGATCAGTAGCACAGTAAAGATTACGTTCATATGAATGAATGCATTATTGAGAGCGGTTGCGTGTGTGAATTAATTATACCTGGCAGCATCTCTCAACTAGTAGTGAAGCTGTGGGAGTTACTAAGAAATATATGCTTGAACTTTTAACTTTCTAACCTATTTGATTGAGAAATCATAGATTAGTGTTGACAGTATATTTCTGCGCTGAATGGTTCTGTGAGTGCGATCTGCGCGTGATGTACGCACTACTGTCTGTAGTCTACAGCAGTGGTTCTCAAACTTTTTCAGGAGGAGGCCCCCTTGCGTAGGGTGAATTATTTTGTGGCCCCCCCCAAAAGAAAACTCATGACGAAAACATCCTCAAACTTACAATTTTACTTACAAATTTTAGATTGTACCAAAAACAAATTAATTTACAAATTAACAATGCTGGAACAACAATTCTGTTTGTAGCCTAATGTCTCTGATGTTAAATATACAACATTGGTTAAAGGCTACATTTCATAAAATATAACAAATTGTTATAAAATAGTTTTGACAGTTAACAATAATATTGTCTGGTAAGTGCAACAAAAGTATTAAATACTGAACAGTTATTTAGGATGTCCATAGTAGAAGATCAATACTGAAAAGTTCATTTACATTTGATTTGTAAAAAAGTGCATTAAACTTCTTACATTTGAATGGAGTAAATGACAGTGGCTCAAGTTTGGTTTGCAATTTGAACAGCAATCTGTTTGTTTTTTCAGCAATCTGTTTTTCTGCAAGAAACATGAAAAAATGTCTGCTCTACTTTAAAAAAGAAATCGTTTTTCAATATAGAAGTCATATACAATATTATACAAGTTTTACAATATAAAAGAAATCTTGCAATGCAGATTTTGCTCCTCCCCGAGCATCACTCGGCACATCGGATCGCGTGAGGCTTTTTACATTTGGCTATACGCAGGGCTGCAGGATACGATGCTTGCTGTGCTTTCTCGTGTATTGTCGTGATATGTTAGTGAGTCGTACCTTTTGCTTGATGTATTCTTCTTTCTTTCTCTGAAAAAAAAATCCTTACTTTTATTCGCAATTAATTGTTGTGACATGTCGGTTGAGTTTCAGTGCTTCAACGGATCACATTTTCAAGCACAGTGTGCACTGTTTTCTGCCGTCACTATATTCCATAACGTCATATTTTATGTACGAGTAGTCAAATTTACGCAGTTTCGTTTTTTTCATGCTGGGCTCTTCTGTATTTACCTTCACAGCTGAGACACTGCGTCCTCTATCTAAAAACTTGTACATTTTAAATAGTCTTAGCATTTATCAGTGTGTTCGTGCCGATGTGTTCACTAGTACGTCAACGGTTTGGTGACGTTTCAGCGTAGTGTGCTGCGCATAATTGATATGTTTTAAATATTTAGATTTTTTTAAATACATCATAGTTCAGATAGGACAATCCTACGACGGCGTTTTAGTGCCACATAAAAAATAAAAAAAATCTAAGATTACGAGATTCAAGTCGTAATATTTCGAGAATAAAGTCGAAACACTTCGAGAATAAAGTCGAAACACTTCGAGAATAAAGTCGTAATGTTACGAGAATAAAGTCGTAATATTTCGAGAATAAAGTCGTTATATTTCGAGATTAAACTCCTAATATTTTGAGAAAAATCACAGAATTGCTAGAAACAATGGATGTGGAGGATTTGGTTAAATCCTACTTTAGATTAGGATTTAGCAATAAGGAAATTCTTTGCCTTTTGGCGCATCAGCACGGAGTTATAATTAGTAAAAGGACACTGCACCGGTTATGTAGGAAACTTAATTTATTCAGAAGAAAAAATCAGACAGACATTGAGGAAATTGCCTCTTTTGTGCAGTCTGAGATGGCGACCAGTGGTCGACTCCGAGGATATCGATGGTTACATCTGCGTGCTAGTCGAAGAGGATATGTTGTTTCTCAAGAGACTATGAGGATGGTGATCAAAGAAATCGACCCTGAAGGAGTTGAACTTCGGCGCGCTCGACGTCTCCGAATATGCCATAATGCCACAACGCGTTGGGACCCCGGCTGAAGTACTGACGACGTCGTTATTTTTCTTCTGAATAAATTAAGTTTCCTACATAACCGCTGCAGTGTCCTTTTACTAATTATAACTGCGTGCTGATGCGCCAAAAGACAAAGAATTTCCTTATTGCTAAATCCTAATCTAAAGTAGGATTTAACCAAATCCTCCACATCCATTGTTTCTAGCAATTCTGTGATTTTTCTCAAAATATTAGGAGTTTAATCTCATATTACTACGAGTTTATTCTCGAAATATTACGACTTTATTCTCGAAATATTACGACTTTATTCTCGTAGTGTTTCGACTTTATTCTCGTAACATTTCCACTTTATTCTCGAAGTGTTTCGACTTTATTCTCGAAGTGTTTCGACTTTTTTTCTCGTAGTTTCGACTTTATTCTCGAAATATTACGACTTTAATCTCGTAATCTTAGATTTTTTTTTTTATGTGGCACTAAAACGCTGTCGTACAATCCTGACTTGCATACGGGTAAAAAAAAAAAAAATGTAATATTCTAGAATTTCTTTGCGGCCCCCCTAGTGCCATCTAGTGGCCCCCCAGGGGGCCGCGGCCCCCAGTTTGAGAACCACTGGTCTACAGTATGTGTGTGCGTTACAGTGCAGCAGTGCATTAGATTAGAACGCGATTAATTTACCTGTACAATAAGTTGTTTAAAACTTGAATTCACCCGTTCAATTTCTTGCATCCAGTAATATAATCACACGTCTTGTGCAGCACTTTCATAGTATGAATTAGTTTGTCATTTTAACTGTTTGGAAACGGAATGTTAATATGGATTTCTTATCCTGTTGCGCCCTCTATAGGTCCAGTGACTAGTCGACGTCAAGCTTAAAGCATCATGAAGTTAGGATTAGAGCAGTCCTGGGGCACCATTGACTTCCATAGTATTTTTTCCCTACTGTGAATGTCAATGGTGCCCCAAAACAGCCTAGTTTTACAAACTTTTTTCAAAATATCTTCCTTAATGTTCAGCAGAACAAAGAAATGCATACAGGTTTGGAACTACTTGAGGGTGAGTAAATGATGACAGAATTGTAAGTTGACAGATAAACTGCTCACTCTTATATCAGTAGCTACGTTTACATGGACACTTTTTGCTTCCATCGGAATAAATTAATTCTGATTGTCAAATACGAACGTAGTGTTTACATGAACGCCAAATAAAGTGATCAGGTAAATGTGAGCGTTTATATGTCACAAGCTTCTGATCGGATTTAATCTTTTGATATGCGCACACTACATGTGTGTATGAGATACAGAGTTTCCCCGCTGTTGTCGCGTATCGTTTTAAAAAGCACACTTGATATGTATCTACTTCGGGTCCGAATTAGGCGATGACATTAACTATTGTGCAGTGCTGCTTACTTTAGAAAGCAGTAAAAGTGCCCCTTCCCATGATCAAAACAAGTCGTCTGTGGATGCGAGTCTTAAACAAGGACTGGTGGGACGTTGTGCTGCTCCACTTCACAGATGCTGAGTGAAAGCATAATTTAAGAATGACCAAAACTCATTTATGACAATTTATTCACCGGGAAGAGTAGCTCGTTTTGAGCGTCATACATCATCATGCTATTTTTTACATCACTGCACATGTACAGTACGTTTTTAATCCGATCAAGTGATTACATGTCCACTCGTTCGAGTTACAAAAAGAATAAACCACCCCTTACAATCCAATCGAAATTCTAATCAGATCTGGCCAATTCCATCCAATTGACGTGTTTACATGTGACTTTTTTATTCCAATTGTGCTTCTAGTCCTATTACGATCGGATTACTAGGGTTCATGTAAACGCAGCTATTGTTGTTTTTTATTTTGTTGATATTTCAGCTAACAGTTTGACTTGTACATTTAGTTGAACAACATTAATTTAAAGTTAAAGACTGTCCGCAGAGACTCACAATGCTGTTCCAAATCCTGCTGCACAACAGAGTGCCACTTACATAGTTTACAAAAAAAAAAAGAAATCACATTATATTTGTCCAAAATTATGGTTGATATTCATGACTTTACCCTAGGCGGAAATATTGTGTATCTTTCTGCACATCGTTTGTCTTTCTGTCCGTATGCTTTATATAGGGAGCTAATAATAGCCATAGATCGCGCTTTCTCTTTCCATTTGCTCTGTTTTGTCAAACAAACACCACTTCAAACTCATCGATGCAACTTTCTTCATCCCTGAAATGGGCTTTTATATGAACTGTTTTGGACTGCTGTCTTGAATTGGGTGCAATGCCTGTGAGTTATAAACGCGGCTGCGCTTCTCTTCCGTGTATGACGACATTCCGTACATGTATTAAATACGCGTTCTTGAGAGCGCGCAGTTTTCTAACGTATATACTTTAACTTGTTAGGTAATATCAATTATTTGACGTTTCAGATGCGTCTGAAATGACAAAAAAAAAACAAAAATATAGTTAATTATTTAATCAAATTATTGCTAGGGACAGTTTGGTCCCTATACCGCCAAGACTCTACTCCAACACTATGTCTGTAAAGGCCAGTGTTGAGGAAAGTTTCTTTTAAAAGTAATGCATTACAATATTGCGTTACTTCCTAAAAAAGTAACTAATTACGTTACTTAGTTACTTTTTATGTAAAGTAATGCTTTATGTTATTTTTGCGCTACTTTCGCATTACTTTTCAAATATGAGCAGGGCTTGATTGTTTGTTTTAAATGCAAGAAGTTATATTTATAGCAAATATAAAAGCCCTTCACACCAAAAAGTGTAATGAATAAACCTCAGACTGAAGGACGAGTAAATCACGTCTGTACAGAAGAAGATCAACACTCTTCAGCAATAAAAAACAACAATGAAGCACAATTATTAGTTTATCTAAAGTCATTTTTGCTTATTAGTATGGCTGAACTGGATCATCAAAGGTCAGCAGCAAACACATCGGTTAATAAAATGAGATTAGATATATTTGTGTTGTTTAACATATTTAATTATTGCAGGTTTGCGTCATATTCTGAATTTGTATTTCACTGTTTTAATTCATTTTGATGAATACTGAATCTGTTTTTTGAGAGTGTGATGAATTAATACACATTCATATTTAGTCTAGATTAGATCTACAGTAAGATCATGTTCACACGGCGCACTCAGTCAATAAATGGAAAACAAAGTAACTGGCGTTACTTTTTTGAAAAAAGTAACTCAGATATTTTCCTGTAAATTAAAAAGGAATGCGTTACTTTACTAGTTACTTGAAAAAAGTAATATTATTACGTAACTCGCGTTACTTGTAATGCGTTACCCCCAACACTGGTAAAGGCTAATGTTTTTTGTGTGTTTGAAGAGCGGAGAAGTGTCTACGCATTTGCCGTCTATAGCTGTAGCTCTATACTCTATACTTTTGTACGTTTTAAATATTATGTGCATGTAGCACATCATCATTTACATCGTGAGATTTTGTCCATGTGTATCAAACAACATTAAACGTTATAACCTGTAATTTGATAAAAGCGTAATGCGATGATGCACTTAGATACATATAGCCAATCTAATGATAGACAAAACACTCCATCTCCGTCATTCAGTGGTCAAGAAAACTTGTTAACGCCATTTTAGCTTCATTTTCATAAAATGTTAAGTGCAAGTGTCTAAATAAAGTCCCAATGCCAACTCTGACAACACAAGTGTTTAACTATTTATCCCCCCCCCCCCCCATATTTCAGTGCTTCAGTGTGCCTTGGATTTTTTTTTATCAGAGAGGGGATGCAATAATGTAAAATATGTGAAAATAATGACTTTTTGGAACAATCAAGCATGAAAACCTACTCTAGTACACTCGAAAACCAAATCAAGACTTAAAAAGCACATAATAGAAAACTGGGAATAGCATAAGCATTTTCATGACACAAATGGAAATCATATATGTACATTTTGTAGATTATGAATTAAGGGGAAAAATCGATTTTAGACTTCAAGATTATAGAGTTATGGATCAGAATGCAAACGTGTTCTGTTCCCTTGTGGGCTATTTGAAATTGGTGCACCTCAGTTCTCAGAAGTTAAAGTATTTGAATTTCAAACACACGTGTTGTGTTCGATATGTATCAGACAGACTGTGGTTGGACTTGGGCATGCCATCTATAGCTTAGATGCAGAAGTAAGAAATGTTTTTGTTGTTTGCTATAATGCCAAAGGAACCGATGTACTGTCTGTGGCACACTGCAGTCATATGAACATTTCTGAAACAACATAACCTGAACTCCGATGACCAACTAGAATCTTCAAGAGAACGATTGAGAATTGAGAGAACAACAGCTGATTAGGATGTTCTGTGATAATGTGGAACACTTGTCATAGTTACAGATTACACATACTTTCAAAGAGAAAATTCGTTTTTCATAGTCAACATGAAACATTCAGAACCTGTGCCAGTGTTGTGTTAACTTTTTTGCCCCCAAAAATGGTAATTATTTGATTTCATTGTGATAATATTCCTACATAATTTAGAATGACTTTATGACATTAACAATAGGCAAGATTTTATAAATGATGCATTGCCTGCAACATTAGCCTTAAAGTGTCATTTCATGTTGACTTTAAAACAACCTATATTTCATTTATTTGTTTATAAATCAGCACTTAAATGTTCTTGGCTCTCACACTGACATGTTCTGTTTGATTCAATGGTTTCTTGTTATCTGTGGCAGCAGTCATTGAGCATGTCTTCAGTCCACTGTGACCTTGTCAACTGTCCTGACTTTTTTTTCTATGTTTGATTTCACCTCTAAATCATCTCATACTTCAAAACCACACAATTCCTTTTGTTCTTTCCTCCTCATTCTTCATGTTGCCTCCTGAGCACACCCACCCACTGCCATTCAGTGCACCGCTATGCCATCTGTCAGCATAGAAACTGGTAAAAAATGTATTCTAACTCTATTTCGGCAAGGGGAATAAATGGACTGTGTCATGAACGAACTGAGTTTTGGCAGAAAACACAAATTTTGCAGTGACATGCATGCATCATTCTCCCCCCCCCCCTCTCTCTCTCTCTCTCTCTCTCTCTCTCTCTCTCTCTCTCTCTCTCTCTCTCTCTCTCTCTCTCTCTCTCTCTCTCTCTCTCTCTCTCTCTCCGGTGGTGTGGGTTTGTTGTGTTCTAGTGGTGCTGTGTGACAGTAGGTGGGAGAAGGAAACAGAAATAGCGCTCTGCTCTTACAGACAGAATAATTTTCTGGAGCTTATAAGTTTTATTCTATGTTTCTGTCAGTGAAGACTAGACAGTCAGTTGACTCTCATGTGAAGTCTATTTATATAGAGATAAAATATGCATGCAGACTTTCTATAGAAACACTCTTGCATGGAAATGATTAGCCAGTAGGCATGTATATAGATCGCCTGACGGTCTGTTGAAGTCTGCATGGAATTAAAATCGACTCTATTTGCTTTTCTAATTCATGTTAGGATGACCAATTGACTATGCTGAAAAGTTGAGAGGTACATGCATTGATTGGGCCTTGAGTTCAGTTCTGACCTGATGCCATTGAATTCAATGTTTTAGTTTTAATTCACAACAGTCGGTGAACAAAAATGAGATAATTTTTTTTTTTTTAAATGGCTGAGAAGCATCTCATTCCCTTCCGAAGGGAACTTCTACGCTACGTCCTCTAGGGGACGCTATGGGTACGCCTCCAGCGTGACCGGTTACCTGAAGCATGATTACAAACACCCAATGCACTTGACATTGGCAGGTGGACGCCTATGACGCAAGCTAACGAGCATCTGCGAGCATAAAAGGGCACCTGTGGAACACATCATCCTCTTTTTTCCTTCAGGGGACCTTGTTTCTGAAGTGTGAGTAGAATATGTCTGTTGAGAAGCGTTTTAGGAGGTGTGTCGATCCGTGTCAGCGTTGTCTGACACTAGATGACACACACGATCTATGCGTTATGTGTTTGGGCGAAGAGCACGCGCGCTCTGTTCTCGAGGGAATGGAGTGCGTTCCTTGTGAGCATTTTTTCTGTGGGAAAAAGCTCCGCTCTCGGTTGTCCCTTTTTCTCGAGAGAATTGGGGCGATCATCTGCCCTCCGCGGCTCGGGTCCAGCCGCTGCTGAGGCAGTGAAGAGACTGAGTTTGCGGCGATCGGCGGCTGACGAGAGTGAACTGCGGGGGAAGATGTATTGTCTGTTACATCTTCTGATCCAGCAGGAAGTGCTTTGCTGGCTCATGGTGTGCTGATGAAGGCGGAGAGGATATTTCTGAGCCTTCTCAGCTTGTCTGCCCCGCGATATAGAGCTGTGGAGGTTATGAAGCGTGCGCTTCTGCTAGGTAAACCTACAGTGGAGGCACGAAAAAGGGGGAGTGGCTCGCAGTAGACTTGATGAGCGATCTCTCTCTGGCATAACCTCCCAGCTCCCGTGAGCCTCCCATTCCTTCTCCAGATATTCATAGTGAAATCATATTCAGCCCGCATCCATCATGTTAGTTATGCTGACAACGAAGGGAGGCGCGAGCGCGGATATGCGTCGATGCCCCCTAGGGGCGCTGACGAAAAAAAAAAAAAAAAAAAAAAGTGTAGTTTTTAACCTGGATCGAGTGTTGCTAGGCTTCCTCTCACTTAAGAGAGTCCTTTTGCTATAGTCTCCACTCTCCAGAGCTCCGCTTAGACTGCACTATTGGTGTACAGGCTCTATCATGAGCCTGGCTAGCTTTCTTTAGTGCTGAGTGTAGGCAGGTCTCCTCTCACTTCAGAGAGTCGTTATGCTGAGACCTCCACTCTTAAGAGCTCCTGTACCTGGATCGAGTGTTGCTAGGCTTCCTCTCATTTAAGAGAGTCATTTTACTGAAGCTTCCGCTCTCCAGAGCTCCGCTTAGACCGCACTATTGGTGTGTAGGCTCGATTGTGAGCCTTGCTAGCTTTCTCTAGCGCTGAGTGTAGTCAGTTCTCCTCTCACTTTAGAGAGTACTTATGCTGAGACCTCCACTCTTAAGAGCTCCTGAACCAGGTTAGACTGCACTATTAGTACGTAGGCTCTGTTTTAAGCCTCGCTAGCTGTCGCTAGCGCTGAGTGAATTCAGGTCTCCTCTCGCTTTAGAGAGTCATTATGCTGAGACTTTCACTCATAAGGGTTCCCCTACCTGGATTGAGTGTTGCTAGGCCTCCTCTCATTTAAGAGTCATTCTGCTGAAGCCTCCGCTCTCCAGAGCTAGAACGCACTATTGGTGTGTAGGCTCTATTGTGAGCCTTGCTAGCTTTCTCTAGGGCTGAGTGTAGTCAAGTCTCCTCTCACTTTGGAGAGTCATTATGCTGAGACTTCCACTCGTAAGAGCTCCTCAACTAGGTTGAGTGTTGCTAGGCTTCCTCTCGTTAAGAGAGTCATTTCGCTGAAGCCTCCGCTCTCCAGGGCTCCGCTTAGTCTGCACCGTTAGTATGTAGGCTCTATTGTGAACCTCGCTAGCCGTTTTTGGCACTGAGTGCAGTCAGGTCTCCTTTCGTTAGAGAGTCGTTATGCTGAGACCTCCACTCTTCAGAGCTCCGTCTCTGGTGCCTCTGGCACCGAGTGTAGCCAGGTCTCCTCTCAAGTAGAGAGTTGTTATGCTGAGACCTCCACTCTTAGGAGTTCCTCTACCTGGATCGAGTGTTAGGCTTCCTCTCGTTAAGAGAGTCATTCTACTGAAGCCTCTGCTCTCCAGAGCTCCGCTTAGGCAGCACCATTAGTATGTAGTCTCTATTATGAGCCTCGCTAGCTGTCCTTAGCGCTGAGTGTAGTCAGGTCTCCTCTCGCTTTAGAGAGTCGGTATGCTGAGACCTCCACTCGTAAGAACCCCCCAACTAGGGTTGAGTGTTAGGCTTCCTCTCGTTAGAGAGTCATCCTGCTGAGGCCTCCACTCTTCAGAGCTCCGTCTCTGGCAGTAATAGGAGAATGTGGGCTCTGTTTGAGCATCACTAACTGCCTCTGGCGTTGAGTGTAGCCAGGTCTCCTCTCAATTTGAGAGTCGTTATGCCGAGACCTCCACTCTTAGGAGTTCCCCTACCTGGATCGAGTGTTAGGCTTCCTCTCGTTTAAGAGAGTCGTTCTACTGAAGCCTCTGCTCTCCAGAGCTCCGCTTAGGCAGCACCTTTAGTACGTAGTCTCTATTGTGAGCCTCGCTAGCTGTCTTTAGCGCTGAGTGTAGTCAGGTCTCCTCTCGCTTTAGAGAGTCGTTATGCTGAGACCTCCACTCTTAAGAGCCCCTCAACTAGGGTTGAGTGTTGTTAGGCTTCCTCTCATTAGAGAGTCATTCTACTGAAGCCTCCACTCTCTAGAGCTCTGCTTAGGCAGTACTATGCACAGGCTCTTCCTTGAGCCTCACTAACTGCCTTTGGCGTTGAGTGAAGCCAGGTCTCCTCTCACTTAGAGAGTCATTATGCTGAGACCTCCACTCTGAGAGTTCCCCTACCTGGATCGAGTTTTAGGCTTCCTCTCGTTTAAGAGAGTCATTCTACTGAAGCCTCTGCTCTCCAGAGCTCCGCTTAGGCAGCACCAATAGTGCGTAGTCTCTATTGTGAGCCTCGCTAGCTGTCCTTAGCGTTGAGTGTTGTCAGGTCTCCTCTCGCTTAGAGAGTCGTTATGCTGAGACCTCCACTCTTAAGAGCCCCCCAACTAGGGTTGAGTGTTGTTAGGCTTCCTCTAGTTAGGGAGTCGTCCTGCTGAGGCCTCCACTCTTCAGAGCTCCGTCTCTGGCAGACTAACTGCCTGTGGCGTTGAGTGTAGCCAGGTCTCCTCTCAATTAGAGAGTCGTTATGCTGAGACCTCCACTCTGAGAGTTCCCCTACCTGGATCGAGTGTTAGGCTTCCTCTCATTTAAGAGAGTCATTCTACTGAAGCCTCTGCTCTCCAGAGCTCCGCTTAGGCAGCACCTTTAGTACGTAGTCTCTATTGTGAGCCTCGCTAGCTGTCTTTAGCGCTGAGTGTAGTCAGGTCTCCTCTCGCTTTAGAGAGTCGTTATGCTGAGACCTCCACTCTTAAGAGCCCCTCAACTAGGGTTGAGTGTTGCTAGGCTTCCTCTCGTTAGAGAGTCATTCTGCTGAAGCCTCCACTCCATAGAGCTCCGCTTAGGCAGCACTATGCACAGGCTTTTTCTTGAGCCTCACTAACTGCCTCTGGCGCTGAGTGTAGCCAGGTCTCCTCTCAATTAGAGAGTCGTTATGCTGAGACCTCCACTCTGAGAGTTCCCCTACCTGGATCGAGTGTTAGGCTTCCTCTCATTTAAGAGAGTCATTCTACTGAAGCCTCTGCTCTCCAGAGCTCCGCTTAGGCAGTACTACGTGCATGTTCTGTCCTAAGCCTCACTAGCTGTTCATAGCGTCGAGTGTAGAAGTCTCCTCTCAATCTGAGAGTCGCTTTCTGAGACTTCCACTCCGAGAACCATACTCTTGTGAGCTAGTCTATGATGGCGAGCTTTTTGAGCTGGCCTAAAGAGGGGTTTTTGACCCTAGTTCTGCTGGGCAGGGATGGTGTTCCTCAAGTCTGTGACTTAGGAATCCAGCTTTTGGACACTCTTTCCCTCAGCATGGCGGCGTGGGCATAGCGTTCCCATAGCGTCCCCTAGAGGACGTAGCGTAGAAGTTCCCTTCGGAAGGGAACGTCTCAGGTTACATATGTAACCATAGTTCCCTGAGAATGGGAACGAGACGCCACGTCTCTGGGCCATGCTTCGGGCATTCCTGTCGGTCCCCCTTGAAAAAAAGAGGATGATGTGTTCCACAGGTGCCCTTTTATGCTCGCAGATGCTCGTTAGCTTGCGTCATAGGCGTCCACCTGCTAATGTCAAGTGCATTGGGTGTTTGTAATCATGCTTCAAGTAACCGGTCACGCTGGAGGCGTTCCCATAGCGTCCCCTAGAGGACGTAGCGTCTCGTTCCCATTCTCAGGGAACTATGGTTACATATGTAACCTGAGACGTTTTTGGACACACTGCAACGAGTCAAGCCTCAAAGATAACTCTCATGTTTATAATTAAATCCAATACAGAGAATACTTTTTGCTACCCTGAAGTCCTCTTAAGTCTCCCCTTCTAATGTGTTAACGATGACTGGAAATTGAATGGTTTTGTCAGATTTCCAATTGAACAGGTTTGATTTTATTGACTTATTTGATGGTTTAAATGATTTTCCGAGCTGGCAAAACACGTGTGTGTATTTCTTTGAATAAAACAATACAATGAAAACAAAACAAATATCTGGATTGCACAAATTGTGTGCGGGCATACTGGACATTAACAATTTACAATTTACTCAATATAGTAAAGAAGAGGCAACAGGTGTAGCCATCAAACAACAAATCCAATCCTGTGACCAATATGACGGTAAAGCAATCCACATCTTGCAGTTAGTGAAAAAAAATGTATTTGATTTATTTTACAGCCCTTTAAGTGAGCTTTACAATATCCAATAAAAAAGAGGAAACCATCACACGATTGCAGTCTACATTCTTCACAAAGTGTGAATATACTTGCTTCATACAATCATATTGGTATATGCATATCGGTATGTCAACACAAATATAAAATACCTAAAATTAAAGGGGTCCTATGGTGCTATTTTAAATATTATTATTTCATGCATTTGGTGTAACAGAATTTGTTTACATGCTTTAATGTAAAAGAACACATTATTTTTCAAATATTGTACATTATTGAAGGTCCTCTACGCCCCGCCTCTCAAATGCTTGGTTTTCTACAAAGTCCCTCCTTCAGACGAGCACAGTCTGCTCTGATTGGCCAGCTAACACAGTGCATTGTGATTGGCCGAACACCACAAGCACGTGTTGTAATTTTAACGCTCTTACCATAATCGCAAGCTTCAGCTTTCAAAGTAAATGTAAAGACAGTTAATAATGTCCTTAGTTTTACCATCAGTTCAAGCCCGAGAGTGGAACAAAGTCGTGTGACAAACACAGTGATGATGCTCCTAAGTGTTTGCACACAAGCCGCGGTTAAAACAGCTGATATGCTATGATTTCTGATGGACTGTATTCTCCGATGTGATGTGACCCTGTTCCCCTCACACAAACACACACACACACAAACAACGCGTTACTCTACACTGCGCAAAACTCTGCATTTGAGCAGTCAATAGCAAATATTTAAACTAATAACAAAACATACTTACAGACACTGATTCAAAAGTTATAGCAAAGTCGGAATTATTATTTTTTTCAGAAATAGCCTGCGTGCACAGCCAGCCTTATATTTTCCTAGGTTCACAAACTGTTGTCCATAAAAGGTGTTGCACAAATTCAAACATTTGTGTTGTGTTGGTCTGTTGTAAACAAATCTTAACAATGATTTCTAAATGCATCTACTTTCCGAAGGCCAAATACAGTTATTTTGCTTTCCCATAGAAACACACAGCGTCTCCCTGACATGGCTGCATCAACACTACTGCGGTCACTTGAAACCACGCCTTCTTCATTTTGACATTATTAAAAATAGATGAGTGACTAATATAGTCTTTGTCATAGAATACAATTATTTACTCACACAGCATTTAAAGCTTGAATGTTCGCTTAGACTTTATTTTGATGGTCCCCTTTGAACATTATGTTGACAAAATCAGTAACATTGCACCTATATGTCAACTAACTGTTATTAGACTATTAGTAGACTGTCTGCTTAATATCTGCTGACTCTTTGTTGTAATGGTCTCTTAAAAGATATCCATCCTACAGACTACAAGCAACTTATTCTATCACTACCATAATCATAATCAGCTTATTCTAACACTACCACTCTACTAATACTCTGCTAGAGTTAGTAGACATGTAGTTGAAACATTACTTATAGTCAACAGAATGTGTTAAAGGGACCATCAAAATAAAGTGAAACGAAAGTTCTTGTTTCTTTTAGTTTGTTTTAAAGATTTTTGAAGATTTCAAATTAGGAAAACAATATCCATTGGCTATAGAGGTCATGCAAAAAGATCTCAAAGTTACTGTATATTAAACCCGTTTATCATTAAATGACGCACATGGTCAGTACTTGAAATTATCATTGTCATGGTTTGTATGTTCTTCTATATTCTTGTAACTAAATCCACTGTTGTTCATTGTAGCAGCTGGTTAGGAGAAAATTCTTATTAACATGGAAAAGATACCTTTTATTGTGTTGTGGCAATGCAGCGTGTCTGGTAAGGATACAAGTGTTACAATATTAGTTAATTTGCTCTGATATGTGACCCTGCACCACAAAACCTGTCTTAAGCAGCACAGGTAGTCAGTGGGCAGTCGTTGGCCTAATGGATAGAGCGTTGGACTTGAAACCTGAGGTAACCCAAGGTTGTGGGTTTGAATCCCGGCTCCGGCAGGAAGTCCACGACTGCTCCCTGGGCGCTGCACAGTCGGCTGCCCACTGCTCCAGGTGTGTACACTTGGATGGGTTAAATGCAGAGAACACATTTCACTCCTCATTATACTTTGTATAATTGTGTATGTGACAAATAAAGCTCATCCGAGCTTAATTTGTTTTGTTTGTTGTTGTAGGTATATTTGTAGAAATAGCCAAAAATACATTGTATGTGTCAAAATGATCGATTTTTCATTTATGCCAAAAATCATTAGGATATTAAGTAAAGATCATGTTCTATTAAGATATTTTGTAAATTTCCTACTGTAAATATATGGACAATGGACAACTTTAAAGGCGATTTTCTCAATGTTTAGATTTTTTTGCACCCTCAGATTCCAGATTTTCAAATACTCTGTATCTCGGCCAAATATTGTCCTATACATCAATGGAAAGCTTATTTATTCAGCATTCAGATGGTGCATAAATCTCAATTTAAAAAATAACCCTTATGACTGATTTTGTGGGCCAGGGTCACACATGTGTTTAGAAATGCTGGTGTCTCTGAGCATTATTAACCTTAGCTATTTTCTCAGTTACATCTTCCATAATGCACTGACCTCCATTTAATTTAGCCAGTCACCCTGGGACCAATTCTACCTGCCTATTCCAAATATACAGTGACCCCAAAAGTATTTGTTCCCTTTCCAATGAGACATATGTTTCATGATAATGAACAAATGCCACTAATGCATAGTAAAAAAAAGGTTTTATTTTCAGTGTCCTGCATCACACTGTGTCAGGCCACAGAGAAACACATGTGCTCTGTGTGGGAGACAGTGTGTGCCGAAATGAGACAAGTGTGAAATAGAGCCCTTCAGCCTGTGCGTGCTGGAGAGAGAGAGCGAAAGATGAACCGTGGAGGGAGAGAGTGTGTGAAATGTTAATGACAGCACATAGTGAGCACGAGTGTTGAAACATCTGTATTAAGTAGCACTGTGTTTGGCAGCCTGCTCGACCTTGGAGAGATGAATAAGACGCTCAAGCAGGACAGGAGAGCTTTGATCAGCTCCTCTGATTTACATACCGCAAATATAGACGCTTCTCCTTTCTGTCCCTGTCTATCTATCTTTCTGTCTGTGATTCTCTTCGTCTGGCTTTCTTTCTGTCAGTCTCTCTCAGATTATGTTTCAATGGCTCTGCTGTCATGCTTATTTTCATGGTTCTAAATGAGTACCTCAGGCCACTGAGCTTTGGCTTTTCTCTTTCCTCTAATCTTCAGACGCTGATTAAAAGGAAGTCAGATTAAGCACTCAGTCACCAAATGTGACCGCTGCTCTGCTCCATTATTTGGTTGAAGGAGATATTTTCTGTGATAGCTGATTAATCGCAATGTGTCATTTAGTTGGGCAGTCAAACAGAGTGTTTATTGAACATGCATCAGCGCATCAATCAAAGGTTATGGGATAGCACTAACACCAGCTGGCATTATGCAGTTTTTTATATTTTAAAATTACAAAACAAAAATGATAGCTCTCAGTTTAGACTTCACCGCAGCATATGTTTCATGGTTGGTTTACATTGCAGTACAAAATAATTCCTATGTTGACTCCTTTATAATGAAGCTGAAAGACTAACATCCGTGTAGGTGTTCAGCTACATCTTATTGTTTTGATAATACTTCATTTTTTAGATTTGGAATATATTTCAGTATGGTGTTGCTGTAGAAATGTAGAAAATTGCTGGCTTATTCAGTTTTGTATTAGATTTTGAACTTTAGTGTAACAGTTTCGAAAAGAGTATGTAAATGTGCAAATACTTTCATGTATTGTCTATATGAAACATGATTAAAGTGTACTACTGAATGTCCTGGAAATAATTTATGGTAAACTAAAATATACATTAATGTAATTTATTTGATATTAAATTTAGTACATTTAAAACATAACTTCAATTTTATATCAAATATAAAATTACAGTAAAACTTATAATCAAATACTTTGTATGAGCTTTAGTATATTGGTCAACACATTAGAATAAGTGTACTTGTTTTAACCACAACAAAGGGTCAAAGGTAAAATAAAACCATGATTTAAATGTAAAGAAAACATTTTAAACCTTTTAAAAGTGTTCTTCTTAAGAAACAATGGAAATAAACTCTTAAGTACATTTAAGTGTCCCTTTATTTCATTAAAATATCTGCAAGTAAAGTTGTTTTATATATATATACTGTATATATTTGTATATACTGCTTATCAGAAATACACATTTTAAACATGGTCAAGTAAGTAAATGTTGCAAGGGAATAATTTTTCACAAGGGCAACTCATGGTGAAAAAACAAACCAAGGATTTACAGTATGATTATTATTGTGATTTTTGTTTAATAGAGAATGAGAAAGAGCTTTATTGCCAGGTATGTTTACTCATTCAAGGAATGTGTTGTAGTGACAAAAGCTCCATAGTGCAACAGAAAGAAGCAAGTAAGAGTTCAACAAAGTGGTGGTTAGATTTGTTAGTTCTATTCATCCTCTTCTCAGCAACAAAAAATTAAATGATTGCATTGCTTGACCATTTGTCAGCTTAATTGACACAGTTGTTGATTTTGTTGTCATGTCTGGCAACTTTTTTATAATGTGATGTCAGGATGAATTAATCTACTTCATCATTTCATAAATCATGGTCTGTGTGTGGTCATGCAATGTTGTAAATAGTTGAACAAGCACAGAGCTCTGCATGCTCATTTCTCACAGAAAACACAATATGAACAATAATTGTTGCTGAAGGGATCAATTTGATAGAACATTTTATGTTGTTTACAATGTACGTAATCTTATTAGCGTTAATCATAACAGACCTGTAACTGTACCCTAACATTAAAGTTAATATAAATTGTATATATTTACTTCAATTAAATTCAAGATTATTCACATAGGACTTTTTACAATTCAATCGTTCCAAAGCAGCTTTACAGGAAATTACGTTTCTATAATATATTTATATATTGTTATAACGTTATCAGGAAGGCTGTTCCAGAGTTTGGGAGCCAAATAGCAAATGGACTTTGCTATTCTAGGTACTACCAAGAGTCCAGAGTTTTGCTCCTTAGGGAGCGGGTTGGATTGTAGCGTGATAGAAGATTAGTTAGGTACGCAGGAGCTAAATCATTTAGGGCCTTATAGGCAAGTAATAATATTTTGTAACTGATACTAAACTTAATAGGTAGCCAGTGCAGAGACTGTAAAATTGGAGTAATATGATCATATTTTCTTGACCTGGTAAGGACTCTAGCCGCAGCATTTTGTACTATCTGTAGCTTGTTTATTGAAGATGCAGTGCAGTACAATAGTCCAGTCTAGAGGTCATGAATGCATGAACTAACTTTTCTGCATCAGAAACACTTAACATGTTCCGTAGCTTGGCAATGTTTCTAAGATGGATGAATGCTGTTTTTGTAATATGGGAAATATGATTTTACAAAAGATAAGTTGCTGTCTAATACAACACCCAGATTTTTGACTGTAGATGAAGTAACAGTACATCCGTCTAGTTGCAAATTGTGATCCAAGAGATTCTGTGTACTGTTTTTAGGTCCAATAAGTAATATCTCTGTCTTATCTGAATTTAATAGGAGAAAATTATTTGTCATCCAATCTTTAAAATGTTTAACACACTCCGTTAGCTTAGATAGTTTAGAAGTTTCATCTGGTTTTGTTGAGATATATAGTTGAGTGTCATCAGCATAACAATGGAAACTAATCCCGTATTTTCTAATAATATTACCAAGGGGCAGCATATATAATGAAAATAATAGAGGACCTAGGACAGATCCTTGTGGTACTCCATACTTTACTGGTGATAATTGAGATGCCTCCCCGTTTAAATAAACAAAGTGGTAGCGATCGGACAGGTATGATCTAAACCATCTTAAAGCCTGCCCTTGAATACCTGTATAGTTTTGTAATCGATCTATCAGTATGTCATGATCTATAGTGTCGAACGCAGCACTAAGATCAAGTAAAACTAGCAATGAGATACAGCGTTGGTCTGACGCAAGAAGCAAGTCATTTGTAATTTTAACAAGCGCAATTTCTGTGCTATGGCGGGGCCTAAAACCTGACTGAAATTCTTCATAGATATAACTTTTTTTTTGCAAGAAGGAGCACAATTGAGCAGACACAACTTTTTCTAAAATTTTAGACATAAACAGAAGATTTTAAGTAATTTGCCAGTTTACAAGGATCTAGTTTTGGTTTCTAAGAGGCTTAATAACTGCCAGCTTGAATGGTTTTGGGACGTGACCTTAAAGATAACGAGGAGTTAATAATATTGAGAAGCAGTTTTTCTACTACAGGTAACAATACGTTCAATAATTTAGTGGGTACAGGATCTAATAAACACTTAAAAATAAATAGCTAAAATTCTGTAAATAGATTACTTCAAACTCAAAACGGATAAGGTATATACTGTATGTAGTATATAATGGTGAAATTAAAGGAATGCTGCAATCAAAAATGCTAAATAGAATATATACGTACTGTACATATATATATAATATATATATATATATATATATATATATATATTATTAGTATTATGAAATCGTCCCCTCTACTGTATTTCTCAAATCACATTTGTGTTCTTCTACATTCTGACATGGCACCCCAAAACACTTTATGCCAGGTTTGATGTCAGTGGTTTCTACATGTCTTGTGACAGATTTGAATACTTTAAATTACAGTGGGAAAGGGCCACCTGAAAAATCCACCTGGAAAAGGGCTTTTTATTGTTGTTGTTGTTGTTGTTGTTGTTGTTGTTAGTGTACGTAATCGTGCAATCTGAATACATTTGGCTGTAATGTTGCATCTTGGTGTTCTTCCAGCATCTTGTGAAAGAGATAGTCCACACACGTTAAATAACCCAGAATAATTCAGTATTCATAAAGTTTAATTCAAGGATAAGATGAAGTAGTTCTTTTCATGGTTTATTTTTTTGTTCTTCTACATTTTATTTTATCCACAAGGGCCTTGTAACTTGATTCCTCTTGTTGTTTGGAAACAATGTGGCATTGCTGCATGTGAGTGTCATCTATTCTCCGGTAGCTACTGTGTGGAATCTCTGTTTATTTGACAAATGGAGCTCCTCTCTTCCTGCATTATGATAATCTCCTCCCCACTGTTTTCTGTTTGCTTTGGCATTGAACTGACTCTCTATTCCTGCGGGCCGGATCTTGTATTGTGCGCTCATGACATTTTCCAAAAGAGAGTGAGACAGCGAGAAGAAAAGCACCACATAAAGTGGGATGGCACGCAGAGGAACACTCAGACGTTTCTGTAACCCAATGCACAACAGTTATTAAGACTCTGTCTTTGCATGTCTCATTCACGCTTGTGCACACAGATGTTTCCAAAGTGCATTACCCCATCATTTGATCATAACAGATTCACATTGCTGCATCACTTAATGTTCTTTTCCTCTTCTAATGGAATCAGATGGAATGGAGGCGTTTTCCATTTTAGTATCCCCATGGTTACAGCATTTGTGAGCGTATCTCTTTTAAAGGTATTGGCCCAGTTTTCAGGAGCATGTTTATATTGAAAACTGCACATTGGCCCTGAAGTGCATTTTAGAATTCTCTACAAAAAAATAATTGAATTAGCCACACACAAACAATGGCACAAAGGCACACATATTGACAGTGATGAGCACAAGCGAGCAGGGCTAGTTTTGCTAAGGAAAACACATTGACCTATCCAATGTCCGTCTAATTGCACAGGCTTTCAGCTCAGTTGAATTAACCCAACGGATACGACACAAAGTGATTTGCAATGGCTGTGATTGCAATGGCTGTGCACTGATTTTATTGATGTACCAAAGGTAATTACAGCTCAGTCCAAACCGTTACTGTTCAGTCAAACTCTAAAAAACACAAAAGTAGTCACAATGTTTAGAACTTTGGGTATGATAGCTGCACTGTGTCTAATTATATGGTCAGCTGTGTGGATAATTCTGTGACAATCAACACTCCAATGCATGCATTGACTGTTTTGATATTTGTGATTTTTTTCTTGTGACTGCAGCTGTGTTTATCTAGATAATTATCTAACATATATAAACATGGAATTCCACATGGACCCTGACAAGTTTAATTGTTCCATTGTCAATTTATATTCTCTGTAATCTATTGTTCATTGTTTATGTTCGTTGTCATTGTTCGTAGCTTTTTCACTGGCAAGACCAACATCACTTATTGTTGCTTCTATTGAGGGCTATTAACTTTAAAAGCCCTTAAAACTAAGCATTGATCTTCAGCATACTGATCCATTATGGATGGATGAGAGGCGGACAGTAGTGAAGTATTTTTACTCTGCTTTAAAAGTACTTTTCAAGTGTCAGTACTTTATCAAAGTGTTTTTCGCTAGAAAACTTTACTTTACAACATTCCTAAGCATAATATTGTAATTTGTACTGCTCTACGTTTCATATTAAATATAATTTAATACTTAATTACGTTAGAAATCTATTACTTTCTTAATTTTACTCAAGTAAAAGTAATTCAAAAATGTATTTGAGTACAAGAAAATACTAAATTTGTAATGTTCTAAAGTATTAAAGGTAAAAAAAAAAAACGTTTATTTACATACATATTTATGTACATTATGCTTTGGAATGTAATGAAGTAAAGTTTACCAAAGAAAAACACTCTGATAAACTACAGGTACTTTTTAAATTTACTTGAGTAAAGTAATAATACTTCACTACTGTCCACCTCTGGGATGGATAAATATGAATAAATATATTTACCTTAGCGGGTGCAGCCATCTTGGCAGTGCATCACTCCTGGATAATCGAAAATAGGCAAAAATGGGACATTCAAGGCCTCCTTTATCATGTGTATAAGTATCTTGGAGAAAAGCCAAGGAGAAACCATTTCAGAACACAGTATAACATCAGTTACCGCTCTTTGACTTTGTTTTGGAACGCTCAACTTAAGTTACGGGGCTCTGCACTTGTTTAGCAGTTCGTCAATATTACTTAACCAGTCAGGAATTATTCGGTATTCTGCCTTTGTTTTACTTTCCATGAAAGTCTGCCACGTTTAAATTACGGCATAACTTGTGTATTTTCATATATCTGTCAACAACTTCAGTAGACAAACAAATTAGACAGATTGGACATTTACTGGACAATTAGACATCGGAAATGTTTAATTCACAATCATTCTGAGCATTATTCCTGCTGGCGTTCACACCAATCCACAAGTCATTCTTATAGGTTAGGCTAGTTTCATTCAATTCGATGTAAAAGCAATATTCTAAGTATGTCTTGCATCCATTACTGTTAGCGAACACAGCAAATAAATTGGTTGCAAAACGATATCCACTCGCGTTTAACATTTTGTAAGGTTATTACGGTAAGAAAAAAATGTAATCACATTACTATATTGTAACAATTCCATGAAGCTATTATTTCAGCTCCGGGGAATAAGTTATTAAAGATTCAATATTGCTTTGAGTAAAGTGGTATTAATCTTTAACTTATGATTTATACTGTATTAAGGATTCGTCCAGCGATCATTAACATCAGTATATCTTTATCAATTTTGTTTCTCTTGCCTTGTGGCCACCGAGACAATAAAACAACATTAGCAATTTTCTTTCTCAAATTTGAGCTAGGTAACGTAAATCTGGACAAATAGTTTGAACTTGAAAATCATCCACGAGACATAATTCTTTATCAATGATACAAGGTTTATTTACTAACTGCTATTCTACGATACATGGACTTAATAAAAACACATAGACAAACACATAACATACACACACATTCATAGCTCTACGGTTAACGGTAGGAGAAAGTATTTTCTAGCACTCTTTTCTGTCTCATAACTGTAACTATGAGAAGATCACGACAGAGACTTTGCTGTCCTTCTGCACACGGATCAATTAATCAGTTTCAGTAAGAATAGAGACTCTGTTTCGTTACTTGCTTTGTTTCAGCAGGCCGAATCTCTTGTTTCGTCCCACGTGGTTCCTTCGTGTTTTCACGGAAATTTTCACGGCTTTTACGAAGTCTTGAATTCGCTTAGCTAGTTTCCTCAGCCCGATGTTAAGGCAAGGGTCCAGCGTGACCGAAGCTTCCGGATCGTCAGCCAGCGAGCAAGTTGAAGAGCGAAGAGAAGAGAGAGAGATTCCAGCTGTGGTGGTCAGATTTAAACAGACAGATTTCAGTACGCCCACTGGGCTTCTTCCAATCAGATTGTTCTTGTGGGGCGGAGCAATGTCTTTTGGGGCATACCTCCGTGAATCTTTCATGTGACGAAAAATAACACTTTACATAGGTATTAAAACTCTTATCACATGTTTACCCATTTATAATATCACCAAATCTGTCACATCAATGATTCATAATTTTGTAAATATATATATTTATATCTCTATATATATTTTTTCTTTGAGTACACTGTTCCAATAGCCACGAGTTTCCTTTTTGGAACTCATCTATGCAGGTTTGAGTCTTTGTCTCCCAAAGAGAAAAAGGCACGCGCTGGAGCTTCTCGAGGAGGAGAAGGAGGGGCTCTGAGGCTGTGCCAGAGTTAGTAACGTAGATCTGGTGGCCATCTCAATTCTTGCAGAGATAAGAAAAGGTTTTTTTTGTTGTTGTTTTTTACAGACGGAGAGGCGCCAGTTCCTTTAGCTGGCATTTTATGACTTGCAGTGAAAGGATGAAAAGTTTTTAACAATGTGCCGTTTTTTTTTTTTATCCTCGTGTGTTTTCATGCCTACGTGGCATTACAATATGTAAGGGATGGCTCGATACCATAATTTTGGCTTCGGTACGATACCAGAATGTAATATCTCGGTATCAATACCAAATCGATACCATAGGTGACAAATGACCAGCCTCAAAAGATAGGTGAATTTAAAACTATTTTATTAATATCAATAATAATAATATTAACAGATTAATATCTTAATACCTTTGTATCAAACTGTAACAAAATATATATAGGCTAACTGATGAAATAAGATGAAAATATATTCAAATATTCTTATCTTTTCAGTGAAAACACAAATGTGTCAAAGTAACAAAAAAAACTACCAGGAACATTTTTACTGAGTTTGAAGAAAAAAACTGAAGTTGCGCAATTAATGCAACAAATGTTGCTTTATTGTAAAACGTTATTCTTACAGTCAAAGTAATATTCAAAATCACGTTATTATTTCTCTCTCTCAGACTGTTTTCAGATTTCAGACTCAGCCAAAGAAAAAGCATTAAATATAAATCTCACTCTCTTGCTTGCTTCATATTAGCGGTCGACAGCGCATCAGAAACATTGCCTTCATATCATTGATACTAAAATTAATATTGGAAAACTCTTCCTAAATTCAAATCCAAATAATATTTGACTGTATGAAATGCAAGTGCATATATTACGTGACAAAAACGTAACTGGTTCTAGCGTGTCACACACACGCACGTTTAAGCTTACTGTATCACATCTGTATGGTGCGCTGAAAAATTAAATCTTAATTTATGAATGATGCACTCTCTTGTCGATCTCTTAATTCTCTGAAAAGATCAGGATAAGCAAGCAACAAATGCTTACAAAGATTTTATGTGTTCCTATGGCAACATGATTTAGGCCTATAGCAACGCTTGCATACAGGTGCAGTGAGGACAGCTCATTCACCTTTGTCATCTGTTTTGTATCCAAAGTAACGCTATATTTCACTTTTACTGTTCTCTGTTTATTAATTTCAGGTGCGCTGATAGTTTCATCTGTTTGATCTATCGCATTGTTCTGTTGTCACATTTATCGGTTGTGCAGCAATTTGGGAAGCACTACCACCTACAGGTGTATTTTGCAACAGCTGCATATTGTTATATCTATGACTTAATGCATTATAGGCTGGTTCCGTTGTTGTTGCGGTTGTCTCTCTTTCGTTTTTAGGATTGGTCCTGGACATAATGTGAGTCTGTTGGTGGTTGGACCGTAGAAGAGACCTGAACTATAAATTTCCTGGCATTCCACTGGAGGGGGCTCTCTCTGCCTCTTCGATCGATTGCTCATGTTTGCTTGTTGTAATACTGTGCTAGCTGGTGAATATGTGGTGCGACAGAGTTTGTTTGCTGTTCCAACCTAGTGTTGTTTGCCATCTTTGATGCTGTGTGAGCCTTACTTTTAGGACATTGGTGTCTTGTTGACCATGTTTTGTAACTTTTTAGCCATTTTGGGAAGCAGTTGGGGGTAAGTGCCTTGTTCCCTTCCGAAGGGAACCCAACACTGCGTCCTCTAGGGGTCGCTATGGGAACGCCTCCAGCGTGACCGGTTACCTGAAGCATGTTTACAAACACCCAATGCACTTGACATTGGCAGGTGGACGCCTATGACGCAAGCTAATGAGCGTCTGCAGGTATAAAAGGGTGCCTGTGGCATACATCATCCTCTTTTTTCCTTCAGAGGACCTTGTTTCTGAAGTGTGAGTAGATATGTCTGTTGAGAAGCGCTTTAGGAGGTGTGTCGATCCGTGTCAGCGTTGTCTGACACTAGATGACACTAGATGACACACACGATCTATGCATTATGTGTTTGGGCACAGAGCACGCGCGCTCTGTTCTCGAGGGAATGGAGTGCGCTCATTGTGAGCCTTTTTTCTGTGGGAAAAAGCTCCGCTCTCGGTTGTCCCTTTTTCTCGAGAGAATTGGGGCGATCATCTGCCCCCCGCGGCTCGGGTCCAGCCACTGCTGAGGCAGTGAGACTGAGACTGAGACTCAGTGAGACTGAGTACGCGGCGTTCGCAGATGGAGCTTGTGAACGAGTTGAGAGAGGAATTTTTCATCTCGCGCTCGACAGCGGCTGACGAGAGTGAACTGCGGGAGGAAGATGTATTGTCTGTTACATCTTCTGATCCAGCAGGAAGTGCTTTGCTGGCTCATGGTGGGCTGATGAAGGCGGAGAGGATATTTCTGAGCCTTCTCAGCTTGTCTGCCCCGCGATGTAGAGCTGCTGGAGGTTATGAAGCGTGCGCTTCTGCTAGGTAAACCTACAGTGGAGGCACGGAAAACGGGGAGTGGCTCGCAGTAGACTTGATGAGCGATCTCTCTCTGGCATAACCTCCCAGCTCCCGTGAGCCTCCCATTCCTTCTCCAGATATTCATAGTAAGATCGTAAACCATATTCAGCCCGCATCCATCGATATAAGCATGTTAATTATGCTGACATCGAAGGGAGGCGCGAGCGCGGATATGCGTCTTAAGAGCTCCTGTACCTGGATCGAGTGTTGCTAGGCTTCCTCTCATTTAAGAGAGTCATTCTGCTGAAGCCTCCGCTCTCCAGAGCTCCGCTTAGACCGCACTATTGGTGTGTAGGCTCTATTGTGAGCCTTGTTAGCTTTCTCTAGCGCTGAGTGTTGTCAGGTCTCCTCTCACTTTAGAGAGTCGTTATGCTGAGACCTCAACTCTTAAGAGCTCCTGAACCAGGATGGAGGGTTGCTAGGCTTCCTCTCGTTTAAGAGAGTCATTTCGCTGAAGCCTCCGCTCTCCAGTAAGCCTCGCTAGCTGTCTTTAGCGCTGAGTGCAGTCAGGTCTCCTCTCGCTTTGGAGAGGTGTTATGCTGAGACTTCCACTCTTAAGGGTTCCAGAGCTCCGCTTAGACTGCACTATAAATAAAAGCTGAGGGTAGTCAGGTCTCCTCTCGCTTAGAGAATCGTTATGCTGAGACCGCCACTCTTAAGAGCCCCCCAACTAGGGTTGAGTGTTGTTAAGCTTCCTCTCGTTAGAGAGTCATCCTGCTGAAGCCTCCACTCTTCAGAGCTCCGTCTCTGGTGCCTCTGGCGCTGAGTGTAGCCAGGTCTCCTCTCAATTAGAGAGTTGTTATGCTGAGACCTCCACTCTTAGGAGTTCCCCTACCTGGATCGAGTATTAGGCTTCCTCTCGTTTAAGAGAGTCATTCTACTGAGGCCTCTACTCTCCAGAGCTCTGCTTAGGCAGCGCCTTTAGTATATAGTCTCTATTGTGAGCCTCGCTAGCTGTCTTTAGCGCTGAGTGTAGTCAGGTCTCTTCTCGCTTTAGAGAGTCGGTATGCTGAGACCTCCACTTTTAAGAGCCCCCCAACTAGGGTTGAGTGTTGTTAGGCTTCCTCTCGTTTAGAGAGTCGTCCTGCTGAGGCCTCCACTCTTCAGAGCTCCGTCTCTGGCAGTAATAGGAGAATGTGGGCTCTGTTTGAGCATCACTAACTGCCTCTGGCGTTGAGTGTAGCCAGGTCTCCTCTCAATTAGAGAGTCATTCTGCTGAAGCCTCCACTCTCTAGAGCTCTGCTTAGGCAGTACTATGCACAGGCTCTTTCTTGAGCCTCACTAACTGTCTTTGGCGTTGAGTGTAGCCAGGTCTCCTCTCAATTAGAGAGTCGTTATGCTGAGACCTCCACTCTTAGGAGTTCCCCTACCTGGATCAAGTGTTAGGCTTTCTCTCGTTTAAGAGAGTCATTCTACCGAAGCCTCTGCTCTCCAGAGCTCCACTTAGGCAGCACCATTAGTATGTAGTCTCTATTGTGAGCCTCGCTAGCTGTCTTTGGCGCTGAGTGTAGTCAGGTCTCCTCTCGCTTTAGAGAGTCGGTAAGCTGAGACCTCCACTCTTAAGAGCCCCTCAACTAGGGTTGAGTGTTGTAAGGCTTCCTCTCGTCAGAGAGTCATTCTGCTGAAGCCTCCACTCTATAGAGCTCCGCTTAGGCAGCCCTACGCACAGGCTCTTTCTTGAACCTCACTAACTGCCTCTGGCGCTGAGTGAAGCCAGGTCTCCTCTCAATTAGAGAGTCGTCATGCTGAGACCTCCACTCTTAAGAGTTCCCCTACCTGGATCGAGTGTTGCTAGGTGTTCTCTCGTTTAGAGAGTCATTCTGCCTAAGCCTCCACTCTCCAGAGCTCCGCTTAGGCAGTACTACGTGCATATTCTGTCCTGAGCCTCACTAGCTGTTCATAGCGTCGAGTGTAGAAATCTCCTCTCAATCTGAGAGTCGCTTTCTGAGACTTCCACTCCGAGAGCCATACTCTCGTGTGCTGGTCTATGATGGCGAGCTTTGAGCTGGCCTAAAGAGGGTTTTTTGACCCTAGTTCTGCTGGGCAGGGATGTGTTCCTCGAGTCTGTGACTTAGGAATCCAGCTTTTGGACACTCTTTCCCTCAGCATGGCGGCGTTGGCATAGCGTTCCCATAGCGCCCTCTAGAGGACGCAGTGTTGAGTTCCCTTCGGAAGGGAACGTCTCAGGTTACGTATGTAACCATAGTTCCCTGAGAATAGGGAACGAGACACTGCGTCTCTTGGCCATGCTTCGGGCATTCCTGTTGGCGTCCCCTTTGAAAAAAGAGGATGATGTATGCCACAGGCGCCCTTTTATACCCGCAGACACTCATTAGCTTGCGTCATAGGCATCCACCTGCCAATGTCAAGTGCATTGGGTGTTTTTAATCATGCTTCAGGTAACCGGTCACACTGGAGGCGTTCCCATAGCGCCCCCTAGAGGACGCAGTGTCTCGTTCCCTATTCTCAGGGAACTATGGCTACATACGTAACCTGAGACGTTTCTTTTGTAGGGCATTAGGCCGTTACTTTTTCTCCTGTTTATTGGGCAGATAAGGAGATAGGGAATTTGATTGTATGTTTTGTTTCTTTTATTTTGATCCGTAGGGAAGGTAGCTCTTTTGTGGGGAATTCAGTTTATGTTTGTTTATTATTTTGGCATGACCTCACCCCTTAAGATTTTGCTTCTGGATTCTTTTGTTTCCTTCTGTTTTGAATGCATTGCTTTTGTATACATCAAGAGGAAAAAAAATGATACAATTGCATTGAAAACAAATGAGAGAACAAGGAAAGAAAAATAAAATGAGCAATTAAGATAACGTGGTTAAGTTATTTATGTTACACTCTGACCTAGACCAGGGATCGTAACATAAATTGGGGGCTCGTCCGGGATGTATAAATGAAGGTAATTGGTACAGTTGAACACGTGTTTGTTCTGGTAATTTTCCTTTTTTTGTGGGAGGAGTTTATGGAGAAATATGGAATTTGATTTAACGTAATTTTCGTTGTATCCTACTATGGAGAAATTTAATAAGTGTCGTAAAGCTGATTTGTTACAAATAGCAGATTTTTTATCATCCTTGTTCCTAGGGAGGGATCAAAACAAGTTGTTAAAGAGAAGTTGAATAGAGAATTGGTAGAGGTTGGAATCTTGTCGGATGAATCGGTGAAGGGGTTAGCGGGGAAGATAAGGGGGATGAGGTTACTTATACTTTTCCTAGTATAGATCCTAGTCATCCCCGTTTTGATCCTATGCTAGCTATTAAATTAAAGGAGTTGGATCTGCAGTTAAAGAAACAGGATTATGATGTGCAGCTTCTTCATTTTCAGACTCTGGAGCTAGAGGATGATAATAGATTAAAATAACGTAGTTTGGAACTGCAAGCCAAATCTCCATGTAATATTTCTGTGCCTGTGCCTAGGTCTAGACTTCCAGCTCCTCGTTCATCAGGGAACGTACCCGTTTCATCAGTACTGGGTCAAAGTCCACCACCCGGCTTACCTCGGATTACCTCCTCGTCTGGTGGTGAGTTTGTGACCAGCTTTGATGTGAGTAAATACGTTACAATTGTTCGTCCTTTTAGAGAGACGGAGGTAGACTCTTATTTCGTCGCTTTTGAGCATGTAGCAGTTACATTACATTGGCCAAAATAGATGTGGTCATTGCTATTGCAGTGTAAATTAGTGGGTAAAGCTCAGGAAGTGTGTACAGCCTTACCTATTGAGCAAAGTTTGAATTATGATACCACTCGTGTTGTTAGAAGATTTTAAGAGTTGTGTTTAAGACGACATTCTTGTGTACCTGAACGAACAGAAGGTATTGTTCGTGATTAATGCAGATGCTTTGGCAGATGAATTTGTGCTCACGCACAAAACGTCTGTATGTAGAGAAAAATCTGGTACCGGTATAGCGCGCATCCCTACTATATGATATAGCCTATGAGATGATGAATAGAGCCAATTATCACTAGATTTTATACAGTTGTTACTATAATTATTCTGTAAATGGTGATCATCGCCCAAATATTGTATATAATGTGGCAGTTACTGCCTTTTGCTTTGGCTTGACATCTCACTTTTTGCAGATAATGCAAAGGCAGAGTACAATAACCTCAAAAAAGCTGCAAAAATCAAGTTTGTGATTATTTTCATTAAAACATCTAAACACCATATTTCCAGTGTCCTACAATTAGTATTTCTGGACATATAAAACATATTTAAAGCCATTTTTCTCAGTTTTACACTCCAGCGAGTTCCACCTGTCAATCAAGTGGCCCCGCCCTTAATTATGCAGAACTTTAAGGCTTAATATAATTTAAACGGATGAGTTATAAAAAAAAAAATCACCCCCTCACAGTTGCCATAAAGGGCAAAATTACCTATATAGATGTAAATTTGGGCATTTTAACATGGGAAGTCTATAGGACTGACTCCCTTGTCTCTTGCGGCCAGTCGATGAATTGCAGTTTTAGTTACTTCCGTTTTGGTTTCAAGAGAGAGACAGGGAGGTTACCGCTTGGTTAAAATTCTTAAGCTTTAAAGGGATATTTACCTCAAAAATACAATTCTGTCATTAATTACTAACCTTCATGTCGTTCATCTGCGGAACACAAATTAAGACATTTTTGATGAAATTTGAGAGCTCTCTGACCCTGCATAGACAGCAACACAACTGAAATATTCCTAGGTCCAGAAACATAACAATGACATTGGTAAAATAGTCCATGTGACATCAGTGGTTCAACCGTAATTTTATAAATTTACTTTTTTTGGGTGAACTATCCCTTTAATAACACCGCTACAACCACCAAAACAAATTAACCTATTTCCGCAAAATTACTGATTTGTATTCCAGTTATTAAGTGCAATCCATAGGTTTGGTTTCATGCAATAAATTGTCATGTGCAGGCAAGGCAAACGCAAGGAAGAGGTGAGGTGTATATTAATGATGTTGTCTAGATTTTTGTAGTGTGCATACTGTGATTTTTCCCTCCCTCACCCATTCCAAAGCGACACCCTATTAGCCCTACTCACTACTGTGTACAGTATGCATCTACATGTAACTGACAGCATACTGAAAGACTGCTTATGTGATATCCAGGGGCGGACTTTCCCATTAGGCAAAGGTAGGCGACTGCCTTGGGCCCCAAAAGCCAAAAGCCCCCTAAAATACTTTTCATATACGAGAAAAGCATTAGGTGTGACCATGGTCGGTTGGGTACGGGCAGTGGGAGAAGTTTACCAGCTGGAAGATGGCAAGGACTCTTTGAGATGGCACACTCTTCACAACCCTGAACGAACCTTCTCTCCTCCCTAGCCATGTTCGGCCACCAGTAACGGTCTTTTAGTAGTGAGAGTGTCGCGTTGGCCCCAGGGTGGCCAGTGCCCAGTGAGGAATGGGCTGAATGGATGAGTTGAGTGCGTTGAAGTCGAGGAACATATTGTGCATCTGGTGGACAGCCTGGCGGGTGGCCGTGGAGACATTGGAAGAGGGAGCAGAATCTGGATTCCATTGGATGGGGCAGACAAACATACTTTCTGGGATTATGGAATTAGGTGGGTCCTCTTCCTCCTCAGGAGCATGAAGTCGTGATAGGGCATCAGCGTTTATGTTTTTGGGACCTGGGTGATAGGTGATCTTGAAATTGAAGCGTGTGAAGAATAGTGTCCAGCGTGTTTGTCGTAGTTTGAGCCTCTTAGCTTCCTTTAGATATTGCAGGTTCTTATGATCCGCAAGAACGGTGAATGGGTGTTTGGCTCCCTCAAGCCAGTGTCTCCACTCCTCGAGGGCCAGCTTAATAGCTAAGAGTTCCCGGTTGCCGATGTCATAGTTACGTTCCGCTGGGCTGAGTTTTCGGGAGAAGAAGGCGCATGGATAGAGTCTAGATGGATTCCCCTGCTGCTGGGAAAGGATGGCTCCCACACCCGTGGTGGAAGCATCTACTTCAACAATGAAGGGTCTTTCTGGATCCGGATGAACGAGGATGGGAGCTTGTGTGAAAGACGTCTTTAACTTCTCGAAAGCTTCCTTGGCGGCTATAGGCCAGGACAGAGACTTGGAAGCATTGGAGTTCCTTGATGGTTGTGGGTTGTGGCCAGGTCTTAATGGCCTCCACCTTCCCCTCGTCCATCCGAATGCCACTACTGTCAGTATGATAACCCAGGAATTGTACGGATGGTTGATGAAATGAGCATTTCTCAGCTTTGAGGAAGAGGCGGAGCTGCCGCAGACGTTGAAGGACCTCCGCAACGTGGTGGCGATGTTCGGCCAGGCTCCGAGAGTAGATGAGGATATCATCGATGTATACCAAGACGAAGCGATGGAGGTACTCCCGGAGCACCTCGTGCATGAAGTCCTGAAATACGGAGGGGGCGTTGACTAGGCCATACGGCATAACCAAATATTCGTAGTGGCCAGTAAGGGTCACGAAGGCAGTCTTCCACTCGTCCCCCTCACGTATTCGGATGAGGTTGTACTCGCTGCGGAGGTCCAGCTTGGTGAAGATAGTGGCACCACGGAGATGTTCCAGGGCTGCAGGGACGAGAAGAAGTGGATGGCGGAATATCACTGTAATACTATTCAGTGACCGGTAATCGATACAGGGCCGCAAGCCTCCGTCCTTCTTGGCCACAAAAAAGAAACTTGAAGCAGCAGGGGAGGTAGAAGGGCGGATGTAACCCTGTTGGAGAGCCTCTTCTATATACTTCTCCATGGCCTTTTGCTCTGGGTGTGACAGGGGATAGATTTTCCCTTTGGGCACTGACTCACCTGGTAGCAGATCTATCGCGCAGTCCCATGGCCAGTGTGGAGGTAGTTGAGTGGCCTTCTTCGGGCAAAAGACATCACTGAAGTGGGAGTAGTATTCGGGAATATCCACAGACTGCTGGTCTACAGGACTCTCAATGGACGTGGCATTAAGGAAGAGGATAGGCTTGACGGGCGGAGATGGTCGAGGCAGACTTGGGAGACAATCTGGGAAGCACTGGTCGCCCCACTTCAGGATGTCCCCTGTACGCCAGGCTATTTGAGGTTCATGTACTGCGAACCATGGATGGCCAAGAATGATGCCAGTGTTGGCCTCCTCCAGAACCAGAAGTTGAATGTTCTCCTCGTGTAGCTGGCCCACGCGTAGGGTTATAGGACCAGCAAGGTACCAGATATTATGATGACTGAGAGACTTTCCAGTTATGGATTGGATTTGGTAGGTCTTTGGGTTGACCGCTGTAGGGATTTTGAGCTGGCGGCAGAGGCTCCCAGATATGAAGCTTCTGGCTGACCACGAGTCGAGGGGGGCATGAACTGGAAGAGTGATATGGGGAGTAATAAGCGTTACCACAATAGTGAGTGGAGACATGTTCTGGGGAACAGGTTGGATGGAACTCACCAGTAGTCGAGGTGGACGAGTGGGGCATGATGAGATCACATGCCCTCCGCCGCCACAGTACAGACACAATCCCTTAGATAGTCACCTCTGCTGCTCAGCGGGTGCCAACCGCATTGCCTCAGTTTGCATGGGTTCTAATTCTGGTTCTGTTGGGAAAGGGGTCTCTGGGTGACGGTATGAGGGAGTGCAACGGTTCCAAGAGGTTCGTTCGTCGAAGCATGATTGCATGCGTGAGGAGCAACGAATGGAATGTTGGATCATAATCTCCAAGCCAAAGTTGTCATCGTAACTGGCCATCTGCAAGCAAAGTCTGGGCTCTAATCCTTTGGCGGTAAGTGGTGATCAATAAGCATTCATTCCAACCGCTGGCAGCCGCGAGTGTTCTGAACCTCAATGCATACCCCTTGATGGGCTGAGAACCCTGCCGGAGGTGATAAAGCTGATCACTTGCGGTGGGATCACCGTGTGGCTGTCCAAAGACTTCTCTGAAATGAGAAACAAAGTTATCGAATGATTGGGTAATATTACCGGCTTGAGCCCAGATCGTCTCTGCCCACTGCAATGCCTTGCCGGAAAGGAGTGAAATGAGGAAGGAGACTTTAGATCTTTCCGTGGTATAGAGATGAGGTTGATTCTCTATATAGAGTGAGCATTGTAGGAGAAAACCGTTGCACTCCTCTGCCACGCCAGAGAATGGCGCTGGTCTGGCCATGGGACTGGCAATCAACGGCAGAGAAGGACTGGCGATGGTGGATACGGAAGTGGTGGCTTGTGCTGGTGGAGGTGGAGCAGTGAGGACATGTCGTAGATTTTCCACGAGTTCCTGGAATGGATCCGATCGACTCATGCTGAATCACTCTGTTGAAGGTCCGATCTTCTGTTACGGGAAGTAGACCAGACACAGAGGATATGGAATAACACAGCAATGTTTATTTGAATTCAGCAGTCGGGTAAGCAGGGAAGATTGGTGAGTAAGTATCTTGAAGTACTTAGAATGCTAAAGGATATACTGATGATGGTTTTCTTGCCAGGAACTCGTGGATGATGTGGTTGAGCACACGCCTCGGACCAACACTGAAGATGAGCTGGGGGGACGGATGAAGACAGGCAGACGTAGGAGACACGGAGGACCAACGAGGAACAGGAACAGGAGGTAAGCAATCTTGAGGTAAGTAACTGTGTAGAGTAGGTGTGAGTCCACTTCGTGTATGCGAGATCGGACAACTGACTGAGGTGAGGTGTGTGCTTAAGTAGTGCTGGCTTAATTGAGTGTTGATGAGGTGCAGGTGGTTTGAGTTAAAACTCAGGTGACAGTGATCGCTGTGAGAGATTGGTGGTGGAGCTTGGCTGATCTGTGACAGCACGATAGTCCCACAACATATTTTCATGTTTCATGTAACCAGCATAGAGATTGAGGGGGGCTAGTTTCCCCTAATAATAAAAAATGACTAAACTTTTTTTCTCACATATGGCCATTTTGAGAGAGAGATGAAAGTTGCATGTGTGATTATGTGCGTCTTTGTGTCTTTCTCTACAATGACTCTCTACAATAAGTTTACTTTAAAAACAGGGATTTTTTTCTCTGTGTGTATCAATATAAGCAGCTCATTATTATTAAATGGCTCTAATACACACCAGTATTCAGACAGAACATGGAAGCTAGATGAAGTACGGTGACATGTGATCGTATAGTAGTGGTGTTCCATTTCTTAGAGGTATATTTTCGGGTAGGGGTAGGTGAAGGTGTATAAAATAGTCAAGTCAAGTCACCATTATTTATAAAGCGCTTTTAACATTACACATTGTTTCAAAGCAACTGCACAATATCAAAATAGAAAAATTGTCTATCGCTAATGTAAGATGACAAGATTAAACGTGTTTCAGTTAAACGCATTTCATTATTGAATTCAATGATATCATTGTCCAGCTCAGTTCAGTTTAAATAGTATCTGTGCTATCAAGTCAGTGATATCGCTGGAAATGAAGTGTCCCCAACTAAGCAAGCCAGAGGTGACAAAGGCAAGGAACCAAAACTTCATCGGTGATAGAACGGAGAAAAAAACCTTGGGAGAAACCAGGCTCAGTCGGGGGGCCAGTTCCCCTCCGGCCAGACGAACCAGTAGTTTGTTCCAACTGCAGCAAAGTCAGATTGTAAGGGCTCCACTGGTTCCAGTGGTATTTTCCCGATGGCTGTCTAGGTGATGAGGTCCTCACTGGGGATCTGTCTCTGGGGCTCATCTAGGTGTCCTGGTCTCCGCTGATGTTCAGGGCTGTAGAGGTTGTGTCCAGGTGCTGAACCACCATCTGATCTGGATACGGACTGGATCTGTTGACTGCAGTGATCCATGTCTTACATTAACCTGAGAAAAATACGAATTAAAATATACTGGAGCCCTATCATTAATGATTTTCTTTTCTTCTTTCAATTGGTAACCAACCAAGCTGTTGAAAGTGTATATTATCCACATGACTAAAACAATCCTAAAACTAATCTTATCAATTTGTTCTGTGATTTTTGTAACTTTATCATCCAAGTTCTGGATAAATCGGTCATCCACAAACAACATACACAATCAAAATGGCACTGAACTAAGCCTGTATCAAGTACCATTAAACTATTTATATCCAAAAAAACAGCATATCTAGATATAAACTTAATTCTTGCATTCACTTTTCCAAACACTTTCCTAGTCATACTAGTTCCGCTTAAATTATTGTCCAGAACACATCCAAGATAATTGACCAATGTTTTATTAGTTAGTTCATACCCATCAACTTTGATTACCAAATCATCCTCCTTACTCAATTTATACTTAGACCCAAAAAGAATAGATTCTGTTTTTCCTAAATGTAATAAAAGCTTATTTTCTGCCAGCCAATCCTTCACCTTAACCATCTCTTCAGCTATCTTTTCTTGAATTTTATTAGCATCCTTCCCAGAAGCCAATAAAGCAGCATCATTGGCAAATACGAGCATTTTACACTCACAAACAGCCTGGATATCATTGATATATAATAAAAACAAAAGAGGACCTAATTCACTACCCTGTGGAACTCCACTGTAAACTGTTTTACTCTCAGAGAGCATCCCTCCAACTTCTACCCTTTGTTCTCTCCCTGATAAATATGAAGCCATCCATGATTTAACTATATACGAAAAACCCATAGCTCCCACTTTGTCCAATAATATTGAATGGTTCACCATATAAAAAGCTTTTTGTAGATCTAGCAGGACCATACCACACACATTTCCTCCATCTAGCTCTTTTCTAATACAATCTGTCAAAAATGATAAACAAGTGTCTGTTGAACAAGACCTTCTAAAACAAGACTGGAAATCATAAATTAATCTTGCTGACATAATCATAAATCTGTTTATGCACATCTTTTGCTATTATTTTTGAAACAACACACAAAATAGAAACTGGTCTATAATTACCAGGATCTAGTCTATTTCCATTCTTATATAGTGTAATTACTTTAGCCATCTTCATATCTGCTGGTACTATTCCTTTCTCAAAAGAAAGATTCACAGTTCCACTGTTACCCAGGAAATGATACACATCATGCCTTATAACACAAAATGACTTTTTGGGTCTTAATTTCTGTGAAATAATATGGAAAGAAGAAAGAAACTGGAGAGAGAGAATACCTTTGAATAATACAACATGCATATATATGTTCTCTAATAATAATCAAAAATAATAAGGTTAACTATATTTGAGTTCAATAATATTCAGACTATTTTGAGGCTGTTTTGTGAAGATTCCCTGGCTCACCGCCCTCCCTCCCTTCCTCCAGCTCCATAACTGCGGGCCATTAACATATGAAAGGCCTGACAGCCACCAGTCCTCACAACCAGCAGTGTTTCAGCCCTATATGTCAATGAAACTTCATAGACTCCTGTATATGTCCGTGAACACCAGAGAATGTGGGTATTTCTGGAAATTTACTGTTCTGTGTAACTTGGCTCAGGTAATTTCCACATACACTAGGCAAACCTGAAATTACACATGGCCAGATATTACCAGATTTGACCCTTTTTCATGCAGTGAAGTTAGATGTATATTCTGACAAAATAGTTGAATAAACAATTGTAAACAACATCAAATGCTTTCCGGGGCCACATAAGACCATAATCCGTTATTGGAGGGAGAAGGTGGAAAAAAGAGAGATAAACAGTTGTAATTAATAAAGAGGATGGAAGAATGAGCATCAATAAAAGTAAGGATGAAGGTTTACACTGTTTTTGACAAGAGAGATATATCAAAGATTTGATGTGTGGAGCTTTTAGTGGAGTCATGAAGAATTTAGAGATCAATTATTTTATTTTCTCTTACTCATTATATCTATTAATTCAAATTCTATATGCTCATCCAAGGAAATATCTCTGTTTTTGCAGCATTACGCAAACGTATCTGACCTAATAAGGGAGTTAATTTTTTTTTTGATTCAAGTGTGCACTTTTGTGCAGGAATCCAAGTCAAAAAAACAATCCATGTTTTTTTTTAATGCCAGCAGTGATCTAAAGGTTGGGAGACACTTGTGTTTTTTCTTGGCAGTTTGCCAGACAGTCATAGCTGGTAGAGGCAGATAAATAGCCCTCTTTTCTACATGGTCCAAATCCTATTTGAAAACAATATGACTACATTGTGGATGGAAGGTCTATTTTTGTGCTGTTCCAGTATGTGCATGTGTTTGAGGGTGGGGGTACAGATATTGATGCAACTCTAAGTATGGAAGGGGAAAGAAGGGTTTGGAGATAAAAAGATAAACTTTGTGTGATGGTTTTAACCTGCAGTCATTGCTGGAGAATATCTGGGGTCCATCTGCATTGTTGAACAGCTTTCTGCAGTGGGCACACTAAAGCACCTCAATCGCTTGACTAAATTGCTGGCTAAATTGTTAATGGAAATAAATAAATTTTCACTGTTATGATAGGCTAATAGTTGTGTATGTTTGACAGCCTACATCCTTCACTGATGGATGCTGCAGTAAAAAAATTTATAAATACTCATATTAAACAATCTGTAATAACAGACAGAGCAATAGTGATTATGTAATGAAAACATTTACTCACACTTGTATGTTGCGACATTACTGTCGTATCCCATGTATTTGGTACATCACCGTCTTTTAGTTTCAATCTTTCATAAAATCCAGCATTGAATTGTGACTTCTTTGTAAACTGTAAACTTTGTAAAGTTCTTACTGACGCGGTCACTTCAGTAAAAAAAAAAGGTTCATCCACTCTTTCCTAACGTTAAGATCAGAAGGAAGGCAATGCAAAGAACTTGGCACTACTACCGCGTCTTGTCTTCAAAGCATCTTTATTGTTTGGTTTCTGTATAGACCTGCGATTTCTCCTCTCTTGTAAACACTACATTCACGAATCGGTGGGCGGGCTAAGCAAGCAGTGATGTAGAATTGGTGGGCGGGGCTAAACAGGAAGCGATGTAGAAGCAGGCATTAATTTTCTTCTGTGAAGGCAGTGCTTATCCACACTATTACATCATAGAGTAGAACATTCCTCAAGCTGTCATTTTGGCAGACTGGTTTCAATGTAAACTGTTTTTAGAGTTTCTAAAGCGAAAGTTTTGAGTTCTGAAACGTACAGGATGTAACATGGAGAATTATAAGGGTGTGTACATTTCATTTTCCTTTAGAATTTAAGGATATGGTCCTTAACATCTGTTTAGTGTATTTATTTATTAATGTATGTATTTGTTTGTTTGTTTGAAGTCACAGTAAATGTGATTAGTGTTCCTATTTGTCAGGTTTGTTCTGTTATCTGAAAGTTGTTGACTACTAATTGAACGCGTTCAGCAATTATTAATTAATTTTGCATACAGTGGATTTCAAAGTTAATGGCTGTGGTTAAAATTAATTTTTAGGAAGTATCTTGTATTTAGGAGTTGTTCGTTCATAAAGAACTGGAATTCTTAAGAAAGTAGAGGAAAAACGTCTCAGGTTACACAACGATATGCTGCATCAAGACGCTTTGGGAACGCCCTCAGTGTGTGATGCCTTCAGTCTCTCTCTGAACCATATGTGTAATCTGTCCAATGGATGGGCGAGACGTCACGGGTGGGTAATGTAATCAAACGGGATGTTTAAAAGCACACGTGGTGGAACCAGCGTCAGCTTCTAGGAGTGAAGCAAGCTCTCACAGGGATGCCGGAAGAATGGCCCCGAGACGCAGCGTCTCGTTCCCTTCAGGGAATGTCTAAGTTACGTACGTCACCCCCGTAGCAAAATGAAAACGGAAGATTCTCCTCCCGGTCCTCCACCGGGGGAAGGAGCGGTGCTGTTCTCACCGTCTCCTGAGAAAGAGCAAATTCCAACATCTCTGGGTTGCCCGCGTCAGAGCCGCTTCGTCGACTTCCTGGACGACTTGGGGCCTGACTGGGACACGGGGGGCGCCGGCCTAGGTGTCGATTTGGCCTGGGGCGGAGCAGCTCTGGAGGACGCAGGAGGGCACCCACGGCGACGGGCAGACTGAGGCCTGGCCCCGGGGGCAGCGGTGGATGGTGCATCACGCCGGGGCAGGATGTGCTGGATCATCTCGGTCTTACACCGTGTAATGTGGTGTACCCTGCTCTTCTCCAGAGAGGCCTGCCCTCTTAAGCCCTAAGCCTAAAAGCATCAGGGCTTCTCTGCTGAGGACCTCTTAGCCTGAAGGACGGTCCGCAGAGCTGGCTTAGGCTTCGAAGCCCCAGATCTAGACAGTCGCTTGGCATCCTGGTCCTGACGTGGGGGAGCACGAGTTGCAAGGCTCTCTTTTTGGCACCGTGAACCTGCCGATAGCACGGGGCGGTCTCTTGCTTTCTGAATGACAGAAAGTCGATGCCCGTTCCACCGCACATGCTTTTAAGCTTGCTGGTCAATTACGTCACCCGCCTGTGATATCTTGCCCATCCATTGGACATATTACACACATGGTTTAGAGCGTGGTCACGCTGAAGACGTTCCCAAAGTGTCTCGACTCAGCTCGAATTCCTGAAGGGGAATCACCTTCACCATCATTAGTTCATTTTTTATTCTTTATTGGAGCTAATGAAAATGAGGCTTTGGATTCAGTCAGCAGCTTTTCACA
This sequence comes from Oxygymnocypris stewartii, assembly GCA_003573665.1. NCBI lineage: Eukaryota > Metazoa > Chordata > Actinopteri > Cypriniformes > Cyprinidae > Oxygymnocypris > Oxygymnocypris stewartii. The sequence goes on from QVTF01019772.1 coordinate 381,297, forward strand.
CATACACACACACTATTATGCAAAGAGGTAAATGCTGATGCTTTTGTTAAACTTTCCATAAGGTTTTGTTAAGATTTTTTGCAAAAATTTGCACCAGAATAAAAATCAAATCTCCTACCACACATCACATTCAGTTCAACATGCTCAATTATTGCAGACTGCACATAAACATGAAGTCTTGGCCTTAAATGGTCTGAGCACTGAGGTAAGCCACATTAGACGGATGTAGGATCAAGAACAGTGGGCTTAGTGTCAGAAAAGAGAGATATAGGGAGAGAAACCCAACTAAACAGCAGAGAGAAATAAAGTTACATTGTGTTTGGCTCGAATCCATGGCCCAGTATAAAGCACAAGCTCTCTCTATTATATGATTTTACAACTGGAAAAAAACTGTCCTGACATATCACAGTAACCATGTTTTGCTATTCAGAATTCTGCTGAGACAAAACACCTACTTTGTAAGCCCAGATATGGGAATTCACTTAATGTTGTAAGTGAACTTAATCTCCCCAAAGCGATATTACATTTTTATATTTTTTTATGCATATAACATAAATATGTATAAATACAGTAAACGTGCACTTTTTTGCTCATGGCGAGAGCATTTTGATTATTGTATGTTTTTAGTAGATACTTATTTTAAGCTAAACACATCACATTAAATATGTTTATTCATATTAATTGTCACATTTAAAAGCACTAAGCTTAGTGTTTAATGTCTGTTGCGGTGTTTAATATAATTTTAGACACAGTTTGGTTATAATATATTAACTGTTGGTGGAGGATTTACTGTGTCAGTATTGTATATCGAGCACCCGCAGAACTTTCCACTCTCATCTGTGCTTTTTTTTAGATTGCTTTGTCCTGTTCCATAGATCTCACCCCAAATTGGATTATTTATATCCCACCACAGATCTATTCACATCTAAATAAATAATAGGGGAATATTACAATTATTGTAATAGTATTAAACTTTTCAATAAGCAGAAAAAAACAGCAATATCATCACCAAATGCATATACAGTAGGCACATTCCATGAGCTTTGTGAATGTGCAAGCATCACATTTTTTAATACACGTTATTAAATAGAAGTGCTCGAAACGTATTATATGGTTGGGTTTAATGTCACAAAAATGTCACTGATATGACATTGCTACTGGTCAGAAATAACCTGGGGCTTGGGGTAGAAATTCCACTAATCTGAACATAATTACCCCCAAAATTCAAGTATTTTTTTTTACTATTCATAACATGATATAGTTAAACAATATCACACAAACAAGAGCACTGTTTTTTCCAAGTGTCAGCACAATTGTAAATGTGATATTGATTTTATACAAGCTCAGTAATCAAGAATGCTTTAGTTATCATCACACACGGGCATAAATACAATCATAAAGTCAAAACTTTATTGGCATAATTGTCAGAACGGAACGTTAATAAGGTATAGTGATACACAAATTCAAAGCGGAAATAAGCATTTATAACAATAAACAAAAACAATAGCAATAATAATTATAATACAAATTTTATGTTAATACAAATGTTTTATCCATATATTCCCGGGTTACTGTGGTCACACAGGTTTGATTACGCATTAAACTCATTGGCCATGACTTCTTATGTTGAGGGAACAACATATTTCACTTGTGGCCACGAGTTTGAAATGGATGTCATTACCTCGACAAAATGTTCCCATGAGTTAACATCATGTTCCCACAAGCTAACATGTCATCATGGCCACCACAAAATTAAATGATGCAAACATTTAATTTTAACCTTAATGGTCACCTTATAGATATATATATAGATTTTTACTGTTGAAAATGACTGCAGAATAAAACAGTAATTATATAATTTTAGATTTTTTTTGCATTCCCCAGTTTTAGTTGACAGAATCCTGAATCTGTTTCTATTATCATAATGTATCTTGTCCTAAATTTGTTAGTGTCTTATCATTGTATATCTTGATTTTCTTAACAGTGAGGTTAATTATGTGTTTAAAATCTCTTTGGCTTTCACTCTATAATAAAAGCATGACTCTCCCTCTCAGTTTCTGTCATTATTTCTTGCCTCCAAAAGAAGCCAGCTACCTCCCAGGATCTTAAAATAACTGCAATCTCTCTTGTTATTATAACAGTCCCCAATCTCCCCTGAACTATTCTCCCTGCCTGCATTAAACCTCCCCACATTTGTCTTGATCTAATCATCAGTGTTCACAAGGGAAATCTGTTTCCCATTTCATACTTCTGAACACATCCAGAGCGCAACTCTGAACTCGAATGAAACTCTCTTCATCTCGTCTCGTTATTTGTGTGCCTCAGATGTAGCTTATGCTGATGCTTCTGGACCGTTATTCAGATGTTAGAGCTGTTAGGGCATGTCTGTTGTTTGAGGAGCCTTATGTGGGACAGTGGTTTGTCACTCATAGTGTGATAATGATCAGATTTCTCACTACTGTTAGTGCAGATGACAATAGCAAGATATGATGTTCTGTTCTGTTCTACTGTAATTAAGCTCCCTGCCCTGAGTAAACATCATATTCATGCTTAGATATCCATAATATACTTCTGGGGCAGCACAGACATTCTATGATAGTACTGCTGATATCCTATTTTTCTCATATAATGTTTGTTTATTACTTTATAATCTTTCCTGCTGTTCGTCTCGTTGCTGTGATGAAGCTAAAATGATTTTGTAATTGATCTCTGGTATGTTAAATTAGCAATTCATCTTAGTGAACCTGATGTCCGAGTCCTGGCTTTAACTGATTGATTTGTCAATAAATGTTACATCAGTGGTTTAGCTGGCTGTTTTCAGGCCGTCTGTATCTTTTTCTGTGATAAAAAAGGGTCAAGTCGTTAAGGGTATACTCGATGGGATTGAGTTTATAATTTCACAGGGCTTTATTCTGATTATATGGCCAAAAATTACTGAAAGAAATTACAAAAAAAATTGATTTCACTCAACTGAGTATGAATTGAAAATGTATTTTTATAAATTGTAATTTCCGTGACATTTTAGAATGTTATATTTTTCCATTTACCTGAAAATCAGTTTCAATTTTTTTTTTATTATGACAAAAATAAAATGCCATAATATTTCCAGGAATTCCATGAGTGTGGGAACCTTGAAGTTGGACTATTGTAATTACATGCACAGACTCTCTAAAGTTTCTAGCTTGCATACTAAACGTAGTCAGTAGTACATAAGTCCGATTAATACCACGATCTAGCCATTTCTGTGTAATATTTATGTAAATATGACGCACATAATTTTAATGGTATATATTATAAGGCTGCAGGATCAGAATGCTTTTTCATAGAGTTGTTCCAAGCTGTTGTGTGCAACTGGACACAAGATGCAGATAAATTCAAAATTATATTATAAAAAATAACTTTGTTGCTATTCTGTCAAGTTTAAGTATACACCAATATCAATGGCATATCACTCAGTTCAATTGCATTTTTTATTAACTGACCATCTTAGATAAAACAAACTGAGGCATCGCACTTCTAGACCCATTTCAGTAAAGCATGTAAATGGTGCACTTACAGTTGGTTTATAGGCCATCACTTGATGTCCCAAACATTGCAGTAGCCTGGTCAAATTCAAAAATAAAATTCAAAGTTCTCTGAATGACTAATTAGCCATTTATAACTTATCCTATAAGAGTCTGCATGTAAAATTTACTTTAGACAGATTGCCTAGATTGTATAGTGACCATGGTGTGAAAATTATGGAGAACCATTCATGTCGCCGCAAGCGGAGAAGTGAACAGGGCTTGAGAGAGAGCTGTGAGAGAGGGCACGGCACAGCCTACACCATGTTGCCAGATCCAGTCATCATAAGTCCCTTTGCACTCGTTTATCCACTTAAATGTGATACTTTAAAAAAGTGAATGAAGTGGGAAGTTGCAGTTTAGGGATAGCAATATCTTTAAGTTATTTCCTAAACAATAGATTTGCTATTTATTTTTTATTTTTTATTTGTTTTGGGGGGGGGGGTATCCACCCCTAGCCTAAAGTAAAGCTTTAACAAATAAATAAGGTGTAATTTAACAATGTCCCACCAAAGTGAATTTGTAGGTGTTAATATAGCACAATTCTTAACACCCCAACCAAGATTTCATAAATTTTCAAAGCCTGGTTACATCCATGGTCTCAAACACTTTTCACATTATCTTTGTAATGGCCCTAACCTGCCACTAAACACTAGTCCTAACTCCAGTCCTCCCTTGAAGCCTCTATGTATGACATTTAGGACAAACCAAAATAGGGCTGCTAATGGTAGCTGAAACTTTAAGCAAAAGAAAGGCTTCAGCACAGACCCTTAACATTACAAGATCCAGGAAACAGTCACTTGAGATGCATTAGCCATCTCGCTTGTTTTCCACAAGACTATCACTGGATGCATTAGAAAACTCAACAGCCAGATAGACAGCACAGTCTAATTGGTCTATTATTGAACCTTTTTCTATATAGTATTAGAAGAGGTATAAAAGTCCCTTAGAAGGTTGAAGATTGGCTGTAAACAGGTCTAGAGCATATGGACAATGACGATCACAACCACACCTCCGTACGTCATGAATTCCCAAGAAATAGTCACTCAAGGTTCATCCTCCAAAGATAGTATGAGCTGTTTTATGTTCGCAGAGCACTCGCTGGATGCATTAGCCAAATTTTGGTGTGGTAGTTTTCTTCATGTAATTGGTTTGTTTGTCAAACATAGGAGAGAAATTTCTTTGAGGGACTTCAGAGCTATAAAGCGACTGTGCTTGCTCATTTAAGGCATGGGAGAGCGCAGTAAACATACCTGTTGCACTCGTGTAAAGAGCACCTTAGAGAAATACAAGAGAGGCATGACAGCAGAGGAGGCCTGGGCCATAATTACACATTTACCAGTTAATGTCTTTCACCCATCTTCCTCCTCATCCCCTAAACAGCTCTAACTCTTAGCTAATGGCTTGTGCTGCAATTGCAAACCAGATTCAGAAAGTTATCTCAACAATGCCAAAACCCAATTGCATTCTCAAAATCTAATTGTGTTCTTCAGTGTGATTAATGAACTGTATTTCAGAGCTCTCTGACCTGAATTCATGTCTTATATTCACCCATATTAGATTCAATGGAGAGCCCTTTTGCACAAGTCTCTTCTCAGCAAAAGACCTCAGCAACATCATGGGTATCTCCTCCAGAAATTCAGAAGAGATCTCAACAATGTCTCTAACCTTCAGTCAGTAGTTGTATTATTTGTGTCCGCTTTTATTTTTCCTAAAATTACACAACTGCACACGTCTGAAATGCAGATATCTTTAAATTGCGGTTTATAAGATCTGAAATAGTCATAAAATTTGAGTTTATTTGGGGAATCGTTTAAGAAACAATGGTAAATAAGTGTCAGCAATGTGAAATATGATTGTTTGTTGCGGAGCTAAAGGGGTTTATTTATTCACACTTAAACTCAATTTCACCTCACGCTAAATCCCTCCGTCCCTCCTCTCTTGATTTAGAGTATTTGGCAGACACTCAGATAGTAGGCATGAGCTTGTAGCTGTTCTCTTATCAGCACTGGTTAACACAACCATGTCAAAGAAGAGAGTGTTAACTCTCTCTCTCTCTCTCTCTCTCTCTCTCTCTCTCTTTAAGGCATTTATTGTATCATGCATTCCCCTCACAGAGCAGCTCTCAACGCTTCATGTGAGGTGATTGGATATAGCAAACATGAAAATGTTCATGTCTGCAGCGTCTGAGAGAGAAATCAAATCCTGTTCCACTCACTTAACTCATTCACTCTCCCAGCCGCCCGCTGGGAATTACTTCACCGAGTCGAGTGTCTCTTATCAGCTCCTCAAGGTTCAAATAAAAACTACACACGTATTTCACATGCAGTTACACACAGTCACCCATAAACATGCAGAGGAGATGGAGCTGTAAATTGCTGTCATTTATGGGTATTGTATTCACTGTACTGTTTTTGAAAAAGGGTTATCATCATATAATAAAACTACTAAAACTAAGGTGAAAAATAAACCATACTCTTTTCAAAGGCTCTGATTTGGTTCTGTGTTGTTGGCATGGCAATTAGTGCCAACAACACTTGTTTGTTTATTTGTCCACAATGTCTGAGATTCAACATGCAGTTAATTCCTATAATATTTTTATAGGTAACAACAAATTGTTAGTTATATTACTTTGAAAAATTAGAAATTTGAAAATTTGAAAATACTGTTAAAAATTAAATACAATTAGAAAAATATAATAACCTCTGGTTAAAAGGGTTTGATTTGGAAATATTCTTTATAATATGATTGTGATGTGTTTAACCAAGGGCAGAAACATTATTACAGAAGTTGTGCACAGGGGACATGCATTAAATACTGAAGAGTATTGCCTGTCTTGCTGTCTCTGCGTAGTTAGACTGGGGTATTATCTAGGGGCTGTTAATTATGAAGTGTGGTTACACATCACTTTAACTGCACCCTAACTGCAGATTAGTGCATTATGGCTGCTATTATCCTGACACAGTTTATAACTCTGTTAAACAGGATTTAGTATCAGCGCCGAGCCAGCGTCAGTTACATCTCCTCCCTTTTCATTTGTCGTGTCTCATTGCTGGAGGAGAAGACATCCCCTGTGAAAGAGGAACCACGGCCCAATTGCAAGAAAACCCTTCAGTGGTTTAACAGTGCTATCCTTGAGGGGTAAAAAAAGACATAGAGTAATCCTAGAGCAAGGGTGGGTCTTCGATCGGCGAACAATATCCAACAGGGCAAGGCAGAGAGATACAGGTACACGAGCAATAGTCCAAGCGAGGTGCAGACAGAGTCCGAATGGCTAGGCAAAGTTTAATCCAGGAAACACGGGCAAGAATCAAAACACGAGAAAACAGGCAAGGCAAGACTATGACAACAAAGTGGACTCCGTAGAGTAGCTATCACTAGGAGAGTGATATACGCTATACAATACTCGGCGATCTAACTGAGGAAGTCAATGGTTTAAGTAAAGCGTGTAATCAGTGCAATCAGCTGTGTGTGTGTCGTCAGTGCAATGGATGATAGGAATTGTAGTCCGAGGTGAAGTGCAACATTAGTGCAGTGTAGTGTAGTGCAAGAGTCCATGTGGTGAATGGGTGACCTCTGGGGGTGAGTGAATGGAAGTGCATAGACCAGATTCGTGACATAGTCTCCCCCCAAGGAGCGACTTCCAGACGCCCACTAGGGCAGAGCAGGAGTCCAGCAGTGCAGAGCAGACAGGATAGAAGACCTCCACGGCAGAGCAGACAGAGCAGGAACCCACCAGTGCAGAGCAAACGGAGAAGAAGACCTCCACGACGGAGCAGACAGAGCAGGAACCTACCAGTGCAGAGCAGACAGGATAGAAGACCTCCACGGCAGAGCAGACAGAGCAGGAACCTACCAGTGCAGAGCAAACGTAGAAGAAGACCTCCACGACGGAGCAGACAGAGCAGGAACCTACCAGTGCAGAGCAGACAGGATAGAGGACCTCCACGGCGGCGCAGACAGAGCAGGAACATACCAGTACGGAGCAGACGGAGCAGAAGACCTCCACGGCGGTGCAGACAGAGCAGGAACATACCAGTACGGAGCAGACGGAGCAGAAGACCTCCACGGCGGAGCAGACAGAACAGGAGTCCACCAGTGTGGAGGAGACAGGGCACAAGACCTCCACAGTGGAGCAGAAGACCACTAGACCAGAGCAGGAGGAACAGTAGAGCATGGCAGAGACTGGGACCTAGGGAGAGCAGTCACGGTCTCAGGGACCGGAGCAGGGAACACAAAATAATAATCAATAGGTCAATAGGTTCACTGACTGAAACTGGACAGAACAACAGTTCATAAATAGTATCTATGGCAGTGACAGAGTTAACATGAAAGACATGGGATGCATTAATAGTCTCTGGGCTCATGACAGGCGGGTTTAAGTGTTTCAAGGCAGGGTTATGGGTTGTGACAGACAGGGCAACAAACTTGTTATTGGCTTCCTTGAGAGTGGTTGGACAGTCAGACAGTTCAATGTTAGACTCAAGGACTGAAACAGAACATACAGATAATTCAGGATTAAACACACTCGAGGGTAGTGGTCCGGCAGACACAGCAAAACTGTGTGCATTGCCTGAAACTGGCCTGTAAACATTTCAGTAAGTGACATTAAACAGGTAAACAATTCACACTCAGGCTCATAAGTAGGAACTGGACAGGCAAATTATTCAACAACAGACGTATTGACTAAAACAGGGCAGACAGAGTGTTCAGACATATTACTTGAAACAAGCAGGACAGACAGTTCAAAACCAGACACCATGGCTGATTCAGCACAGAACGAGAGTGTGGGTGTTCACGCTCCTCCGCGACATCCACAGTGAATGCTGAACCAACAGTCAATAAAGCTTAGTCCATAAAATAACTTAAAGACAAACGGGGACCTTCAAGGGTTAATCGTGATTTTAGCCCTCACAAAAAAAATCTATGAGCACACAGTCAGGCAAACCAGAATAATTAGCAATATGGAAATACTCTAGAATACAGCTCTCGAGTGATCGAGTGTCCTGTTTGAGAGCTAACAGCAGTTTTGCTGTGTTCATACATGGCCAGTGTTCATTTGAAAAGCTGCTGGATCCTTTTGTGGCCGAGTATTCTGTTACGGAGCCAACGAGATAAGTGCGGATACATTTGCAAGGCTTTTATTCAGGGACATGGTCAAAACAAGCATGGTTCATGCAATGGCAAACAGGCACAACACAGAAAAAACAAAGAGTAATCCTAGGGCAAGCGTGGGTCTTCGATTGGCGAACAATATCCAACAGAGCAAGGCAGAGAGATAATCCTGGTACACAAGCAATAGTCCAAGCGAGATGCAAACAGAGTCCGAACTGCAAGGCAAAGGGTTAATCCAGGAAACACAGCGAGAATCAAAACATGAAAAAACAGGCAAGGCAAGACTATGACAACAAAGTGGGCTCTGTAGAGTAGCTATTGCCAGGAGAGTGATGTACGCTATACAATACTCAGTGATTTGACGCATGAGGAAGTCCATGGCTTAAGTAAGGCGGGTAACCAGTGCAATCATCAGTGTATGCGTCATCAGTGCAATCAGCTGTGTGTGTGTCGTCAGTGCAATGGATGATGGGAATTGTAGTCCGAGGTGAAGTGCAACAGTAGTGTAGTGTAGTGTAGTGTAAGAGTTCATGTGGTGAGCAGGTGACCTCTGGTTGTGAGTAGGGATGGGTACCGAAACCCGGTATTTAATCGGTCTCGGGGCTAAATTAGGAAAGAGTATCGATAAGCTCTGACATTAACGGTTCTGTTATCGGTACTGGAGAAATTAAGAAAACACACACATTTATTATTGCTATATATACACATTATCTTGCAAATTATCTCACCAGAGTTGCCAGCTGTTTTTATATGCAATAATATTCAAACAGTTGTCTATGATGCATTTTTGCTATTCGCAAATCAGAAGTGAGATCGGGCTCACGTGGATGAGTTCAGCACGCGCAACATGAAAGCACTTTTTAATAATGATAGAAGAGTGAACTAACCATTAAAACATATGATTAAACTTTAGGCTTGTGGCTGTTATTTTAAACAAAGTTTATTTAATGTTTTTTTGCTTCTAAGGATTATAGCCACGTTTCTTCTAGCACAACTTCCTTCCCTTCACAGCGGCGCGCATTCGTTCCTCCCTGACCAAAACTTAACGTCAGAATCAGATCAATCGTTTGTTGATTGTTGTAAAATGCAGTCTTTACAGTTACTAAATTGCTGGATATGTTTGATAATAAAATGTTGAAAGTACAATTCACACAAAGAGACGCTGTCCCCCAGGCTGAAGTGTGTGTGTGTGTGTGTGTGTGTGTGTGTCTGTGTCTGTGTGTGTGTGTGTGTGTGTGTGTGTGTGTGTGTGTGTGTGTGTGTGTGTGTGTGTGAGTGCCTGCATGGTGCGCTCTAAAACTGACAAGCAAAGTACACTTTGTGCTTCGGGCGCGTCCAAACTATCAAATACACACAACATATGTCAAAACGGCCGGCTTGGAGATTATTCACTTAAACACAGTTCATGTCTTAAAGTGAACGAGAACAGTTGGGAGAAAATTGTGTGTCAATATTTTGTCTTAGTGACAGACTGGTGCTTCATTAATGTTAATCAAAGAACAAAATGCAAAGAGAAAATCACTCACAGCTCTTAATCTGAATAAAGTTATAGCTTTAACAAGCATTAATCTATCAATACATACAGTGAAAACTATGCAGTGTTCATTTACATTTGATCACTTTTAGATTTCATTTTTAGTTAGTACTTACCTGAACATAATGTTAGTAGACCTTCATGGAAAATTGATTTTTCCATTTTCACAGAAGCACACAATTCCCTAGAATATCATTATATGCTTAAACATTAAGATTTGTACTCATGGAAATTACTAAAGTAGTCAAACCATTCATTAAAAGGGGGTGACCCAATACTTTTGCCAATATTGTGTATGTTAATTGAGTTGAGTAAGATCCACATTTTACATCATTATTGGGTGCTTTAATAATATAATTGCGTATACGTTATATCATTGTTTGATTGCATAAACAAACTAGTGTGTTGAACCAGTTCATTAAAATGTATAGTTTATTGCACAGATCAATTGTTTCGCTTCGTAAGATCTCAATATAATGACACAAAACATGATATTAATTTTGTGTTCCTCGATACGTTTTCTTTTTTTAAATGGGCAACCATTGCATTTGCATTTTGCGTTTAATGAATCACCAAGGACCATCTAAAAGTCTTCTTTACTGTACTACTGAAGTAAATAATTACCTATATCTTAGATGACCCGAGGATGAGCAATGGACAGCATGCCACTGATGCTGATATTAGCTAGAGTTTAGGTTCATGTTGTTTTTTATTCCTTTACTATCTGAGATGATTAGCAATTGTTTTGGAAAGTAGGATGACAATTAGGAAAATAAATGGTCTGTGCAAACATAGTGGGGAAATCATTTTCATTTACTGTACCACTCACTATATATTAGGGCTGTCAAAAAAAATGTGCATTTTGAACATTCATCGCATTTAAAATAAAAATCCACATTCGAATGCAAAACGCTCCAGTCGAATTTTAGGTGTTCATCAGGCAGAGTGGCACAAAATGCGATGACGAGGTGTCGTTGCAATTTAATGCTTTTTTTTTGTTGCCTTTCCAGTTGAACCCACTCGATGAGGTGCTGCACATTCAAAATATAGCAGAAAAGGAGAACATCAATGTGGAGAAGATGTTGTTTACCTCAAAACTGAAACCAAGCCGTTCACACAGAATGCATATTTATTAAAAAAAAATCTAGAGGGACGTCTATCATTGTTGTACTCGCGTCTCAAGAGACGTACAAGAGAGCTCAAAGCCATGTCAAATTAATGTAAATTCAACTTAAAAAAACATGTAATTACTGGATTAAGAAAATAGCTTGCTAGCGAATGTGCATATTAACAACACGAACCTTGCGGTCAGGTGTATCAGCAATGATAAATCTTTGAGTTTAAAGCGACTCTGACAGAAAGGCTGCGTGTGCCGCTGACAGAGCGGCACAGGGACATTTTATCTCTGTTTTGAGATATTTGCTCTTTTCCTAAATGCATAACTTAAATTTCACAGTATATTCTCCATCTGTAAATGTTAGAAAGCCATGGAAATATTCCCATTTTGCTGTCAGACGTGCACGAGCTTTTGTGATAACTCTGAAATTTGCTGAAATGTTTGTAGTTGGACATTTTAAACCTCCAAGTGAGTGTATTTGTATGATAGCCCTAACTGTAAAGTTACTGTAATGGGGTAATAAAAATTGCCTTTTTACTTAATTAGCCTAGTCTGTGCTTTTTTTATTTTTTTTCATTTTTTAGTTTAGTAAAATTAACTTTACTTTAAAAGCATTATTTTTGTTTTTAGATCGAAATGTTACAATGTTAGAATGTAATGTGATGTTAACCCTTTTTGCGCATTATATATGCCTACATGGTTACATTCACTTTATTTATTTATTTATTTGTTTATTCCAAATATAAAATGTCGAGCTATGTACCGTATACCGCAAATCAGCCAAAAAATACAGAGATGTGAATTTTTACTCATATTGTCCAGCCCTAATTTAAGGAAACATGCATTTGGTCATATTTAGCTTGATTCGCCCTCTTGTGGCCTCAGGAGAGAAGCCAAAATATTTATTTTATCCTAACTGAATTTATGCCTTTTAAATTCAAATATAATTCGAATTTTGATAATATTTTAGTAAACAATTTGAATGTAGTTTTTCAGCCAATTTGACAGCCCTAATATATATGTGAACATAATTAAATCCCAGAAAGAGGTAAATGTGAAGAACTCTGAGAAAACATGTAGAATAAATGTAGAATATTTCGATGTTCTGAAAGAACTCTGTTAACTTTGCATCCAAAAGCACAGCAGTCTTGGTACTGTAATTAAAGTGAGCCCAAATTACTGTACCGCAAGTGACTTTGGATCTGCTAAATAAAAAGTACCTTGTCTTTCTTGTGTGATGTTAACTTGTTTCATTTCATCTCAGATCTCTCATTTGTACACCAGTGTATGATGAAATCCTGATTATAAATCTTTCAAGCATAAGCGAACATTAAATGAAGCACATGCAAGCTGGAACATTGATCTCAAAATCCATTTACAGTTGTGAGTAACATTTCAGATGAATGAAGGATTGGAGAACATTAACATTAGTGAGTGGGCATATTTCCTGCATAGGCTTTCATTTTGTTTCATTTCCATTGGTCACAGATGCTATTTCAGACACATTACAAGTAGTATTGCCTTTGCCAAGACCAAGGGATAATTTATCATGTTCATTTTTCTAGTTTGGAAAACAAGCTGGCCTGAATACACTGTTTATATAGCACCTTTCTAGACCTCAAGGTCGCTTTACAAGAAACAGTAAACAATCATACAGCAAAAAAAAATAGAATACAGTAGAAACAGCATTGCAATGTCAGAGACCAGAACCAAAGCAAAGACAGAACAAAACAAAGAAGAAAAAAGATAAAGTTTTTACAATTATAGAATTAAAGGACAGAAACATTCTAGTAACATAGTGAGAGTCTGAAGAAGAGATTGTGAGAGATTGTTCCAGCTTAGCTTTGGAGAAGAGCTACTAAATGCTTTCTCTCTCTTTTTTGTATGGGCTTTGTAATAAATATTTTTTTTAGTTTGTATGAATGTTTTTGTCTGAAAAAAATAATCTTATTTAAAATGTCAATGTTTGAACCAAACCATAAATATAACTTGAGAGTTTATTTTAATTTTTTTTTACTTTTAAAAAATATAACCTTTTTTTCAGTGTGTATTATGGTCATCTATGTTTATGGTTATCTGTTTTATTTTAATTTTGGTTGTCTAGCAGGAGAATGGCCTGCTTTTCTGAACAATGACAGACAGTAGATGGGACTGAAGGAGTGTGTGAATATTCATTTTAGTGCCGCAGAAATGACACACTTCACTTTTTAAGAACCTTAATATGTCAATCTTTAAATATTGACCAGAAATCTTGATGTGTTTCAGATTCATGTACTACTAGAAGCAATGCCCCTGTGTGACAGCAGGCCCAGACATGTGCTGTGATTGGTGAGAATATCATGCAGTTCTGCTCCCTGGCACACTAAGAGCCTTCTGGAGGTTTTCTCCGATGAAGATGAGGAAATACGTTGCATCTGCCTTGAAGAGAATGAACCCTGACCCTTTCTCTCACCTCTAATTGACCTTCATCCTCCCTGAGGAATGAAGACGGTGAGTCGGACCCTGGCTTCCAGCTGCAGTTCCACGCTCGTCCAGATGAGGCGCTACAGAGCAGGAGTTTATCCCTTCCTGTTCCCATCAGTCATCAGCTCCCTGAACCTGCCCTCCCCAACGCAGACTCGCAACACCCCCAACAGCGGAGGAAGCCAATCTCCTGTGGGTAAGACCGGCCACATTCATTCAGTGCATGATCTACCATCATTCACAAACATCTAAGCCTGCGTGCAAGCTCCTGAACAGAGTATTAACAGCCTTTTGACAACCTTCTTGTAAGAGCCCTTCAAGGAAAGGGAGGTTCTATATTACAGAATTGACTGGCTGCTCAATGTCTCATTGCTCTTATATTACAACTCATTAGCATTGTAACTGTCTTAGCCTTGTGCATTATTAGTGTGTGCAGCGTCTGGTGATCGTCTCATCTTGGATGAGCGCCTGAATGTCTGCAGGCTTTGGAGAAACTCCTGCCTCTCTGATGTGTACAGGTTAGACTGCAGGACCGCAAGACATACAGGCCATGTACACACTTCCACTAAATTTGGTTGTCAGGTTACTTTTTAGTGAACTAATCCTGTTCTGTACACACACGGTTCAGTCATTTACAGGAGTGACAACCGTATTCTGAAACACATAAAACAGGGATAGGCAACTTCGGTCCTGGAGGGCCGGTGTCCCGCAGAGCTTAGCTCCAACCCTAATCAAACACTAGTTTATACAAAAATTCTGTCATTAATGACACTGAAAAAATTATTCATTGAATTTACTTTTTTATGGTAAGTGGTTGCAATCAATATATTTTAGCTACATATAAATAAACAAATTTACTTGACTAACTTTCACATTTTTTTGTATTTAAATGTAGCAGAAATAAATTGTTTGCAACCACTTACCTTAAAACATTTTAGTCTAATTTTGTTTCAGTGTACTCACCCTCACATCGTTTCAAACCCATAAGATCTTCATTCAGCTTTCTGACCCTGCATATGCAACAATTCAACTGAAATGTTCCCAGGCCCGGAAACAAAGTAAGGACATCGGGAAAATAATTTTTTTGGCATCAGTGGTTCAACCATAATTTTATGAAGCTACAAGAATATAACAAGTTTATTATTATTCTCCTCCAAGTCACGTATTCCGCTACTATCGAGTAGTTCCTGTGGCTCAGTGGTTAGAGCATTGCGTTAGCAGCGCAAAGGTTGTGGGTTCGACTCCCAGGGAACACATACTGACAATATAAATGTATAACCTGAATGTACTGTAAGTCGCTTTAGATAAAAGCGTCTGCTAAATGTTAGTGTAGTTGTACTCTTGATAATGGCTGAAGACGTGACTTGGAGGAGCAGAACTGTTGAATAAAGTCATTATTTTTTGTTCTAACTATGTTTCTGGGCCTAGGAACATTTCAGTTACATTGCTATCTTGTCCCAGCGTTCAATAAAGTATTGTCTTTTGTTGTTATGTGCGCGTCTGAAGATGTGTCTCACGAATGTGTCGTGTATGACATAATGTCTGTGTGCATGTGTGTAAAACAACAAACTGACGATTTATATATAATCATGTGTAATTTTATATACATTGTTGTGATTAATTGTGGCTGGAATAATAATGTAACGTTAGCTGTAAAAGTTGCCTGCTGACACTGAAATATATATACATCTTCATGACTAGATAGACAGTGAATTTGTCTCTAATATACACGTCAGATGTAACGTTAACGTAATCCTGTCAGATGGTCTATTCTTTGAGTAAAAGCATGTGCGGGTCGGCCAATCTGGTTTCATCCGTTAAAGTTATCCTTTTCAAATAACAGTCGTGACCTTACATGGAGGTTAAATCAGAATTGATCCAGTTATTGTTAAAAAACAAGCTAACAAACTTCACAGCTAGCGTTAGTGAAGCGGTCAGAGGACTCTTTCTGCCTCCAGTTAAGCTCCGCCCACAGAAAAACCTCACAATGTTTACTAACAAAAAAAAGGGTATATAGAGGGTCAGAAAGCTCTCGGATTTAAGAAAAAATATCTTAATATGTGTTCTGAAGATGAATGTGAAGGTCTTACGGGTTTGGGATGACATGCGGGTGAGTAATCATTGACAGAATGTTTATTTTTGGGTGAGCTATCCGTGAAGCGTGCAGGGTGAATCTGGTAAGAGTACAGTTTTCTCTCTACTATGGCGAGCACTAGCAAGGCGTTTAGGAAGTGTGTGGATCCGTGTCCTCGTTATTTGACACCCGATGACACACACGACTGTTGCGTCTTTTGTTTGGGCATGGAGCACGCACGCGATGTCCTTGAGGGGGCGGTTTGCGTGCATTGTGAGCAGCTCTCTATGAGGAAGCTCCGCTCTTGCCTGTCCCTCTTTTCGAGGAAAGAGGGGCAGCCGTCTGCTTCCCGCGATTCAAGACCCACCGTTGCCGAGGCACGGAGGCGAATTAAATCGTGGGGTTCGCAGTTGGATGTGGCCGATGAGTTGGAGAGGGACCGCCCCTTTTCGCGCGCGTCGGCCGAGAACGAGAGTGAGCTGCTGGATTGTGACGATGCGATCTTTCTGACATCATCAGATGCAGCAGCTAGTGCTCTGCTGCATATGAACGAGTTTTTGGAGGTTATGGATCATAAAAATAAATCTAAAATAACCCCCAGCTCGAGTGAGCCTTCCTTTCTTCATAAATCTTGATGTGGAGGTTGAGAAGGAGTGGAAAAAGCTATTTTTTCTCGTATTCATAGGTTTCATCATACTAGTTATGCTGACACTGAGGGGATACGTGAAAATGGCTATGAGGGGATGCCCCCTGTGCAAGAGATGATAACCAGAAAGCAGGCTTATCTCTCTGTGGCGAGACATCCTCTCTCAAGGCTCCCTCCTGGCCATCTAAGCCCCTGAATCTCGCTTAAATGGCAGGGCATATGCAGCAGCAGATCAGACCGTCGCTTCGTTGCACACGAAGGCGTACCAGACTGACCTGCTGAAAGTCCTGGATAAGGTCCAGGTCTGAGCCCAAACAACCAGGGGTCCTAGCCCATCTCGGTCTGAGGATCAGAGATGGGCTCAGAAGGCTAGTCTCGCGACTCATGCCCCTCCCCCTCCTGCGGCTAGGGTGAGAGAGAGACGCGGGTCAGACAGAGGAAGCCCTCTCATTCCTCTCTAATTCCCCTGTAACCACCGTAAACTCCACCTGACCGAGGTTAGGTGGAAGTTTCCTGCCAAGCACCTAGAGGGTCACCTATGAGCATGCCGCTCCCTTCTGAGCGTTTGAGTTCCCTCTCATTCTGAGGAATGAGTTCTCCGCTCTCCAGAGCTCGCTGTCGGTAGAGCCAGCATTACTCCCCTTACCTTAAGAGGGTTACTTATGAGTATGCCGCTCCCTTCGGAGCGTCCGAATGTCCCTCTCATTCTGAGGAATGAGTTCCCCGCTCTCCGGAGCTCGTGGTTGGTAGAGCCAGCATTGCTCCCCTCACCTAGAGGGTCACCTTTGAGCATGCCGCTCCCTTCTGAGCGTCTGAGTTCACTCTCATTCTGAGGAATGAGTTCTCCGCTCTCCAGAGCTCGCTGTCGGTAGAGCTAGCATTGCTCTCCTCACCTAGAGGGTCACCTATGAGCTTGCCGCTCCCTTGTGAGCGGCGGAGTTCCCTCTCATTCTGAGGAATGAGTTCTCCGCTCCTCAGAGCTCTGTGATAGGTCGCTCTCTGTGCTGGTCGAGCTAGCATTGCTCCCCTCACTATAGAGGGTTATCTATGAGCATGCCGCTCCCTGCTGAGCGTCTGAGTTCCTTCTCATTTTGAGGAATGAGTTCTCCGCTCTCCAGAGCTCGATATAGGTAGAGCTAGCATTGCTCCCCTCATTAGAGGGTCACCTTTGAACATGCCGCTCCCTCCTGAGCATCTGAGTTCCTTCTCATTCTGAGGAATGAGTTCTCCGCTCTCCAGAGCTCATTATAGGCTCTCATTCTGAGGAATAAGTTCCCCGCTCTCCAGAGCTCATGGTTGGGCTTGCCGCTCCCTTCTGAGCGACGGAGTGCCTTCTCATTCTGAGGAATGAGTTCTCCACTCTCCAGAGCTCGTTATAGGTAGAGCTAGCATTTGCTCCCCTCGTTAGAGGGTCACTTTTGAGCATGCCGCTCCCTGCGGAGCGTCTGAGTTCCCTCTCATTCTGAGGAATGAGTTCTCCGCTCCTCAGAGCTCTGTGATAGGTCGCTCTCCTTGTTGGTCGAGCTAGCATTGCTCCCCTCACCATAGAGGGTAACCTATGAGCGTGCCGCTCTCTTAGGGGCGTCTGAGTTCCCTCTCACTCTGAGGAGTGAGTTCTCCGCCCTAGAGCTCCTCATTGGTAGCTGAGTTCCTCTCATTCCGAGGAATGAGTTCTCCGCTCTCCAGAGCTCGTTATAGGTAGAGCTAGCATTGCTCCCCTCATTTGAGGGTCACCTTTGAGCATGCCGCTCCCTTCTGAGCGTCCGAGCTTCTCCGCCCCCCAGAGCTCTGTGATAGGTCGCTCGCCTTGTTGGTCGAGCCAGCATTGCTCCCCTCAACCAGAGGGTCATCTATGAGCTTGCCGCTCCCTCTGAGCGTCTGAGTTCCTTCTCACTCCGAGGAATGAGTAGTTCTCCGCTCCAGGGCATAGAACGTTCTTCTAATAAGTGCACACGCGAGACTTTGGGCACTTTCTAAAATCCACTCAGTGGTAAGTCCGCACATCATAGATTCTGCGTTCTTTCTAAAAATCCCGTAAGGGTAGGGTTACGCGCACAACTTCGTGCCCTTCTTTGAGTTGGTCAAAGCCCCGGCTTGTGCCTTGGGCCCCGTTCCCTTGTCCCATATATGTTGGGTCCAAAAAAAAAAAAAAAAAAGGGGTGTACGCTACCAAGAGGTCTGTTGAGACAGTTCCCTCAGTAAGCTTGGGCAGAGCAAGTGGTAACCCCTGAGTGATCGGCCAGGACCTAGTGACCAGGTGCCTGGCCATATCCCCTTAAAGGAATCTTTTTCTGATTCCAAGACTTTGAGCTCTACCCTAGGCCCGGTAATCCCGGCACCTAGAACAGGTAAGTACTAGGGTATGCAGCTCGGGCCTTTGGCCGAAGGGGATAATATCACTGACAGCCATCAGCCGTCCCAGGGGCAACTCCCTTAGCCGGGTAGAGTTGGCTTAGTGCTCGCCTTTTTTGCGAAATTGGCTTGCATTCCCCTCAGCATGGTGAAGTGGGTATAACGTTCCCCGTAGCGACCCTTAGGGGATGCAGTTCGAGTTCCCATGGAGGGGAACGTCTCAGGTTACGTATGTAACCATGGTTCCCCGAATGGGGAACGAGACACTGCGTCCCCTAGGCTTTGGGCCATGCTTCGGACGCAAGCTTCAGACGAAGAAGCTGATGATGTATTCTCCCGGCGGCACTTATATTGTGGCACGCCGGTAGTGACGTCATGGGCTGTCGCCGGCCAACAGGTGGTGTTTTTACATATGTATCTTCAGACACGAGTCACGCTGAGGGCGTTCCCTGTAGCGACCCCTAGGGGACGCAGTGTCTCGTTCCCCATTCGGGGAACCATGGTTACATACGTAACCTGAGACGTTCTCCCAGGATTCTGAATAGACAACTAAGCAAAATAACATATTCATTTACTAGAGGTTTTAACAATTAAAAGCTGCTGTCAATTAGATTTTTTTAAGCAGTTAATGATTCGTCAGTGTTCATATCCAAACTGTACATTTTATCCCAGAAATTCTGTGAAGCTGTTTCCTATTTATACATGACAACTGCTCTCTTTGTGTCAGATTTGAATGTTTGCAGCCACCACAGATTTCAGGGTTCGCTGTGATTGTACTTGTCAAAGGTTTAATAGAAATAGCCAAATAATTTTCAAATCTAAAAGATTGAATGGGTATTTGAATCATCATCACAATTTAACCATAAATCATGCAGCTCTATAAAAAACTAATATTATCAAGGAGGTCATTGGGTCATCATGCATCTATGATGCCTTGAATAGAACCTCTATCGCACTGTTAGTTATCACACTGTTCGATATCACGAATGCTGGACTATGCAGGAATATGACACATAGAATAGTCATGGTTTCAGTCTTCATAAAGTACTCCAATAGAGTGGTTTTCAATCCTGGTCCTGAGGACCCCCAGCTCTGCACATTTTGTATGTCTCTCTTGTCTGACACAATATGATCTGAATAAGGTGTTACCCAACTATGGGAGACATACTAAATGCATTGAGCGGTGGGTCCCTAGGACCAGGATTGAAAACCACCGCTCTAATGCACAGTTGTCACATGACAAACATTAAAGAGTTCACTCATTATTCCTATTATATCTATCCAATTAAAGATGAATATCTCCATTAGTTTGTTTTGTGTCTGATACTAGAGCATAGTTTTGTAAACACCGTAAATGATATTATAAGAATTATGTAAGTAATTACATCAAGCAATGGATATATATTACATTATCTTTGTTTAGATAATTTAAGAGTATATGTAATGTGTCAACACATTATAGAACCATCACATTATTCCTTCAGAAAAGTTAAATCTCACACACACACATACATATATATGAAGTGCTTATAATGCCTTACTGGTGTTTACAAAAATGTAATTGGATAAACAGATGTATTTCAATCAGCAAGGCCGAGTGTGTTTGTCTACTGTAACGTTACCTTCAACATGGGTGATTTAGACCTCTATCCAGTTGCTGTGCACTTTTAGAAATACAGCTGATGAGTTTCAACATGCCTCCTCGTATGCCAACCGCTGTCAAATATAAGAAGAAGAAGCAGACATGCCTCCTCGTCCCACATCTAGTCTCGTAAATCGCGGTAGCAGCAGAACCAGGTTGGTGCTTTACCGTTACTTCTGGGTTTCTTACCACCGGAGCCTCGCTTTCGATTTCAACATGGCGGCTGCGTGAAATCAGCGTATACAAGGGCCCATAGACATGAGAGGACTGCCATAGATGGACGGTCCTATTTTGGTCCCATAAAAAGTGATCCCTCTAACATTTGTCTCAAGTTTGAATTACAAACATTTTAGACAGCAATTCATATTAAGCAAAGTTAATTCTGTCAAAATATCTGATTTTGTGTACACAAACTGGGCACAAATGGCATAATTTCTAGATAATAACCCTGGTGTGTAAAATAAAGAAGGAACAAGGGAGTGAGGAAAAGAAATCGGAAACAACTCAAGTGTAAAACCGCTAAGACAGACATACTTAATTTTATGGCACTCCCTTTCTCTCTCAATGAGGCATTACTGCAATGAAGGACAGATCAATTATTGATAAAGTCACTCAATCTAGAAGGGGAATTTATTGCTTTTAGAGATCTAGCTCTTATAATTACAGTTGAGGATCTAATGTGGCCGGTCTGAAGCTTAACCAGGGCTGTATTCACCACAGTGATTGTGAAATGATTACTGTCACCGCTTGACATTCAGCTCAATAGTGTATTGGGATGTTTTGCATTGGGTATTTTATTCTCTAAAGTAGTGAGAACTAGTTGTCACAGCATGTTTGCAAAATAATCTAATTAAGATGTGGAGTGTGGTGTTAGTGTGGAGTGTAACACGGATATAATGAGAAAAAGAGATCAAACTAAAGTACATATTAGATGTTCTCATTATAAAACTGTTGTTTTTTTTCTAAATAATTCAGATCAAGACACACAGCAGAGGATTTTCACACAGATGTTGACATATCTATCACAATCAGTTATCCGATGGTGGGTTTGGTTGACGAAGCATTCCCCTGGTAAAAAATAAATAAAAAATAAAAATTAAATAAATAAGTTATATCTTTAAAATACATGTATTTAATATGTATAAGTAAGTGCAGTTCAAATCTATTAACATATTTACTGACATATTGCTCAAGATTTACTGATATAAACATTTTAATTAAACTTTATTTGGAGTACTACTTGTGCACAATGCATATTTATTATTAAGCCTAAAATATGTTTTAATGTCACTACTGATGAGGATTGTAGATCTTTGAATAACATCTGTCTTTTAATTGCAAGATATTTAAAGTGTATCTGAAGCTTACTTGCGATAGTTCAACTTTAGCACAGTCAGATATGCTGCATTACAGGTGCATCTCAATAAATTAGAATGTCGTGGAAAAGTTCATTTATTTCAGTAATTCAACTCAAACTGTGAAACTCGTGTATTAAATAAATTCAATGCACACAGACTGAAGTAGTTTAAGTCTTTGGTTCTTTTAATTGTGATGATTTTGGCTCACATTTAACAAAAACCCACCAATTCACTCTCAACAAATTATAATATGGTGACAT
Organism: Oxygymnocypris stewartii; assembly: GCA_003573665.1. Lineage (NCBI taxonomy): Eukaryota > Metazoa > Chordata > Actinopteri > Cypriniformes > Cyprinidae > Oxygymnocypris > Oxygymnocypris stewartii. The sequence goes on from QVTF01019772.1 coordinate 403,421, forward strand.
GCCGATCAACTAATCAACTCAAAACACCTGCAAAGGTTTCCTGAGCCTTCAAAATGGTCTCAGTTTGGTTCACTACGCGACACAATCATGGGGAAGACTGCTGATCTGACAGTTGTCCAGAAGACAATCATTGACACCCTTCACAAGGAGAGTAAGACACAAACATTCATTCCCAAAGAAGCTGTTCACAGAGTGCTGTATCCAAGCATGTTAACAGAAAGTTGAGTGGAAGGAAAAAGTGTGAAAGAAAAAGATGCACAACCAACCTTTTTCAAGCAAAATCGATTCAAGAATTTGGGTGAACTTCACAAGGAATGGACTGAGTCTGGGGTCAAGGCATCAAGAGCACCACACACAGACGTATATATATATATATACATAGTCCTCTTTTCAGATGAGAGCAAGTTTTGTATTTCATTTGGAGACCAAGGTCCTACAGCAGGGGTTCTCAATGTGTACATTCAAAGGTCCGAATGGGAATTATCATCAACCTCAAAAGGTCCGAAATAATTATTATTACAAAACTTGTTTTTATAAACATGCTTATATATCAAGTTGATTTGTTATATAAAGTTATGTTTCATTATCATATTTATGACATCATTAGGTCGTACTTGCGTTTACGAAAATTAACCATAGTTTTATTACAAAATTATTATTTGGTCACTATTAAACCATGATAATCACAAATTACTCATGGTCTTGCTACACTAAACATAGTTTAACCATTGTATTTGTAGTAAAACTGGTTATATAAATTTTAATCAATATGCAAAAGAAAAAGAAAAAAATTTACTACACTTTTATTATAATAAAACCATGGTTATTTTTCATAAGGGTTACTCAACAGTACTGCATTTTTATACAACTAAATGCCCAATAAAGCAGTTCTCATGTAGGCCCACGTATTTTATGTTTCTGAAATAGTACTTCAATGTAACCTGCAGTCTCTTCAACTAAATTGCTAAATTCTTTCATTATAATTTTTTATATATATATATTTAATGGAGCACAAACGTCCGAACTATGTGCAAATTTCAACCCTTTACAGACGAACTACATTCATGTTCATATGCAAGACAGTCAACAGTGATAGGTTTTAGGAAACGCTGTTTTGTACTCGTTCATTCAGAAGTCTGCTGCGGTTCGGTTCGGTTCGGTTCTTTGAATACGCTGCTAACTCTGCCGGTGGAGAAAGACTGCGTCAGGAAGGCGAAACCTCGCTCGCGGGGCGAAACCGGTGACATTATTTTTACTGAATGAAATCTAAGGTTTATCCAAAATGTCGCTAGTTGCTATGTGCTTTGTCTTACAAAAGAGTCTGTAAACACTGCAACACAGGTTCATGCGCCCGTGTGTGTGTGTGTGTGCCACGCACACCGCGCGGAGGTCTGAGTGATACAAGTGCGCTTGAAATATCAAGTGGAGGCGGGTCCGGATTGAATTCCCTCCCGGTCCGGATCCGGACCAGAGTCCGGACTTTGAGAAGCCCTGTCCTAGCGTCTGGAGAAAGGGTGGAGAAGCTCATAGCACAAGTTGCTTGAAGTCCAGTGTTAAGTTTCCACAGTCTGTGATGATTTGGGGTGTAATGTCATCTGCTGGTGTTGGTCCATTGTGTTTTTTGAAAACCAAAGTCACTGCATCAGTTTACCAAGAAACTTTGGAGCACTTCATGCTTTCTTCTGCTGAGCAGCTTTTTAAAGATGCTGATTTCATTCCCAGCAGGATTTGGCACCTGCCCACACTGCCAACAGCACCAAAAGATGGTTAAATGAGCATGGTGTTGGTGTGCTTGACTGGCCAGCAAACTCACCAGACCTGAACACCAGATAATCTATGAGGTATTGTCAAGAGGAAAATGAGAAACAAGAGACCAAAAATGCAGATGAGCTGAAGACCACTGTAAAAGAAACCTGGGCTTCACACCACCTCAGCAGTGCCACAAACTGATCAGCTCCACGCCACGCCGAATTGAGACAGTAATTAAAGCAAAAGAAGCCCCTACCAAGTATGGAGTACATATACAGTAAACGAACATACTTTCCAGAAGGCCAACAATTCACTAAAAATGTTTTTTATTGGTCTTATGAAGTATTCTAATTTGTTGAGATTGTGAATTGGTGGGTTTTTGTTAAATGTGAGCAAAATCATCACAATTAAAAGAACCAAAGACTTAAACTACTTCAGTCTGAGTGCATTGCATTTATTTAATACACGAGTTTCACAATTTGAGTTGAATTACTGAAATAAATGAACTTTTCCACAACATCTTAATTTATTGAGATGCACCTGTATATGTTTAGTTGGACTACAACACTACTTCCACACAATTCAAGTGCATTAAGTACAAAATTAATTAAGTCCAATTTAGCAGATTTTAAGAATACCAGTTTAGTATACCAAAATGTTGCAGGGTGATTTTTAAGTACATAAATATGTGAATGTATTTGTAGTATACATAGCATGAAATAAATGGATTTCAAATACATTTACATTTAGTCAAATAGCAGACGCTTTTATCCAAAGCGACTTACAAATAAGGACAATGGAAGCAATCAAATTCAACAAAAGAGCAATGATATGCTCAGTTAGCTTAACACAGTACACATAGCTAGTTTTTTTATTATTATATAATACATAAAAAGAAAACAGATATTATAGAAAAAGAATAGATCAAGCTAGTGTTAGAGGCCTTTTTTGCTTTTGTTAATTGTATAATAAATACAAATTAAACAAATAGATAGAATACAAAAAGATTACAAAAGCTAGTGTTAGTTTTTTTTTAAATAGAATTAGAATAGAGAGTGCTAGAGTTAGAGGGTCATATATATTTTTTTATATCTATTTTTCATTACAGAATATCTTTGCTGGATTTAAAATAAGAATAAAACTCTCATGCTTCAATATCACAGTCTGGAATTTTTGGGGACACAGTGACTGCTGTCATTGATGAGCTTCATCTGATTCCCTCTGTGAACCGTTTTTGTTCTTCCTCTCTGTGACATGCCTTAGAGGACCAGAAGAGTGATGCAGTGACCTTGGTGCTTTCTTCCAAGGATTGGGGCCTGCAAATTCACTATATGCGCCCTCCCATGCACACTGACCTAAGGTTGACAGCTTAGGCTTCTCAGCCTGAGTCCTACTGAGGGCCATTCCTGGTGTGTTGGCCCAGAAATGGAGGTCAGGCCCCCCATAGAAATGCATTGAATACCACAGTAGAGTATATGCTGGTGGTCTCCGAATTCTGTTCAACAAGTGCCGCTGCACGGTGTGTTTCAGCTGAAACAGATCCATTGCACACGCATTGTCTCGCTCGTGTTACACATACTTGGTTTACAGAACACAGGGGACGTGTCTCGATTCATGAAGAGTTCAGAAGGACAAGGTCCGCCTTCTCTTGGTTGCCCTGTTCTGACTGTCTCACTATAAAAAGAGCCCCTACAAGGTGTCTCCATGCTTTGAAGTGGCGTTTCTTTATGTCTTTGTGCAGCATAGTGTGAATCCAGTTCACTGCCCTGTAGGTTCAATGTTGGACTTTCTAAAAGAGCATTTTTCTGTTGAGCTCACTTAAAGTGTATGTCACGGTTATTGCTGCTGAGCAGGTTCATGTTATAAGCATTTCTTTGGGGAGACACTTTATTTTGTCTTGGTTTAAGAAAATTGGATAATTCCAGTCAGTGAGTCCTTTGTTTTGGACCTATAACGTAGCTTCCTCTTTCCTTTCACTTTTTGTCTTTCCTCTGTCTTTTGAGTTGCAAATTGCTTTGAAATAACAGGATTTCAGCTTTGAAAATTCACTGAACAATGATAAATGTGACCATGCCTTTAAAACTTTAGGATTTAGTCTGACATTAGCTGGCGATGCAATACTGATAAGTTGTTTGTTTGCTTCATTGGCCTTGCTACAAAGATTGTTGCATTGGGTTACGAATGCTATACTGAAAGCCTATGAGATGCACGCTTTGAATTTACGCTTACAAGGTTTTATCTGTTTGATCAGATGTCATCATCCTTGTAGTACCTTGTACTACCTCCAATAACAGGGAAAGGTATTTGGAGCATTTGTTTTCATACATTTACCATAGTCTGCAAAAGCTACCGTTTTCTTTTTGGTTGGTACGGTGTAGGGGCTATAGATGCATATCAGAGCAAAAATCAAGCCATATAGCCAAAAGAAAACCCTGCAGATCTCAGAAACAGGATTGTGTCAAGGCACAGATCTCGTGAAAGCTACAAAAAAAATCTGCTACATTTAAATTACTTAAAGGATTAGTTCACTTTCAAATTAAAATGTCCTGATAATTTACTCACCCCCATGTCATCCAAGATGAACAGGCAAGCATTTGTTTTTATAAAGCATATACATTTATTTTATTTTTCTAAATGGCCGATCGTTTCGCTAGATAAGACCCTTATTCATCATCTGGTATCATTTATAGCCATTTGAAGCTGCACTGAAACTGTCATTTTGACCTTTAACCATTTGGAGTCCATTGAAGTACACTATATGGAGATAATTCATGGGATGCTTATATCAAAAACCTTAATTTATTTTCGACTGAAGAAAGAAAAACAGAAACATCTTGGATGACACGGGGATGAGTAAATTATAAGGACATTTTAATTTGAAAGTGAACTAATCCTTTAAGATCAGAGTGGTCTCCATAAATATTAAAATTAAGAAGTATAGGAGAAGGGCTTTGATAAGAGAAGTGACCAATCACCTGATTGAGCTCCAGAGATGTGCGGAGATAGGAGAAACTTGCAGAAGGACCACCATCACAGCAACACTTCACCGATCTGAATGCTTTAATGGAAGCCTCTCGTCAATGCATGACACATGAAACTTGCTTAAAAAAAAAAACCCTAAAGGACTCTTAGATTGTCTGGTCTGATGAACCTCAATTCCAAGCATCATGCATGAGGAAACCAGGCACAGCTCATCACCTGCACAATACCATTCCAACATTGAAGCATTGTGGTGGTAGCATCATGCTGTTAGGGGTGCGTTTAGTGGCAGGGACTGGGGAACTGGGAAGGCTGAATGCAACAAATACAGAGATATAATTAATGAAAAGTCAAGTCAAGTCACCTTTATTTATATAGCGCTTTTAACAATACAAATAGTAACAAAGCAACTGCACAATATAAAAATAGGAAAATAGTGTGTCAATAAAGTATATTGAATCACTCAATTTTCAGTTAAAGTTTCATTATTGAATTTTGTTATTTAAAACCTGCAGGGGAATTGAATTGCATACTTATTCAGTGTGATATTTCAGTTAATGTAGATGTCTGCAAAGTTCACTAAATCATGTTTGCTTTGTTTAGAGGGTGAAGAGTGTAGATTGATGTGGAAAAAATGAAAGCATCTTGTCATAAGACTGCTACAATTAACATTTTGAAAAACAAGAAAGGGTCTGAATACTTTCTGAATGAACTGTGTGTTTGATACAACAGCTGTTATGATTATACATACATACATAGACAACCATGCATGAATGTGAATTTGTCTTAGACATCTCTAGGGGAAGGATTACACGGTTAGAAATGCAGGCAGTGCTAAAGGCTGTTGATCAAACACCAGCACCATTATCAAATGAGTCAGGATAAAAGGAAAGAAAATCTGCAGAGAAAACTGAATGTCTTTTCATGTATCAGAAGCTGGTGTCTCTTTGCAGTCTTCATTATATTGATCGAAGCTGTGCTCTTGAGTTGCCCTCTTACAGTTCTAGTCAATCACACATACACATTACATTCACACCGGTTTAATGAAGTAAGTGAAGTCAGATGCATAAAGATGACACCATAGCTTGCTAAATCTAGTGAGTTGCTTTGCTGTCTTCTGTCTACAAAGGAAGCAATTCAGCACCACATAAAAATAGATGTTCATGGGCTACAGGTAGACTGAAAGCGTACTTTTCACTACTATTTTATGAAACTGTGAATTCGGACATACCACTCTTTTCACATACTGTTTTTAAAGCCACCTACACAGTATAGGAAGGTCACCATATTCAAATATCACATTCAGCACAGATGGATGCACTGAGTTGCCTCTATTCATATGCGGTATTGTATTTCTGATGTACTACAACACATGCTTGTACTACCTCCGAAAACAGGGAAAGGGAGCATCTGGTTTCATACATTTAGTATAGTCTGCAAAAGGATGTGCCTGTTTAGCCATCGGGCTTTTGCAAACACAGGAATTTTGTACATTTTAATATAGGGACCAATTATCACTATTAACTAGTTGTTTATTAGCATTCCTATTATTAACATATTGGCTGTTTATTAGTACTTATAAAGAACATATTCTGCATGACCATATTCAACATCCCTAATCCTACCTCATACATAAACTTAACAACTACCTTACTAACTATTAATGAGCAGAAAAATAGTAGTTTATTGAGGCAAAAGTTGTAGTTAATTGTTTGCTAATAATTGGACCTTAAACGGCAGCATAATTTGCAAGCCGCTGCTGATATGGGTGCCCTAAGCAGTACTGGATTGTTGTGCCCCCTTCCTCAAATATTATGGAAGTAAAAAAACTAAAACAAAAAACACCTGCTATATGGGTCAAAATAGAACTTTGATAAAACATAAAAGTAAATAAATAAATTGTAATTAAATTGTATAATTTAAAAATAATTTTTTTAGCTCTAGACCGTTACATATGTCTATGGTTTTATTAATACAGTTGTCTGATTTATGTTATGGTCTCAAGCATTCACAAATCACGCAAAAGAAAATTAAGCAGTTTTACTACGATAAAACCATGGTTAATTTTTGTAAGGGTTGTGATGTCCACGTGTTTTTGTTGAAGAAATTATAGAGGCTGTGTCATCTATCGCAAAAAGTTGGCCAAAAAATAAAGATGAAGTGGATATTTGAATTTAATGTTTGGTCAGTAGCCCATTAAACAAGGATTTGATCGCCCTGTAAGTGTAAAAGTAGCAATTACCAGTCCTTTGACTCCCTTTGCAGGCATTTTTTTCCTCACGGGTCCCTGGGAAGAAGGAATGGGAGGGCGCGAGGGGCGGCTTCACTCTCGAGTGGCCGTCACCATCGTGCAGAGAGTTTCTGCACGACACGCAATGACATTGCGGCATTTGCAACAACGCCGCTAACTCTTTTAGAGAACAGGTGAATTCTGCTGAAAAGTGAATTCTTGAGTTGAGCACTCTCTTTGGAAGACTCTCGTGCTGGTGGTACAGTGCTACAGTGGCGGTGGTTCTTCCCGTGTCAAGTGGATTGCACACATCAGATTGCACTACCCCCTGTTTGTGTTGCAGGTGATCATCTCCCCTGTGCGCTTCAGCACGCTAAAAGAGCTTTTTCCCTAAAAGAGCATTCACGGGTGCATCTTTTTAAAGACAACATTTCATCTGGCAAACTCGGCATTACGTCTTTGTAAAGACGAGTTGGCAATGGGTAATGGTCACGATCGCTGCCTCGCGTGCCTGGGCAGTAAACACACTGAGGTGGCGTTCATGGATGAGTCATCTTTTCATTGTGGGAAGATGATCATCTCGGAGTTGCGATCATCATCTGTAGAGCTGGGCGTAGGCAGGCTGCCCCTTCATGTGGAACCGGTTTCTTCCTATTTTCTATTCCTATAGAGAGGCTCCGGTTTCGGGTCGGCTTTCTAAAACTGCTCCAGAGAGTCTGTACTATAGACCCTGCCGAACTCCTCTGTCCTCTCGGCAGCCAGACGTGGCGGAGAATCTGATGCCAGGCCCTCACTCAATGAATACGGTAGAGGGCTGGGTTCCATATGTAGAGACCTAATTGAATCTCATATGTGTAAAGTCCATGGTATAGCCTCAGAGCCAGTGTTTCCCCGACAGACTTTCTGCCATTGTCCAAGAGGCCACAATCACCTTCTTTTCTAAGTGGAACGGTTAAGCTTTCCCAGTGTTTCCAGTCTTACTGAGTGGGTAGTGCTATAGCAACAGTAACTGGTCTTATTGTGGTAAGTAGGGGCGCAGGAGGCTTCTACAGGACACTGGAAGGGGCAGTATCCATGGCCCTTTGGTAGGGATCCCAATTCGTCGGCTTACTCTGTTACTTTTTTATCAGCTGGTAATTAAGTCACCTCGCCCGTGACGTCTCGCCCATCCAATGGACAGATTACAATTGTATTCAGAGCCAGTCATGCTAGAGGCGTCCCCAATGCATTCTCGGATGCAGCGTCTCATTCCCTCGAGGAACCAGGGTTACATACGTAACATAGAGACATTTTCCCCCATAGCATCTAGCGACACAGTACGAGTGAAGTATCGAAAGGGAACACTGCCTGCCTTTGTGAGTCAATTAAAAAGAGAAAAATTTATTTTAATGCATCCATTTTCTTCCAATCAAAACAACTTGAGCACAAAACATGACATTATCAGCCATACGTACTTGATGTAAATGAATGTAACAAGTTACTCTCTGCACTAAGCATTGTCGATTTGTGATTTCAGTTCTAGAGTCCAGTGAATTATGGCAGACAGAGCGATTCCTCACCTCTGACATGTATCCTGCAGTCTTCTGCAGATGCTGTCAGGCTGTCGAAACAGTTTCCTGTGCGCTGGAGCTGAGTACTTGTTATTTTCATACCTGCATCAGGCTGTCTGGTGGAGTTGAGATGTACCTGTCAGTCTCACCCCTCAATGACCTTGCTGTATCTTATCCGACTTTCATCTGCTGTCAAACGCTCTCTGCACATTCTGATTTTGGACACATTTTTTTAATCTTGGTGTGTGTGTAAGTGCATGCATGTGTGAGCACAGGATATGTGAGTGTGTCATTAAATATTCAGCAGATTGTATTGTTTTTGCAAATAAAATGTCAATATGAAATGTAATTTGCATCCCAATTTACTTAATGCTTCCTCATTGCAGTTTTTGGAGTGAGTGAAGTTTCAGTGTTGCAATGTATAATTGTAGTTTATAATGTTCTAATGGCGCTTTTCCACTGCATGGTACGGCACGGTACGGCACGGTACGGTTCGGTACGGTTCACTTTTGGGGGGTTTTCCACTGGGTACTGTACCTGGTACCTGGTACTTTTTTAGTACCTCAGCCGAGGTTCCAAGCGAACCGTACCATTACCAAAACGTGACGCGTAAACTCTGCTGTTCACTGATTGGCCGGAGAGAATCGTCATTACTGCGTCACTGAACTTGCGACACGAGACCCATAGACCCGCTAGATTGAAATCAGCACAGCCAGCGAAGGATCGGACACAGCTTTTGTTTCAACAAACACACCTTTTTGCATCAACCACAAATTATCCGTTTCATTGTCTGTTGAGGAAGTTCAGACGTTCCTCTCGTTGATAGCCGAAGAGCGGATCCAGTGAGGGCGCAGCTATAACGACGCAGTGAATAATCCCGCCCACTCTATAGCGGTACTAAACTGCAGTGGAAACGCAAACCGACCCGAACTGAGCCGTACCGTACCGAGCCGTACAGAACCGTACCGTACCATGCAGTGGAAAAGAGCCATAAATCTGTGATCCGATTGACAGGGTCCCTATGACAGTGTTCACTCCACCCTAGTACTTGAGCATGGGATATCCTTTGAAGTTCATGTCGCTTGATAAAATGTGTTCATATGATCATTCTTTAAACCAAATACTTTAGGTGTGCAAAGACATGCACTCATATTCCTTATGAATAAGAGAAAGCATAACATGCAATATGGCAGAATAGTCCTGCCTTCTCAATAAAAGAGCCATAGAAGCAGTCGGTATCCTCACTCATGTGCTTAGGATTGCACATTCGCATTGGCTGGTCTAGCCTGAACATTTTGTCAGATTTGATTGGTGATTTCAAAAAGGAAATTTAATCGTAAGTTTGTTACACAGCTTTGGAAAATGTAATGGCTTCCCCATTTAAAGAGATGGGAGCTGTACTTGCATAGCCGCCCGAAAGGCATTTTAAAGAAGGCTGCAGAGTGAAATGACTTGACTTAAAGAGACTTTGCTTCACACTGAATATGTACACTGCCTTCAGACTGGAGTCTCACTTAAGAATGTGAAACACTCTGTGGAGTCTGAATGAAGATCACCTTTATTGTACACTAAAAAAAAATATACATCTTTTTTTTAAGGTGAGTGGTTGCAAACAATTAATCTACAATGATCAAAAATCCATATATTTGATTTCAGGTTTATTTGACAAAGTTCTAATCCCTTGATATATCTCACACTCTCCCTGGCCTTTTCTGTACAACATCTGGATCACATCTGCTCCCACTAATGAGGGATTCAGTTCCACTCCACAGACAGCTCTGACCGCCTGCAAAACTTTTGTTAAACCAGCACCAAAGTCTGAAAAAGCTGTTTTTCTGGTTGGTTGAATAGAATCCATAAGATACTGTAATTGAACTTAAATTTGTTATTTGTTGAAATTGTTGAAGAAGCAATGGGTTTGCTATCGAAGCACCGTTTCTTGATTGTAGATTCTATATTAAATAGTTTTTATTCATGACTTTAATAAATCTGTGTTTGAGTAACTTGTTTTGTTATGTCACTAACAGCTCTGGCGTATAATTTGTCACCAGCCAATCTCTGCATAGTTCCTGCCCATCTCTCCATGGTAGCCACAAATAAATCAAGAAAACTGCCGTCTTTGTCCGTTCATTAATAGGCACAACATGCGTCCATACAAAGCCCAGCTATTCTGTGAATGGACTTTGATTGAAGGCTAGGCTCTTTCAGCAGTGCTGTTCTTATTCTTGTGCTGTAGCAGTTTGTCTGGCTGTCACAGCACTAATTTATTACTACTTAAAGATGAGACAGTTTTCACAGCAGTTCTTACTGGAAAGGGCCTGGGCCCTGCTAATGAATGACTCACTTTCAGAGAGCTCATGCAAATGCTAGATGTTTTTTACAATTACGAGGGCACAAATATTAAAAACAAATAAATGGTATGCATGGATAAATCATGTATAATAAATGCTGCAAAACACTCAAATTGTAGAGCATGACATGTGCAATGGCAAGGTTATGGGTTCAGCTCCCAGAGAAAGCAAAGACTGACAAAATGCGTGCCTTGCATTGTTAGTTGCTTTGGATAAAAGCATCTACCAAATACATAAATGCAAATATAAAAATACAAATTGTCCATTTTGATTTCTTATGATGGATAATGAATCTGGCATAGTTTTAGAGAGCACACCTAAAGCTGTAACTTTACCATCTATGTTTGCAGAGTTGGCATAATTTCTGCACTAGTAGTTTAGGAAAAACGCAATGCAAAAGACAGTGTCGCTTAAAAATAGCACTGAATTTGTGAAGTGTAGTGTCCCACAAATGTATTCAACAAGTCTCTGTTATTATTTTGTGTTGTAATGTACACAGACAAATGTTTTAATTCTAAGGATGTGTTCATTATTTATTTATTCATCTATATTTGTTTATTCATACATACATACAATGTAGTTATTTTTCTTTTTTTTATAATTATATCTACAATTACTAGAACTGGCAGCAAAGAGTCATCTTCTGCTCCTCTATGATGGATACTGTCTGTATATGTTTTGTTTTGATGGCAGGCTAATAACATAGTGGCGCAAAAATAGCAAATGTCACCCAAGGCCAATATTCGATATTGTTGGACAATGTTTTGCTCACCGATAGTGCTAGTTTGCAAGTGGGCATGCTGCAAGGTTAATTCATTGTACATGTGATAAACATTTTTGGATTGTGGATTCAACTGTTTGACCATGAATGGTATTTAAAAATATATATGCAGCAGAGTAGATAAGGCAGGCGGAATATGGGGAGAACATAATGCATTTAATTTCTACAACGCTGACGCAAGCATCTCTCTAAGGACACTTGTATGCTCTGTGCATGTTTCTGTGGGATATAAAAGGCTTTTATTTGGTCAGAGTGTCTCTGAAGTCTGTTTTCCTGGATTTGGTATGTCTCTGAAAAGACAGCACGGAAAATAGGTTGGCGATAAGAGAAGCTCCTCACAAAAACATCTTAATGCTATTTAGAGAGCTGCTGTAATATGAGGGTCTGTACGCACTGATAAATAGCTGAGTTTCAGAGGAACACGGTCTGAAACTCTGTGAATGATGATGGTGAAAAAGAGCAATGCTAAGGTCAAGGGGACTATTTGAAGAAAAACACATACACACAAATAAGAGATGTGTTACCCAACCCATCTCTGTTTTGCCCAAGTCCGGGTATATATACAGCGGGTGAAATAAGTATTGAACACGTCACCATTTTTCTAAGTAACTTTTTCTTGAAATTTTCACCAGATGTCGGTAACAACCCAAGTAATCCATGCATACAAACAAAAAATAAAACAAATAAGTTGAGAAATGAAGTTATAAAATGGAATGACACAGGGAAAAGGTATTGGACACATGAAGAAAAGAAGGTGCAAAAATGGGCCAAAATCGCTCCTGAGCAATGCATGCGACTAGTTTCTCCATACAGGAGGCGTCTAGAAGCTTTCTGTAACACAGTTCTTAGGTCGGGAAGAAGGAGGCGGGAACCGGCGAACATTTAAACACTTTAATAATCAAAATAAACAAACACAACAGAAAAGCACACAAAACACAAACTAAAATCCAGGCCTGGTCCTCTCTCGTCTTCCACTGTTGTCACTCCTCCTTTTATTCCTTCCGAAGCTCCTCCGTGGGACTCGAGACCGGTGAGTGGCGCAGGTGTCGTTCATTATCATTTACTCCACCGGCCTCGCTCCGTTCCCACGGCTCTCGGCCCCGCCCCACTCGTCACACTTTCATTACCAACAAAGGCTTTTGTACAAAGTGTTAAATACATTTCAGTAGTTCAATACTTTTTCCGTGTGTCTCTCCATTTTATCACTCAACCTAATTTCAGAACTTAATTGTTTTGTTGTCTTTGTATGTATGGATTACTTTGGTTGCTGCCGACATCTGGTGAAACTTTCAAGTCAACAGCACCTTTAGAAATATATTTACTGAGAAACATGGGAATGTGTTCAATACTTATTTTACCCGCTGTGTGTCTGTTCTGTCTGTTCAATCTTGAACTTTTATGAGGTTTTAAAATTTTCTGACGTTTCAGTGTGGATGAGAAGCTTTTGGAAAACACTTGAAAACGCTAATGTGAACGAGAGCGTTTTAAAACGAAAACTCAGTTTTCAAATGTATCTGGATTAATGTAGACGTAGCCTCCGTCTCTGTCTTACCTCTACACCTAAACCTAACCATTTCTCAGCATTAAGTACTGTATATAAGAAGCAGATACAAATCTCTTCTTTATATACAGATCTCGTTTGGCTTTAGAAGACATGGAATGCACCACAAATTACTTGTTAAAGGGTTTTTGGTCAGTTCTTGCAATAAATTCTCACTTAATCCGCCTGTTATTGTTGAGAATTGGTTAGACAAGCATTTGAATGCAATGAGTTCCTAGTCAATATAGTGACTCCAAGTGACACGCAAGGCTAGGCCATACTTCTGTTTTTGTTGCCTTGGCAGTGAGAACAGGTCATAATCATGCTTATTTAGAATTGGGGGTTATTGGTTAAGATGTTAAAGGAGGATGTTTAATTCAAATCAAATAAATGAAACGATTAACAAAAATATATATATAATCACTTTAATCTTGACATTTTTTGTGACGTTCTCCTCCTTTACTGCATGTTAGCCAGATTCTGAACATTAACTTACATGCTATAGATTATCTCCTGTCATCAGATAACATAGTCAACACATGTTGAGGCACACACACACACACACACACACACACACACACACACACACACACACACACACACACACACACACAGGTCTGACCTGCACCAGTCCAGGCGGCACTAAAAACAGGTTTGGCGGGTTGCTGCTGTAACCTACAAGAGTTAAGAAAGGAACGGAGAGCACTGCAGTTACTTGTGCTGATGTTTTACATTGCTTGAGTGTTTGTGTTGTATTGAGCGGGTGAATATTTCTTTGTTTATATTTTGAGATGTGAGAAACAAAAGCACTGCTGTTGGGGGGTGGGGGAGGATAAAATATATGTGGGGGTTGGGAGAGAGACATTTGGAGGTGATACGGAGAACTGATGGGGTGCCTTTGAAAAATGAAAGAACATTTCGAGACAGGCAGATGAAAATATGAAATAGTTAGAGTCGCTGAACATTTTAGGAAGTGAGGAGAGAGGAGTAGGAAAACAAGAACAGAAGAGGAGAGAACAAAATCCAACATAAAAGACAATTGTGACCCTGGACCACAAAAGCAGTCATAAGCAGCACAGGTATATTTGTAGCAATAGCCAAAAATACATTGTATGGGTCAAAATGATACATTTTTAATTTATGCCAAAAAATCACTAGGATATAAAGTAAAGATCATGCTCCATGAAGATATTTTTTGTAAATGTCCTACCGTAAATATATCAAAACTTCATTTTTGATTAGTAATATGCATTGCCAAGGACTTCCTTTGGACAATTGTAAAGGCCATTTTCTCAATATTTAGATTTTTGTTTTGTACCCTCAGATTCCAGATTTTCAGATAGTTGTATCTCAGGCAAATGTTGTCCTATACATCAATGGAAAGCCTATTTATTCACATTTCAGGTGATGTATAAATCTCAATAAAAAATGTTTTGACTTATGACAGGTTTTGTGGTCCAGGGTCACAATTAAATAAATTATATTTGAGAAGAAAAGGTTTGTGCACATGTTGTGTTGTCTTCACTTATTGCAGAGTTAAGGTGTGTCTTCTTTTCTCTTCATTAAGGGAGCTGCACAGCTTTTGGCTTTATATTTTAGCATCATCTCTTTCATTCTGGGATCGGAGAGATGGGCAAAGCGAGAGAGAACAGCAGCAGTGATGGAGTGCGTGCTGGTGCAGAAAACTATTGATTTTCCTGTACCAACCCGGGTAGATTAAGAAATGCCAATACTGGGATCCCGCCCGGACTCTCTGGTTCATGTTAAGTTCACTTGTCATTTTCTATAATTCTGATAAAATCAAGATCCTTAACGCTGATGTAGTTATCCAGCACTGACTGCCTGTGGGCGGCTGATTGAATTAGACTGCTACGTTTGTCCATTAGAGAGAGACAGAGAGAGAACAGACTCTCTTTATGAGCTCTTCTTTAAAAAAAGAGAGAGTAAGCATTAATGAACTAATTATGAGCCCTCAGAAAATAGGCAGTTCCTACAGTAGTTATGTTATGAAATTATGTTATGATAGGAGGATAAACTGGTGTTCCTTGTTTACTCTCTGCAGTGTACTGTTAAAGGAATAATGCCACTTCTGTCATTATTCAACCTTATGCTAATGCTCATTATTCACATAGCAAGCAAGGGAGACATTGAAGTCCACATAACATTTCAAGTCATTTAAAAACTAAATATAACAAAATATTATTGGCCTAGATATTGAAAATATATGTCATGTAAATACATATAATATTTTTCAGATTTTGTTGAATCTATGTAAAATTAAAAGTCGTGTATGATAAAAAAATAATAAAACGAGCATACAGAATGTTTGTATATATGTTGTTTTCATAAATGTATGTGTATAAACTAAATAGATTATCACTACATATACCATTTCAGAAAAATCATCATGCAGATATACATATACACATTTTCTAAATGTATTTATAAAGCACCTTAAAAGCCACAAAGTGTACCAAAGTACTGTGCAAGTCCATAATAATAGAATAGAATACTATTTACAAAAACATACACACACACACACACACACACACACACACAAAGAAAATAGAATACATGTTAGAGATTATAAAAAGAGATTATAAAAATAAATAACACAAAAGCACCAAAAATGCATCTTATCCAATCCAATATTTCTTACAATGTAGCACAGGCCTTATCAAACAAATATGTCTTGAGACAGGGTTTAGATATGTTTACAGAGGTACAGGACATTTTATGGGTGTTTTATGTTATATTAACTTACAGTACATCTTCATATATCCAGATGATGTATGTGTGTGATGATGATATTATGTCACCTTTGTTGAATGACAATATCATTTTTAATATAGAGTAATACATACTGT
This sequence comes from Oxygymnocypris stewartii, assembly GCA_003573665.1. NCBI lineage: Eukaryota > Metazoa > Chordata > Actinopteri > Cypriniformes > Cyprinidae > Oxygymnocypris > Oxygymnocypris stewartii. The sequence goes on from QVTF01019772.1 coordinate 419,468, forward strand.
AGATTACATTTTCAAATGGTGAATACATTTACTGTAGACCATCAGGTTATTATATAGCAAGGATAAATTGCACCTTACTTGTGCATTTGACCGTCTGTGTATGGCCGCTGAGCGTACACAAACACACACGTCTTATTAAGACACTTAAACTGAAGTGTAATTACAGAATCTACATCTCGCGCGGGAGCCATCACACGAGGTGCTTAAAGCTTCTTGCAGCAAATGCGCAGCGTTTACTGCCTGCTAGTCTGTAATCGGCTCCTGCTGAACACCTGGCAACTTCTGCTTTCTGTTGTGAACGTGACTGTAAAGTTAGGAAGTCTAGTCTAATTGAAAAAAGTTAACAAATTACTAGTTTATTTTTATTATGAAATGATTTGGTTAAATTCTGTTGTTATAACAGTTTAATTGGTTACATGTTTATGTTTCACAGTTTGATGTTGTCAATTATTGATGATGAAAGGGTCAACAGTGTAATTATACATGTAACTACAGAAATTAATTATAGATGTAATTGCATAAAGGTATTTTAAAAAATATAAGTACAATGTAAAAACATGTATGTACACAATAAGTGCACTGTATCAAATTAGTAATTTAAATGAAAGTATATAGTATTTAAGGCCACATAATATAAAGCGGGACCCAGTCATCTTACAGTAGAGGGATGGTAAGTCATTAAAAATATCCTGTTCAAAAGAATGATCTGATCATGAACAATCTGTATGACAAAAAGAAAGAAAGAAGAAAGAAGAAAGAAAGAAAGAAAGAAAGAAAGAAAGAAAGAAAGAAAGAAAGAAAGCATTTGGCCTAGCTGACATTCTTTTGTGACTTGTGAAGAAATTCGGATGCATCCCATTTGATAAAGCCAAATGTCCATTACGTGTGAGTGTGACCGTTTAAAAAGCTTCTGCTGAGTCAGACAGGAAAGGAAAATGTGTCACAGGGTCGAAATGCCAATAACTTAATTTTTTGAGTTATTTGGAATGCAGATTTATTTTTAGAAAAGCTTTATCCCATGTGGCCGAGGTCTTAGACAGACACAAAGCATACACAAAGATACAATTGGGGGAAATCGTGGCATAATGGTAAGAGAGTCGGACTCATAATCAAAAGGTTGCGAGTTCGAGTCCGGCAGTGATTGTCAGTGGGGGAGTGAATGCCGCTCTCTCCACCTTCAATACCAAGACTGAGGTGCACTTGAGCAAGGCACTGAACCCCCAACTGCTCGCCGGGTGCCACAGCATAAATGGCTGCCCGCTGCTCCGGGGGTGTGTTCACTGCTGTGTGTGTGTGCACATTGGATGGGTTAAATGCAGAGCACGCATTCCAAGTATGGGTCACCATACATGGTCGTATGTCACGTCATGTCATTTTACTTCACTTTTATAAATAATGTCGAAATTAGCTCCCATAAATATGTATAATGTAGAAATATGCTCCCATCAGAATGTTCTTTGAATCAAATTCATCACAATTAAATGCTTTTTACTTCAGTTCTTAAAAAACTTATCCTCTATGAAAATAATTTAGAATTGTAGTTATTTAAATTGTATAATCTCCAAACACACTATATTGATCTTTATTTGTTTTTTAAACACACAGAAATGTAAATGGTGTAATTCAGAGCTGGAAACTTGTGTCTGCAATTTGGCCTTGGGTTGTCAAAAAAACTATTAGTATAAATTGTCATCAATTAAATTTATTGTATATACTTTTCCATCAAATACAGCTATAACCATAGATATGGATGAACATAATAAATTCACAGAATATTTTTTTTCTGTAAAGGAGATAGCAATCTGTACAAAGCCACAAGAGCATTTCTCTAATGAGAAAAATCTCACCAGCTGTGGTCACACATTATGAGTTCAATTACCATCAAGTCTATTTACAGACACAAGAAAATTACTGACCCAAACACAAGTACATAATTTAGAATTCATTGCAAAAACACAGAAAAATGTATATATGCTGTATACTGTATAGTTGCTAGAGGAGCGCTGTAATATGTGATTGGGTGTCCAATGCTCCTGGAGGGCCAACCTCCTGCAGATTTTAGCTTCAACCAGCTCCAGCACACTTGCCTAAAAGTTTCTAGTGACTTTAATTAGCTGATTTGGGGAATTACCTCTTCCTCTATAATAGGTACTTTTTAAATTATACAAAAAAGGCAAGTTTTAAGCAAGATATTCTTAAAGCATGCTTACTTTTATTTCCAAAAAAAAAGAAAAGTAAAAAAAAAAAAAAAAAAAAATGAGGAATGTTTATGCTGTTATACATATTGTTCCAGGAGCTGACAAGCTCCAGAAGAGTCTCATAAAAGTATCATTAAAGTATTTCAAGAGTATTGAAACCCCTATAGGATAGCTTAGGTAGGATAACAGATAGGATAACAGATTAAATTTGTATTGATTCTCAAAACAAAATTTTTAAATCTTCTCCTCCACTCCCTAATGTCATTAGAGTTTATGCAAATTCCAACTAATTCTAACTATTTAAGCAGGCTGTGGAATATAGAAACACAATCCAGCAACACATCTGTTCCACTTCAGAAACTCTTGGCAGAGCAAACACGCTGATGCTGGGCAACAATGCCAAAAAATGCCTTATCTTGATGGACACATTCATTATCACCTTCTAATTACAGGTGCATGTTGAGGCGGATTGATTACCTGTGTGGAGGGTTATTGTTACCGCGAGCGGGATGCAGGGGGTCGGGGACAGGTGCGGGTGGGGTATTGGTTTGTGGGTTGACTCGTTCTATTATTCATAAAGCTCAAGAGGATCTATGACTACCAACACTCCTTCTGAAACTAACGTTCTCAATGCATGTAGGCATCTAGATGTGGTGAAGACTACTTGAAACAATGTTCTAACAGAAACAACACCAGGGCTATACTTTGGCTTTTAACATGTAGCATGGTAGAGGCGTGGTATTTTTTAAGTTATTTGAGTCCTACTGTATGTAAATATTTGGGTCTTTGAATAGTATGGACAATACTTACCTAAGTCAAAGAATACAGTACTTTATTCACATTCTCATAAATAATAAAAGGTACAACAATCAGTTTCATATAAGATCTGAAAAGTTCCATTTGGAATGTTAACTTATATAAAATAACACACACATAGTGAGGCCTGCAGCTGTACAGCTGTATGTAGTGTACATTACTGTCGGGATGAGAAAAAACGACAGTAAAAACGTGAAAAAACGTCTTAGGTTACGTATGTAACCCCAGTTCCTCGAGGGAACAAGACGCTGCATCGAAGGACGCTTGGTGAACGTCTTCAGCGTAACCGGCTCTGAATAAAAGTAAAATCTGTCCTTGAATGGGCGAGACGTCACGGGTGAGGTGATGTAATGACTAGCTAGTATAAAAGCAAGTGCTATGAAACTGGCGTCAGCTACTGGAATGTAGCTAGCGCTGGCAGGGATGCCGGAAGTGTGGCACCGAGATGCAGTGTCTCGTTCGCTCGAGGAACCGGGTTTACATACGTAACCTAAGACGTACCTCTTCGGGAACTTCGAGCTGCGTCGAAGGACGCTCGGGGAACGAGATACCCAAGCTGCCAGACTTACTAGTCCCTGCCCAGTGTGCATCCCTTCGGAGCACATCTAGTGCGAGAGGACAGGTGAGCCTGGGGCCCGTATGTCCAGGCCATAGAACCTGACAAAGATCAGGGGCGTAGACCATACCGCAGCGTTGCAGATGTCCTGCAACGGGACACCTGCAAAGAAGGCCTTGGAGGCCGCCACACTCCTAGTGGAATGAGCCTTGACTCCCATCGGCAAGGGGAGGTCAGAGGACTCGTAGGACATGTTTATGGCATCCACGATCCACCGACTGAGTGTTTGCTTGGAAGCAGGAAGACCTATTTTAAGGGGAGCATAGTATATTAGCAGTTGGTACGCATTTTTCCACGGGGTTGTTCTGTGGACATATGTGCCCGGTGCTCGCACTAAAGGCCTGCAGTACGTCAGGCTGTGGTGTTACCGAAGGGACCTTCGTGACCTACCCTGCCCGAGGATACAAAAAGACTTTGGCCATCCCGGGCACAAAGTCCAAATGAGTAGAGGCCACTGACAGGGCCTGTAGATCCCCAACCCTCTTTAGAGAAGAGATCGCCAGAAGCAGCACGGTCTTCAGGGTGAGATGGCAATCGGAAATCTCCTCAATAGGCTTGAAGGGAGGCCTACAGAGAGCGTTCAACTCAACAGCCAGGTCCCAAGAAGGAATCCGGGACCGTACTGGGGGCCATAGCCTCAGTGCACTACGGAGGAAACGTGTAATCAGGGGGGGTTTTACTCACCGACTGTCCGCCAAGAGAGGCGTAGTAGGCCGAAATCTCAGCCACATAAACCTTCAAGGTGGAGTGGGCTAAAATTGTTGAGAGTTGGGCCTGCAGGATCTCCAGCACTGTACCAACTGGGCAGTGAACTGGGTCGAGCTGGCAAACTCCGCATCAGGAAGTGAAGAGTCTCCACTTCAGGGCATACAGTTTCCTCTTTGAGGGAGCTCTGGATTGGAGGATGGTCTCAACAACCTCGGTTGAGAGACCGGAAGTTATGAGTTGTGCCCCCTCAGGAGCCACACCCATAGTTTCCATAACTCCGGGTGGGGGTGCACCAGGGGGCCTCCCGCCTGTGAGAGGAGATCCCTCCTGACGGAAATCTCCCAATGAGAACCGTTGAGGAGAGAAATCAGGTCTGAGAACCATACTCGGCCCGGCCAAGACCTCCTTGGTGGTTGATGTAAGAGAGTGTTGTCGGTGCGCACCAACACATGGCGGTCTCTTAGGTCTGGGAGAAATTGTTTCAGGGCCTGAAACATCTCCAGTCCGTTGATGTACCAGTCGAGGTGACGACCACTCGACAGGCCGCAGGCAAGGTGGCCACTCATGACCGCTCCCCAACCGGTGAGGGATGCATCCGTCGCTAGCGTTATGCGGCGACATGGAGCTCCCAAAACCGGGCTCTGAGACAAGAACCAAGGTTGTCTCCACATGTCTAAGGGCACGTAGGCATCGCCGCGTGACCTTGATTGTGTGAAGCTGGTTTCCCCTCGGGGAGAACACCTTGGTCTTGAGCCACCACTGTAGGGGTATCATGTACAGCAGGCCAATAGGTATCACGTTGGACGCAGCTGCCATCAGACCCAGCAGTCTTTGAAACTTCTTGACAGAAACTTCTTGACTTCCATGAGGATCGACTCGATCCGAGCAGGGGACATACGTGCCTGCATCGTGGTCGAATCCAACACCACACCAAGATAAGCGGTTCTCTGTGATGGAGAAAGCACACTCTTCTTGGCATTTAGTCTTAACCCCAATGCTTTCTCTTGTTTTATCTCGGTTTATCTCGATGTTGAGCCGCCATCCACTCTGATTGAGCGAGAATCAACCAATCGTCGATGTAATTGAGTATGCGGATAGCCGGACTCCGTCCCGGCGCACTCTTTCCAGATTTCCGGGAAGCTGGGGAGCTGGATGAACTAGAGAGTAACAGAGGGGACATTGCCTCTTCAGTAGCCGCAGCGGAGCTAACATGGCATCCACACACTTCGTAAAAGTGCGGGGTGAGAGTGCTAAGCCGAAAGGAAGAACACGATTTTGGTAAGCTTTGCCATGCGCTTTGCCAATAGGGTTGAACGGAGGATCTGGTGGTTAACTATGTCAAACCGTGCCTTTGAATTAAGATTATTTTTCTTACCTCATTGGTATTTCTGTCGGGTGTCAAAAACCATGAGCAATGATGCCAAGAATCATGTGCAGAGTATTCATTTGGTTACTTAGAAAAACAGCATTATTTATAGCCCTTTGTAGTGTGGTCGCCCCGGTAGTGACGTCATAGGCTGTCGCCGGCCAACAGGTTGTGTTTTTGTATGTATGCTTCAGACACGGGTCACGCTGATGTTGTTCCCCATAGCGACCCCTAGGGGACGGAGTTCGAAGTTCCCATGAAGGGGAACCTACATTTATCATAATTCCAAATAAACTTTTAAATGTGCACAGCAATTTGCAACAAATATTTTGAGTTTCTAAACTATTTTAGTTCTAAACTGAGTTGGATATATTCAAATTTAACGTATGGATTCAGCAGGCAGGTAGGCTATGTAATAATCATATTGGGGCCCTGTCCCAAATCGCACCCTAAACACTCAAGTCCACACTTTCGTGATGTAATAATGCTTTGACTGTCTGCTTTTAGCTCATTGTGTATCGAGGACACTCGCAACCTTCTGAAAGCTAAAATGCTAAATGGGACACACTATGGTCTCATGGACTTAACAGACAAGCACCTACAGAGGCCATTGTAGTGCACAGAGCCGCAAGTGCACATAAGGTGTGCTGTTTGGGACAGGTGCCTTTGCTCTCCTGAGCTCTACAGCGCCACACATTTTTTAACATGTAAATCTGTAGAAATGCAGCACACAACATAGAGGGCAGAACTCCGTCTGCCTTGCTTGTATTTACATGAGCTAATATAAACCTTGCATTAGAGATAACATATATGGAAATATCAGTAATAGGCATATATTTTACATTTACATTTTAGTCATTTAGCACACGCTTTAATCCAAAGCGACTTAAAAATTAGGACAATAGAAACAATAAAAACCAACAAAAGAGCAACAACATTCAAGTGCAATGACACGTTTTGGTTAGCCTAATGCTAGCAATGTATTTTTTTAAAGAAACAAGTAGATAAAATAGAAAAAAAGAAAGCTAGTGTTTTTTTAAGAAAAGCTAGCAGTTTGAGAATAATTGAGGGTCAAAGAGTGTGTGTGTTTTATTTTGTTTTTTATAAAAAAGAAGACAGATAGATAAAATAGAATTAAAATAGAAAGTGCTAGAGTTAGAGGGTCAAATAAAGATGGAAGATATGTGTTTTAGCTGTTTCTTGAAGATGGGTAAGGATTCAGCTGCTGGGATTGAGGTGGGCAGGTCCTTCCACCAGCTGGGAATAGTTAATGAAAAAGTCAGTGAAAGTGATTTTGTGCCTCTGAAAAAATTCATTAATGCCTTGAATTTTATGCGAGCAGCTACTGGTAGCCAATGCAAATTGATGAACAGTGATGGTGACATGCATTCTTTTCAGCTCATTAAAGATTAATTAAAGATTAAAGGTATATATATATAGGCAATATATTTCTTTTTTTTTTGGTCACATGGTTAGTAGTGGGGTAACTTCAAGTAGTCTTGTTTCACGTGAACAAGCATAGAGAGAGACACACACACACACATGCAGTACCTGGCTGAAAACACAAATTTTACTTAATGTGCCTAATGTGTAAAACAAGTTTATCCACAATATACACTCAACGGCCATTTTATTAGGTACACCTGTTCAATTGCTTGGTAACACAAATTGCTAATCAGCCAATCACATGGCAGCAACTCAATGCATTTAGGAATCTAGATATGGTGAAGACGAATTTCTGAAGTTCAAACCTAGCATCAGAATGGGGAAGAAAAGTGACTTTGAATGTGGAATGATTGTTGGTACCAGACGGGCTGGTCTGAGTATTTAAAATACTGCCATTCTACTGGGATTTTCACATACAACCATCTCTAGGGTTTACAGAGAAAGGTCCGAAAAAGAGAAAATATCCAGTGAACGGCAGTTGTGTGGACAAAAATGTCTTGTTGATGTCAGAGGTCAGAGGAGAATGGGCAGACTGGTTTTAGATGACAGAAAGGCAACAGTAACTCAAATAAACACTTGTTACAACCAAGGTATGCAGAATACCATCTCTGAACGTGCAACACTTTGAACCCTGAAGCAGATGGGCTCCAGCAGCAGAAGACCACACCGGGTGCCGCTCCTGTCAGCTAAGAACAGGAAACGGAGGGTACAATTCGCACAGGCTCACCAAAATCGGACAATAGATGATTGGAAAAACGTTGCCTGGTCTGATGAGTCTCAATTTCTGCTGCAACATTCAGATGGTAGGGTCAGAATTTGGCGTAAAGAACATGAAAGAATGGATCCATCCTGCCTTGTCTCAACGGTATGGGCTGGTGGTGGTGGTGTAATGGTATGGGGGATATTTTCTTGGCACACTTTGGGCCCCTTCGTACCAATTGCGCATCGTTTAAACGCCACAGCCTACCTGAGTATTGTTTCTGACCATGTCATCCCTTTATGTCTACAGTGTACCCATCTTCTGATGACTACTTCCAGCAGGATAATGCACCATGTCACAAAGCTCAAATCATCTCAGACTGGTTTCTTGAACATGACAATGAGTTCACTTTACTCAAATGGCCTCCACAGTCACCAGATCTCAATCCAATAGAGCACCTTTGGGATGTGGTGGAACGGGAGATTCACATCATGGATGTGCAGCCGACAAATCTGCAGCAACTGCGTGATGCTATCATGTCAATATGGACCAAAATCTCTGAGGAATGTTTCCAACACCTTGTTGAATCTATGCCACAAAGAATTAAGGCAGTTCTGAAGGCAAAGGGGGGTCCAACCCGGTACTAGCAAGGTGTATCTAATAAAGTGGCCAGTGAGTGTATTTCTGGAATAAATATGAGCACTGTTAAGTAATATTTTGTAGAGGAACTAAACAAAAAAGTGCTTCATGTGGTAATATCTATAGGGTGTGTTCGATTGAACAAACTAGTTAGTGCGGTTCATTTGATTTTCTGATTTGATGAACCTCGCCCATTTTATAGTTTGTGCTTTATTGTTTATAATCTTGTTTATCAGTTTTCTTTGTGCAGGACTTTGGTCAACTTTGGTTATTTTAAACTGTGCTATATAAATACATTTTTTTATTGTATATTGTATTTGAAAAAGTGTGTTGTCTGCACCAAACAAGAGGACCAAGACTTAACTTTTCAGAGGAACTTAGCTCACATGTAGGGACATTCTACCAGAAACGTACATTATCTGTCCTGGGCTTTTTACAGTGAATAAAAAGTATTTAATCCAAAAATATTCTAAAACTGACTGATGGTTGATTTCTATCATGAGTCCAGTCCGGCGTTCCTCCCTCTCACCACCAGAGGTCGCCATCTCTCTTTCTCCTGGACTCATTTTCCCTTCATTCCACACACCTGTCACTAAGCACATCCCCAGCTGTTCTCCATCACCGTGGGCTATTTAGACACCTCACTCCTGTCCGTCTGTCTGGCTAGATTACATGTATGTTGTTTATGCACATGTGTATGTATCCATAGGTTTGACTGTGTACCTGTTACCGAGTACGTTCATTTTTTGTGCTCGGGATGCCAGCACCATGTTGCCGTTTTTGGTGTCCCGTTTTTTACAATTGTTTTGTTTTTTGCCTGTCAGCCTTTTTTGTTATTAAATTACTTGCTTACCTGCATTTGGACCCAGACCTCACTCATTCCACGGGCTTCCTCACTGCGCCGTGACAGAATCTAGCCAGCAGACATGGGTCCAGCGGGGAAGCACGTCAACATCTGTCACGGAGATGGGAGCGTTGAGGAGTACGCCCGGCACTTCTGGGAAGTCGCTCGTCGACAGAGAAGACCTGCCTCCTGATCTTCTTCTGGGGGGCCTGGCCGAGTCTTTTAAATCCAGGATGCCATACTGGAACCCTGAGGAGTTGCTGGAGGACTACCTCAACTTGGCTCTGCATCTGAGTGGCTCGGCCTTCAGGGTGTAGTGAGCTGTGGAGCCTGCTCGCAATTCCTCTGAGCCGTGTGAGCGGGAGCTGTGTGAGCGGGCACCGCCGCTTCGGGAGCTGTTCCTCCCGAAGCGGCGGTGACCGATCACAAAGCTCCCAAAGCCTCAAGCCCGTTCCTCGGCCATCCCAGGCTGATCACTAGCATGCAGGATCCTCCGCTGATGTCGGTGCAAGAGGCTTTATCTGCTCGCATCCTATCCAAGGAGGTGGTATGCTCTCACAAAGCTCCCGAGGTGGCGGGGTCCGCTGATGTTTCCTCCGAGGTTGTGGAGCTCACTTCATGCCTTCTTAACGCGGTGGAGCCCGCTGATGTTTCCGCCGAGGTAGCGGAGCTCGCTTCAGGCCTTCTCGAAGCGGTAGAGTCCGCTGAGGTTTTCTCCGAGGTAGTGGAGCATGCTTCAGGCCTTCTCGAAGCGGTAAAGACCGCGGATATTTTCTCCGAGGTGGCGGAGCTCTCTTTAGGCCTTCTTAAAGCGGTGGAGTCCACTGATGTCTCCTCCGAGGTAGTGGAGGTTTCTTCAGGCCTTCTCGAAGCGGTAGAGGCCGCGGATGTTTCCTCCGAGGTGACGGAGCTCTCTTCAGGCCTTCTTAAAGCGGTGGAGCCCGCTGATGTTTCGTCAGAGGTAGCGGAGCTTGCTTCAGGCATTCTCGAAGCGATAGAGCCCGCTGATGTTTCTTCCGAGGTAGCGGAGCTCGCTTGAGGCCTTCTCGAAACCGTAGAGCCTGCTGATGTTTCCTCAGAGGTAGCGGAGCTCGTTTCGGGCCTTCTCGAAGCGGTGGAGCCCGCGGATGTCTCCTCTGAGGTGGCGGTGCTCGTGTCAGGGCTTCTTAAAGCGGTGGAGCCCGCGGATTTCTCCTCCGAAGTAGCGGAGTCCACTTCAGGCTCTCTCGAAGCGGTGGAGCCCGTTGATATTTCCTCAGAGGCAGCAGAGCTCTCGTCAGGCCTTCTCGAAGCGATAGAGCCCGCGGATGTATCCTCTGAGGCGGCGGCATCCTCTCACACAGCTCCCCAGGCGGCGGTGTCTGCTCACGGTCCTTCTGCTCTACCTGCACCACCCTGGCACCCGTGTCTACCCCTGTCTCCAGGCCCTCTTCCTCCACATGGGCCTGGAGCACCGTGTTGCCATTTGTGGTGTCCCGTTTTTTTACTTATTTTTTTTTTTTGCCTGTCTGCCTTTTTTGTTATTAAATTACTTGCTTACCTGCATTTGGACCCAGACCTCACTCATTCCCAAGCTTCCTCACTGTGCCGTGACAGATTTCTGTGAGTTGTTCTGTAAAGGAATATGTCATTCATTAGGTTCTCAGATATTTTTTTCTTTATTAAAAACACTTTTGAAAATTACAAATCCCGTCCTTGCCAAAGTAGGCCTACAGCTTTCATATATTTATTATGCTAACAACTATTATTTAGAAAAAATATCCATCAATAACAAGTTTAAGTTGTTATCATTCCCATCAATTGACTAAAAACATGAAATGAAACATAAATTCTGTAAATAAATGCTATTTTACAACTGTTCCCATGTTTTCAGTCAGTCCTGTCACGTTTACATAAAAACTCAACATAAAATTTGTGCAATAAGCCTTTAAGGGGTATGACTCAGACAAAATGACATCATTGGACTGAGGTGAAGCTGACACTGATCAAAGATGAGTTCTGTATGTTTTGTTTTTTTGAGGATAACGAGCTAAAGCGTCAGGTCCCTTCACGCTAAAACATCCCAGAAAATAATGAAAATGTTTTAAATCCAAAACGTGTCTAGAATTTTTACTGAAATTCCTTGATTGCATGTTAACAGTTTTTATGCTAGCGGGCTGAGTAATAGCAGTTTAAAGTGGCCGACCGTCAGGCCCTGTCACATTAGGCCCTGTCACATCCCTCTGTGACACGGCCTTACAAATGATTGGCATTGTACTTTTTTATTAACTTTATTGCATATAATATGTATTTAACACATGACATTGTAAAATATTATTTGAATAACTAGACATTACACTGTAAATGTGAAACTTTTTACACTCATCAACATTTTTTTTTACCTCTTTTACCTAGGCCTATATATATATAGATAGATATAATTCTCATCTATATTAGCTTTGAGTAATGATGACAGTAATTATTCCAATTGATACATGTGGCAGTTAGATGGCTCCAGTTAGTGCAGCTGAGAGACGAAGTCAATGTCGTGAAAACATCTTCAAAAAGAAAGGGAGAGATGAGGGCAGAAAAAGGAAAGAAGGAAAAGTATCCATGAGTTCAATGAGTGAGACCAAAGTCAGGTGTAAATTATGGAGAGAGCAACATAAAAGAATCTAGGCTTAAGAGAAAGGCCGCAGTTCCAGGGCCAGGGCCTTCAAGGTTAGAAAGGGATCCCATCACAGTACCACTTCATATTACAGCTTGGTAATAACAGAGTGAAACCATGGTAATATCTACATTATTACCTAGGAAATTACATTCTATTTCCACTATTACCATGTAATTTCCTAAGTAATAATGTAGATATTACTATAGTATAACCCTGTGGTTACTGAGCCATAAAGTTACTTTACATTGTGCTATTTAGTTAAATGTCTATTGATTACATTTGCTTTATCATAATAAAACTTCTTCTGCATCAAAGAAATCCATAAAGTCAGTCCTGTCACAGCAACGTAAACACTGTCACGCCAATTTCAGTCCTGTCACACAAAAAATTATAATATGAAAATGTACTATTTGAGGAAATATATGAATTAATTTCTTTAACTGTGTAGATGAAGGTGGGGATAAATATACACTGCTATGTTTTTGTGAAAATCTCCTATGTAAAGGTAGTTTTTTTGCAGCTATATGAGTGCCGGGCGTATATTCTGTGATTTTTGTGTACTACAGTTGACCGAAAAGTTGCTTATATTTCTTATAGGAATTACAAAACCATGTTATATACAATCAGGGACATGTGACCAATAAGAAAATGCAATTTTTTATCAAAGAAATGTATTAGGTAACCATTCTAATGTATACAAATTTGTCTGTGACAGGGCCTGACATTTTAGGGGTGAAATGTGTATAAAAATGTATTTTATTCAATCATAAAAACATGCTGAGATGGCAGGATATGCATTTCTCATAGTTTAACATGTCCTCCATATGACTCAACGTTCAGATTTAATAATAAGAAAAAATAATTGTATCAGAAACAGAATGAGCTTTATTGCCAGGTATGTTTACACATTCAAGGTATTTGTTTTCATGACAAAAGCTACCGCAGTTCAACAGAATGACAGTGACAGTGACTCTCATTAATGGAGATAAGCACTGAAACCACAAAATGTCATTACACAGAAGTTAAACAAAATAAAATATAGACATATAATGGATGCATTTGATCACTTTTCATGTGGCATCCTATGTTGTCATGACAGCTAGGAGTGCTATAGGCGCACAATAATTATGTTTTTAACTAAACTGCAGATCCCATGGTATGAGGATTTTTTTTTTGCGAGAACAATGATCCTGATGTGCACTTACTTCGATATTTTGATCCTTTTTAAAATATTTTCAGTCAGACAATTGTATTTATACTGCAAAAAATATAAGCCTATTATATCAGCTGTTTCCACTAAAAATAGATGTTCAACTTCTGTTCACCTTATCAGAAAAACTGCATACATTTAATTTGATTTGAAATTGTTTAAAACAATTTAAATACTATATGACCTGTAAAAAAAGAATGAGATCAACTATTTTAAACCGTTTTGTTTTTATGGATATTTTTATTATAAAACGTAACAAGGATACTGGATCATTTTTAGCAATACAAATTAATAGGCTATGGACCACATGGAATTACAGTCAGGATTTCATATTTCCTTAATGTCTTATACCTTTGATGGTGTTACATACGTGTCACGTGGATGGGAATATGCATGGAAATGATATGCAGATGAGGTTATGCATAGTAAAACTAGGTGTTGTAAGCTACATTTATGGTGATTTCTGAGAGGAGTCGGGGTGGATCTTCCCCTGACTGGGATACATATAAAGGGATTTTTGCACAGGTTCTGGCGTACGCATGGTTTTATAAATCTGATGAAAAAAAATCACACGTACGCAAAATCTAGCTTTTGTGCTTACATACACTTTTAGGATGAAATCTACAGTGAGTTTTATAAATGAGACCCCAGGTTGTTAAGACTGCACCTCCTGTCTGTAAGCAGACTCGTCACCGTCCTGGATGAGGCCGATGAGTGTGGTGTCATCTGCAAACTTCAGGAGCTTGACAGAGGGGTCTTTAGATGTGCAGTCATTGGTGTAGAGGGAGAAGAGCAGTGGGTAGAGAACACAGCCCTGAGGAGCTCCAGTGCTGATTGTACGGGTGCTGGGATGTGTATTTTCCCAGCCTCACTAGCTGCTGCCTGTCTGTCATGAAGCTGGTGATCCACCGACGGACGGAGGTGGGCACGGAGAGCTGAGTTAATTTGGTGGGAATGGGAGGTGGGTGGTGGGAATAGTTTGGTGGGAAGTGGTTTGGAATGAAAGGCCGAGCTGAAGTCCACAAACAGGATCCTCACATAAGTCCCTGATCTGTCTAGATGTTGCAGAACATATTGCTGTCCCATGTTGACTGCATCGTCCACAGACCTGTTTTTTCTGTAGGAAAACTAAAGAGGATCCAGCGATGGTCCAGTGATGTCCTTCAGGTGGGCCAGCACCAGTTTTTCAAATGACTTTATGACCACAGACGTTAGAGCCACAGGCCTGTAGTCTTTTAGTCCAGTAATTTTGGATTTCTTTGGGTCTTTGGGATGGGGATGATGGTAGAGCATTTGAAGCATGAAGGGACTTTGCACAGCTCTAGTGATCTGTTGAAGATCTTTGTGAAGATTGGAGCCAGCTGGTCAGCACAGGATTTCAGACACACTAGTGTAACACAGTCTGGGTCTGGTGCTTTTTTCCTTTTCTGCTTCCGGAAGACATAACGATCTGATTAAGACATAATTGATCTAAATTGCAGGTGTGGGTGAGAGGGTTAGAAGAAGAATAAAGAATTTTTATTTGTCACATACACAATTATACAGATTATAACCAGCAGTGAAATGTGTTCTCTGCACTGACACTGAGTCACTGGAAGAGAATTAGATCCTTAGTTTATCGGAATAATTCCAGTTTTCTACTCTGATCTCCTTTTCCAGTGTCTATTTTTTATTTATTTATTCATCACATACTGTATTATACAGAATATAATAAGCAGTGAAATGTAAGTCAGATCCGCTCAATGGACAGTGCAATTATATGTAACACAACACAAGAGAATATACATAAATATAGGTAAAAAAATGTAAAATAAGAATAAAAAATAAAGAAGAATAAAATGTGCAATAAAATAAAATGTGCAAGACAGTATACTGTAGACTTAATAAATAATAATAATATAAGCAGGGATGTGCAAGAAGAATGTGCAAACAGGTTGTACTGGGTATAAACATAGCAGCGATGCGGATAATGGAGAATAGTGGATATCTTACTGCTTATTAGATGGAGTCATGTTGATGTTATGAGACCGAGTTTGAGTTTAGGAGCCTAATGGCCTGGGGAAGAAGCTCCTCCTAAGTCTCTCAGTTTTTGCCATCATGCCATCATCAGGCCTGTTTATACAAGATTGTATCCCCCTTCCTGTAAGCATCTTCTTTGGCCTGACGGAGCTGTCTGAGTTTTGAAGTGAACCACGGTTTGTCATTGTTGTAAATGCACATATCCTCACAGAAATTGACGTATGAAGTTACAGTCTCTGTGAGCGCATCCAGATCGGTGGCATCAGCTTAAAAAAACACTCCAATCAGTAAGGTCAAAACAAGCTTGTAAAATCCACTCTGTTTCATTATTCCATCTCTTTACAGTCCCTAACACAGGTTTAGCTGATTTGAGTTTCTGCCTGTAGGTCAGTATAAGATGAACCAAACAGTGATCAGATAGTCCTAAAGCTGCCATGGGACAGAGTGATATGCATCTTTTATTGTTGTGTAACAGTGATCCAATATATTACTGTCTCTGGTGGGACATGTAACATGCTGTCTGTATTTTGGCAGTTCACGGGAGAGATTTGCTTTATTAAAGTCCCCAAGAATGATTAAAACAGAGTCTGTATGTTTTTGTTCTTTGTCTGCGATCTGATCAGCAAGTTTCTGTAACGCCAGGCTCACGTGTGCTAGCGGATGAATGTAAACACTCACGAGAATGAACGAACAAAACTCCCTCGGCGAGTAGAACGGCTTGCAGTTAATAAAGAGCGTTTCTAGATCAGAACAGCACATCTTATTTAACACAACATATAATATCTGTACACCACATTTCATTGATATAAAAAATTCCCCATTGATTCTGCATCGCAATCTGCTCTGAACAGCTGAAAGTTCGGCAGATAGAGCTCACTGTCCAAAATGGCATCATTCACCCAGGTTTCCGTGAAACACAGAGCAGCAGAGTTTGAAAAATCCTTGTTTAACCGGGATAGCAGAAGAAGTTTGTCCATTTTGTTGGGTAGAGAGCAGGGGCGCGGAAAGGTGTTTTATGTAGGGGGTGCTATGGGGGGGGGGGGGGGAGTCAATTTCGGCGTATAAATATTACGCCAAATAGAAACAGAAAATCGTGCTATAGCCTACGCACTTTCATGAGATCGTGTTAGACAACAATTAGCTATTTTACAAATGGGGATAGGCTACAATGAATTCATAACAATGTTTTACATTCAAGCTATATTCAAGCTTAAAAACCCTTAAAATGTATAGTGAAAAGTTATTTTAAAAGCATCTGGAATGCAATAAAGTAATTTTAAAGCTGTTTTTAAAGCATTTTCTGCATGGATTAAAAAGATAGGCCAATAAATAATTCACATAGGCCTATCAGTCAGATAAAATTGCATTGCAGCAAATCCTTTAAATTTCAAGGACTAAGATTTACATACTTTTTTTATTATTGAATACAATTATAAAATAAAACGCAATTTATAATCGGCCTGTTTTAGGCTTTCCCTTATTTTTATATTTTAGATGGTGAGGTGAGGTGACGGGGAAAAATGACTCGCCATCTCCTCATTGGACGCGCAGAGAGAAATATATGCATCTTAACGGATTACATAGGCTAATGAAGAGTTTTTGCTTTGCTTTGAATTATTTCGTTTTAAAGTAGTATTTTAAAGCTTTCTATAGATATATTTATCATATCCCTGAGCCAGTTTCGAGTTGCAGAGTTTCGGTTCATCATTGAAGCGCAGAAAGTGCATTCTCTGTTTTCCTATTTTATAAAAGCACAATGTTGATATTGTCTGATTATCCAAATGATATATTACTCTTACCTTTATGAGAAAAAAATCACACGGCGTATTTTAAGTTGTTTTTACTGTAAGAAAAAAATCCTCCATGTCCTGTAAAGCTCGCTTCAGCTTCCACTGAACAAAAAACTGTTGGAAATTGCACATTTATATAGGTTAAACATTTAAACTAATACTGTGATATGCTTGAACTGTTTATAGGCCTATCTATCGATTTTATTTTAGTCAAGTCGTGATGATTTGATAAGGCTAAATTAATCAAACATAGGAGATCAAGTCTGATGCTGGCCGCTTGGTCGTTGCTTAAAAAAAACAAACACATTTAACGAAAAAAAAATGCTCCCAAGGTTTTTCTAAATTAACTTTATTAAGAAAAAAAACCAAACATAGTCTAATCACTTTTCCATTACATACAAAACTGAACTATTTTAATAGGTAGCTATAAGCTGTTTTGGGAAAAGGGAAAGATTGCTGAGAACATAAAAAGAAACAGTTGTTTTTTTCTTCCAGTACATCCATGATATTTCCATGTTCCGCTTTTAAGCCACAACCTACAGATCCCACAACACAAACATAACATTCACAAACATAAAAGCAAGCATTGGCAGTGCTGCGTGCGTGATTTGGCAGGATGTGCGCAAAGCGCGCATCAAATAGCCCTGCATCAGTTTAATTCTTACAACTGGTAAATTAATGGGCAAATGGTAAATATGTCGAAGATCACATAGAAATAGATAGCAAAATAGCCAATGTAAACTAAATGTTATAAACATTGGAGCAACCATATACATTTTTTAATTAATCTTTATTATAACAAATTTAGCCTATATATATTTTTTTATTCACAACAGTTTACAGATGCCCACAACAAAAAACAGGGGGTGCTGCAGCACCCTCAGCACCCCCTGTTCCCGCGCCCCTGGTAGAGAGCAGAGCTAGATGCTAGGCAGTGCTGTCCGGAATCCAAAACTGTCTGAGCTTCACACTTTAAAATAAAGTGTTTCAATGATTATTTTCTTTTTTGGTCTGGGCAAAAAGAACCAAGAGAACAACTACAAATGTGCGAACCCTAAATTAAGTGGTTTTATTCAAGCTATAATGCTCCATATGACTGAATATATTGTGTCTGCACCAACAAAAGTCATTTTTAAATGTCAGAACTGGCTGAAACTGTTAAGGTAACTACTGCACTGCAATTTTATTTTTCACAGTCTACTTTGGCTTCACAGCTTTATGTCTCTCTCTAACAGGATAAAGTTTTAGATTTGATATGGATTGTATAACAAAGCACCACTCTCAAGCATTATGCTGCATTATGCAAAACAGCTTAATAAATCTTTGCTAGAATCGCATCTATCTGTTTCGGATAAAACTGAATGCGTTTTAGTGCCACTCACTGGACAATTCACAAAGAAAGTATCCAGGAAGTGCAAGAAGCAGCATAATATAATTTTGCAGAAATGTGCAGCAATTGCCTTGCAACTTACTCTAATTTTATTCCTAATATATAAAAGCAGCAGTACAGAGAACAGAGCCTTACTAACCTCAGTGAGGAAGCTAAAAGTGACTATATTTCGATTATTTTATATGACAATTTGTATTATATCTTATAATTAAAAACTGGTGCCAAATAATATTAATAATAATAACTATTTGTGTGCTGTGCATCAAGCAAATGCAAGGCTCATTTTAACATTGAGTGACCATAATCAGGATTTCTTTAGATTGATCTGTCATGTAACAAAAGTTCAGCTCAACTATGCCTGGAGTCCGAGAATATGCTTTGTCAAAACAAATATCAAATCAATGTAATTTTGATGTATAAAAAATGTTGACACGGTTTGCTGCATTTTGCCTTTGTGGGCTAATATACTTATTCTTTCCTTCTTTATCTGTTCTACTCTTCTTTTGTTTCATTATAATCTTCTTTGCTCTACTCTCCTCTTCCTTTTAATTTGCTTTTTCTTTTCTTTGCTCTTTCATCTTTCTCTTTCTATTGGTTGGTTCCCTTCTTTTTTGCTGTACTGTTCTCTACACTACTGGAAAAGAAGTGTGCTTAATTGTATTTAATGTGCACTTGTAGTGTACTTTAAATATTCTACATATTTACTTGCAGATAATATAATATGAATTAAATAAAAGGCCACGTGTGAACTCTCAGAGTTGACATTAACATATATTTGTTTACTATAAATACAATAATGCAATAATATATATTAATATATGAATAATATTTTATCAGAAGTCAGATAGAACTTTATTGCCAAGTATGTTTGCACATAAAAGGAATTTGTTTTAGTGCCACAATCTTCCAGTACACAGTGACAACAACACACAGATAATAAAAACAAGATGAAAATAAAAATACATGCACACACACACACACACACACACACACACACACACACCTGGAGCAGTGGACACACACACACACACACACACACACACACACACACACACATATATATATATATACAGACAATTAAAAATAGAATAGATGTACAGGTAAGCTATATATAGAATAGAATTAATGGAATAAGGTGTAGGGATGAACTAGGATATAACAGTATTGCACATATTTATATTAAATAAAAATATATATTTAAACTATAACAAGTTCGTGTAATTGTAATTACCATGCAATTAAGTGTCTGGATGCATTACATTCAGACCAGACTGTACTTACTCTTTTAATACTGCATTTCCAGACTAAGTAGGCTTGCCTTTGTGTATGTTCTAACATTATTTCTGTAATAAGTATTTTTTTTGTAAGCTAAAGTGCAAGCTACTACTTTTTAAACTCGTTTTATGTTCTGCTCTCTTAGCCCAGCTGCAGTGAAGTTGTAACTCAGGAAAATATTAACGTGTAGGGGATATTCTTTCGAGGGAAAAGCTGTGTTGAGCTGTGTTTCTGCTCTCAGCCTCTCCTGCGTTGCGGAGCTGTCTCTGACTCTGTGTGTGTGTGTGTGTGTGTGTGTGTGTGTGAGTGAATGTTGGTGATGTCACACTGGTGTGGGTCATTTGAAGGTTAGCAGCCTCGGAAGGGTTCACAGAAAGTTCACTCGCATATATTAGGCAACTCAATCTTTCATTGTGTAGGAATGAACTAGTAGGAAATGAGCTGCACGCAGGCAGGAGACCAAATCCGTCATTGAGCGTTTAAACGCGATATATTTACAAAATCATCTCTCATTATAGAGAAGCGCTGTCGCTAACCGGAACGGGACGCAACACCGAACGGAACCGTATTTATATCCGTTTAGCGATCGTGTTTTACTCTGAAAACCGCCTGTGACGATCGGGATGGATCTCTTGATGTCTGAAGACTGTGTGGAAGCTGAGAGAAATCCGCGCGTGCCAAGAGTTGATGGAGTTTCTGTGAACAAATGAAGGACAACCCGACTGACATTTTATTCTTTTATTCTTCAGCGAAATAAAGCGCATGATGTTTGACTGTATGGATGTGTTATCGGGACACATGCTGGAGTTTTACTCGTCCAGTTCCTCGTCATGTATGTTACAGGAGAAAGCGCTCAAAGCGTGCTTCAACTGGCAACACCGACGCACCAAACACTGTAGGTCTATACTTTTATTCCCTTATTACAATGATTCGTGTGCATAGCGCTTCATTCATGATAAATCCGCCTTTATTTCCCTTTTGCAATTATTCATATTAAATAGCTCTGCCAAAAAAGTGCCATGGTGATATTGTGTACCAATGTAATTCAGTAGTATTATGCTATAGTATGGTATCTAATACAATCACTGTACCATAGTAATAGTATGTGTTGTTGATCACTTACCATGGTAGTGATGTGTTTTAGACATATTATCATATGGTAGTCATTCAGTAACTTGTACAGTATATATAATGATACTGCCATCTGATATCATCAATACTCCATGGTAATCATTTTTTTGTCAGGGTTTGATCTGTACACACACACACACACACACCTGGCAAATTATGTTTAAATTATACAAATTATGATACAATGATAAATGACACTATTACTGAAAACAGCAAAACGTAAAAAGTAGTAAAAGAAATTATAATGTACCATGGTACATTAAAATGGTCATTAAAAAGAACAGTATTTATAAAAGTGCCATGGTATTGCAGTTACACCGCTACAGTACTTTTCGAGGTCATCCTTTACATTACTGTAGGTGGAGATTTGACTGCTTGTAATTGCATGTTATAGTTTTTACTATTGTAATTACGGCTACACTTTATTTGTAGGTGTCCTTGTTACAGTGTAATTATACATTTAAGTATCGAGTAATATTAATTAACTACATGTACTTACTATATAGTTAGAGTTCAGATTGGGGTTTGGCTTAGGGTTACTTGCATGTAATTATGCATAATTTATATTTATTATAATAATAATAAGTACATGTTACATGTGTAGCAAGGACACATTAAAATAAAGTGTTACTATAATGTTTTTAGCAACATATACATGTCATAAAGCTTCTCACTTACTCCAAGTTTGGGTTCTGTCAAGTTCAAATTGCTTTAAGATATGTAGCTAAATGTATATATATATATATATATATACAGTCCACAGATTTGTAGACGCAGCCGTACACTACATATCTGCACAGTGTGGGACTTGTTTCCCTTCTGTGATTTATTGTTGGTGCAGCAGCTTTAGGAATGTGCTCTATAAACATTCATGACTTTGACACCCACCGGCCCAACCTGCACACAGATATACTCCAAAAAGACTTTTTAAACCCTACTAACTTCACTACATTTTCAATTTTTTTTTATCTGAGCTTGCTTGAGCGCTCGTTTATTGTGAAAGCACATTCTCCACGCAAGTCATCCAAATGTCTGTTTGGTCCTTTACCGTCAAAAGCATTATTTATTTTTACGTCCTAATGACCCTCATGAAGATAGCACTGAGTGCACACTGACTGTCATTTCCCCGGCTATATTTGCTCAGTGGACACAAATCAAAGCAAAGTGGCCCTTATCGGACGGCAGCCGTCTGACGGTGTCAACAGCCCACTCAAGCTCTCTGAGATTCCTGTGTTCACGCTGTACTGGGGCGATTACCGCAATCCATTCACTCAGTGTGACTGAATAACATTTGATTTACTCGAAGACTCGCATTATATAGTCTTCTTGAGCTCTTTCTTGAACTTTCCCCAGACCTGCTTGATCTTGACTAAGGTTAAAATGCAGCTGCAGTTAAATGAAGCAAAATTGGTATCATGCGATGAAAACTGGCAGTGATTCCACAAATCATTATTTCTTATGTATTTGGTTCAGCAGCTACGAGTAATTCAATTATTTTCTGTAGTCCAACAGATTCTTTGGTAATCACACAACCCAAATGTGTTTATTTGCATCTCAGTGAATTAGAAAATGATCATCATTAGTGTGTATTGGTAAATTGCTCTGATAAAACAGCTTGTGTTCATCTGTGGTGCAATGAATTGAGAACGAGAATTAATTGCTGCAAAGATAATGAGGATGAGCCTCCCTTTTGAAATTTTATATTTTTCATGGTAATATCTCATATTTTAAATTCCATTTAATTATTTGTCTCATTTCAACAGTTTCAGCTAAGTTATTTCAATTCATTTTGAATAATGTAAACCTTTACCGTATTAATTACAGACATGGAAAATGTGAGTTTTCTGCCCTCTCAGATCTTATTTTGCAGATATGAGAAATAGAATATAATAGTGTTTCTTTATCTACACGATGCTCAGTGCCTTACATTAGGGGATTTTTTGGGGGAGAAATAATACAGATTAAAATAATTGTATTCTATTAGTTTATCACTGTAAGTACAGTAATAATATCAATATTAATATTCAAATAAAAACATATATTTGAATTAATTAATAAAGTGGCATCCTGCCAGTGGAAGACAGCCCTTGTCATTTAAACCAGGGTTATTAGTTGAGCTCTATAAGTGCTGAGTGGTGATATATAAAATAACTAGTTAATAGTGGTTTCATGTCATAGCTGTTACTAGTAGTGGTTGACTGATATGGATTTTTCAGTGGTTAATAATGTACAACTATACAATTTGAGATGTACAGTAATTTTATTTTATTTTTTACTTACATGACATAAATATTTCAACACAACTGCATGATCCATTTTTGTGCATTATTCTCTAGGGAATTTGCAGATTCAATATTACAACAATAATACAATAATTTATTGTTGAAATTTATGTAAAACCTGTAATTGTGATTTGATGTTAAAGTATATTTAGCATGCAGTATTTGTAACTGCATCTTGCTTCCTGTGAACAGTATGTATTTCCACTTTTTTTTCATGTAATAAAGAATGTGTTGCATTTTGTTTTACCCTGGGGAATTTTCTACAATATTTAGTTTTTTACATTATGTGCATATTGTTGTGATAACAGCATGTGTTTGGTCACAACCTGTACATGTGCAACTAGACAAAAAAAACCAAAATAAATTATAAAACAAAATACATGTTCCTATATACAGTACTATTGTAATGAAACAAAACAAAATTATGATTCACCAAAGTAACACAATTGTTTTGAATCTATATATTTGCTAACAATATTTGTGGTTATTTTCAAAATTGTTAAATATCATCCTAGTGACTATATACACCACTTGTCAGCCCGTTTTTACTGTATTGTGTAATAACATAGTAAATTAATTAATAACATTTAGCAAATAAAAACAAATGCTCTTTGGGACAGTCCTGGGATCTTTCCTGTGGTGCGTTTTGAGATGTGGACTTCTGTCAGTTTATTTGTCATAACCTAGTCCAAATCCTTCTCTATGATCAAGTCAACCAGATTTGGGAAACATCTCCAATATAATTTTAGACAGTTCAACAACAAACTTGTGCTGGGCTCTAAACGACTGTATTCCCAGAACACTAGTCTGTCATCAGAGCTGCTAGCTATGTTTGAACCCTTTAGCCTCAGCATGTGAAAACATCATAAGAGGCATTTGGAGAGATTAGAGCAAGATATTTATACACCTCCCTCTATTACGCTAGTGTGATATGCGCTAATTACGACCACTGCTTGCTCGCTCTCTGTCTTTCTCTCTCTTTAGCGCTTCACAGGCAGACTTGAAAGGCCATTGGCACAGTGTGCACGGCAAGCTAATTTTGTGCGTCTGTGATGTGACGCCTGTACGGCGGGAATAAAAAAGCTCTAAAACAACTTTGAAATGGGATGAAGCTGCATGTAATATATAGATGATGGGAGGGCCTTGCTGTTACGATCGCTCTTACTGATGGTTAGTGATTTGAACAAACCCCAAACCCATTTAAACTATAAAAACGTAGGTATATAATTCACCATTTATGCTACAGCCATGACTCTGTACATCAAAGAGCTGTACATGCCATAGTTTGTGTCATGTTGTGCTTGTGCCACACCATGCTGTGGACAGTCATGGAAGCACTGCATGTTGTAAAAACAGTTGTTTCAGTGGAAACATGTTAAATGGTGAAGGAAAGCATGTCAGGAGTGAAGAAGAGCCTGTTTCAATCTTACCTTTGTAGTCCACTAATATGTACATTTATATTACCGTCAACAATAGCCTATATAATACGAGGATGCACAGTGCTAGAGCCACAAACAGATTGCATGCTGCATTTGTCCAATCAACGACCCTGACAAACATGCAAATAAGATCATTAACCTAAGGTTTAGGAATGTACAGTGTGAAATTCCAGTTTATGAATACCAGGATTAATTGTTAACCCTGGGTAAACGGCAGTCTGGGATGTGAAGCAAGATAACCCAGGACTACATTTACCCAGGGTTTAGAATGACTCAGGGTTAAATATTTCAAGTTCATGTGTTTGTTTGTATGTGGTTAAACATACTAAAGTAGAGCTTAAATATATGCAGGACTGTAATCAAAAACTAGATTTTTTGTGTGCACATGCAAAACAAAATGCTTGTTGTGGACAGTTTCAAGCATTACTTGATGGCCCAGGACAACAGAGTCCACCATAAAGTCTCTATGATATCCTGGTCTCTAGATATAGCTTAGACCTTCCTTCAGCTCAGTCTGTGGTCTTATTGTTCGCTAGATAAAAAGTCTAATAGCTTAGAGAAGTAACAGCACACCCTCACTAGACACCTTATAACAAAAACTGAACTTTATTTTCAATTAGTTCAAATATTGAACAAACACTACTAAATATATTTGGGAGAATAGTGTGTTGTTTAAGCTATGATCACATAATTGTATAAAGAGTTCAGACTTCAGGAACATTCTTTCAGGGACGAACAGGAAATGCCTGTCGATCCTCTCATCAGCCCTATCTCTCTCTCTCTCTCCCCCCATTTTCTTTTTGTCCATGTAGCTATACTGTGTTTATTTTTGTTATTTTTTTTGCATTCAGTTTTATTAAGTAGCTCATGTTCTCTTGTAAGTTACCACTAAGGAAACATTTGCTTTTGTTTGTTTGGCATACAGAACAAAAGAGGCATAATTACAGATGCACATTTCAGAAGACACACTAAGATGTACTAACAAACACTGTGACTGTTCCTAGACATATTTACACTTTTGATGCTAATTGTTCATATGTGTCTTGTTTCTTCATTGGTTGGTTCTTGTCATGTGACCCTGATTGTTTGTTATAAGTAGCCACCATGTTGCCATTGATCCTTGTCGTGTATTGATGTTGTAACCTGCTGTCGGTGAGTTTAGTTTGTCCATGCCAAGTCAAGTCTGTTCAAGTCAAGTCTGTTCGTGTCAAGTCTGTTTGTGTCAAGTCAAGTCTGTTCGTGTCAAGTCTGTCCATGCCAAGTCAAGTCTGTTCAAGTCAAGTCAAGTCTGTTCAAGTCAAGTCTGTTCGTGTCAAGTCTGCTTGTGTCAAGTCAAGTCTGTTCATGTCAAGTCTGTTCATGTCAAGTCAAGTCTGTTCAAGTCAAGTCAAGTCTGTTTAAGTCAAGTCTGTTCGTGTCAAGTCTGTTCGTGTCAAGTCAAGTCTGTACGTGTCAAGTCTGTTCATGTCAAGTCAAGTCTGTTCGTGTCAAGTCTGTTCAAGTCAAGTCAAGTCTGTTCAAGTCAAGTCTGTTCAAGTCAAGTCAAGTCTGTTCAAGTCAAGTCTGTTCATGTTAAGTCAAGTCTGTTCAAGTCAAGTCTGTTCATGTTAAGTCAAGTCTGTTCAAGTCAATTCAAGTCTGTTCAAGTCAAGTCTGATCATGTCAAGTCTGTTCATGTCAAGTCTGTTCAAGTCAATTCTGTTCAAGTCAATTCAAGTCTGTTCAAGTCAAGTCTGATCATGTCAAGTCTGTTCATGTCAAGTCTGTTCAAGTCAAGTCTGTTCATGTCAAGCCTGTTCAAGTCTGTTCAAGTCAAGTCAAGTCTGTTCATGTCAAGTCTGTTCAAGTCAAGTCTGTTCATATCAAGTATGTTCAAGTCAAGTCAAGTCTGTTCAAGTCAAGTCTGTTCATGTCAAGTCTGTTCAAGTCAAGTCAAGTCTGTTCATGTCAAGTCTGTTCAAGTCAAGTCAAGTCTGTTCATGTCAAGTCTGTTCATGTCAAGTCTGTTCAAGTTAAGTCAAGTCAAGTCAAGTCAAGTCTGTTCATGTTGAGTCTGTTTAAGTTAAGTCAAGTCTGTTCAAGTCAAGTCAAGTCTGTTCATGTCAAGTCAAGTCTGTTCAAGTCAAGTCTGTTCAAGTCAAGTCAAGTCTGTTCACTTAAAGTCTGTTCAAGTCAAGTCTCGGATTATGTTTGTATTTTGGATCACGTTGTAAATAAACTGCACTTGGGTTCTCACTACGCTCGCCTCCAGTGGACTATCGTTACACCAGATTAATGTGGAATGAAAGTTTACTGGCAAACTGTATTTCATTTTTTTGTTAAATTGTTACTTTTAGTGGCATTTTTACTCAGAGCCCTGCCTAATTTCTTAATACATGCAAATTGAAAATAATAAATTACTTAAAAGTATACAAATAAAAATAACACTTATCTATTATCTATCTGGACATTTCAATTCTTATTGGTAGTTAATACATCTAAAAATAATAGTGTTATTTTACTAGTACAATACTAGTAGTAGTATACTAGTACAATAGTAATAGATTGGTAATAGTACTAAAATACAGTTTTTAAAAATATAATAAATAGTATTAAAATATTAACTATAAATATAATAGATGACATGGTTGCACTTTATTTTAAGGTGTCCTTGTTACAGTATAATTATACATTTAAGTACTGAGTAATATTAATTAACTACATGTACTTACTATATGGTTAGGGTTAGGATGAGGGTTTGTTTTAGGGTTACTTGCATGTAACTATGCATAATTATTTGTTATTATTATAGTAAGTACATGTAACGTGCAACAAGGACACCGTAAAACAAAGTGTGGCCGATAGCATTTACATAACTTGCTTTAACTATGGTAGTTTTACGTTTTTTTAATTCCTTTCAATGTCCTACTGGGAACTGTACCAGAAATCCTTTCAGGATTGAACTGGATTTTTTCAAAGTTTATGTTTTGTATTATGCTGTAATTCCCATTTGGGAATCCCTTCAGGATTGGTAGGATCCTGTGCACATTCCTTCAGAACTGTTGTTCCCATTCCCATTCTCTCTCTCTCTCTCTCTCTCTCTCTCTCTCTCTCTCTCTCTCTCTCTCCGTGGCAGTCGACTAGTCAGACCTGTCTCTGGGTTGACTGTGTGCATCAGCAGTACTGTTTTCAGTTTGTTTTCCCCCCATTGAGTGAATAGTCTGGAATGGGTGTGAGTGTTTCCTGTTTGACCCTGTAGTGGGTTCAGCCAGAGGGTAAGAGTTTAGTGAGACAAGCCATGAGACTTTCTCTAACAGCACAGCTCACCATTTCTGCTGCCCTCTTTCTGGCCTGTCTATCATTGTCCTTTACTCATCTACTGGCTGCTCTCTGCATGTTAGCATGCGGAAAGTCACCCGGCCACTTCGATGAGATTTAATCGCCCAGAAAATGGAGAGAGGTACCTATGCACCTCATGTGGTGAATGCAGCGTACCACCAGAAAGAGTAAATGGAAAAGCCTTTATGTGTCCGCAGGTGGCCTGAACCTCTCGTCTCTGCATTGCGTTTCAAATAAACAGTAATGAGTGAAATGTAAGAATGATTATTTATACTCTGCAGATGTCATCTTTCTTCTTCTCTCTGGTGTAATAACCCAGTGTTATAATGGAAGAATGGTGTTTTTTGCCTACAGTGTTACAATTATGATTTTGTTATAAATGTGCTACCGGTATGGCGGCAGGGTGGCTCAGTGTCGTCTCTAGGGATATGCCGGTATCAAATTTTCATGTTGCGATTAACTGCTAATGCTTTTATCGCGGTATACAGTATTATCACGATATTGAAATTAAGTTGCAAAAAAAGTGTTGTCATAATACAGTATAACAGGTTTAATGTTAATGGGGTTTACGTGGAAACGGCTGCATTTTTGCTGTTTAGCACCACCTGCTGTCAGAGAGTGAATGTGCGCTTTCATTCGTCTCTTCGCCATGCGCTTCTCATCCGTGCTGGTTTACACCAGAGTGCGCATGCGCCTTTGACGCAGCATACAGTGGTGATGTGCCTTATGACCATTTGATGGGAAAGTATTCTTAAAAAGCATTCAAAATTTTGAATAATTTGTAATAAATAATTATTATCGGTATTTTGAAGTGCACACGATAACAATTTCGCACATTACCGAATACAGGCACATGTCTAGTCATCTCACAGCAGGAAGGCTGCTAGTTTGAGTCTTGGCTAAGGCCTTTCTGTGTGTGCATATAAAGCCCGAAACACACTGCACGATTTGCAGCTGTCCCAGACAAAAGACTGGCATCGTGAAACAATCGTGGCGATTTCTGTGATCGTGATTCCTAATCAGGGGTCCTGTGTCGTACAGTGAGAGAGATTCAAAGACGACCGTTGTCACGGCCTTGCGACCAAAGATAGCCTACGATACAGCATGACTATGTGTGTTTGCTGCTACGATCCATGTTTACTGAACAACCAATAAAACTGCGACATGAAATCAACACAACATGGTGCTAAAACATAAAGCTGCTTACTTCTTCAGCTCTTATTCCTTCCTCTTTCACCTTTTCCACTTTTTTGTCAGCACACATAAATACTTTAACTGCTTAAGTGTGATTTATCATGCTCTTTTCGTTACCACTAACACATGCTGATGTCATTTTATTATTCCATAGAAACATGCGTCGTAGCGTATAAATCAGTAGGTGTCATCATTGTACAGTCTACACATATGTCGTAGCCAAGTTTATTAGATCAATGTGACATGCAATGATCTTATATGATTGCTAAAATCGTGCATCGGGCTTAAGATTGGTGGATGTGCACCTCTGCATTCATGTTCATATGTTTGGGATGATTTGTGCAAAAAACTATTCGCCAGTTTGATTGTGTACTAACAGCTGTTTTGTGTAATTGTTCTCTTAATTTAATTGTGATTGTTTAATTGTAGCTATTAAACATTTTAAGAAAGTCTCTCTCAGCCCCTCTGTTACAAGTAGATGACACATCAGTGGTCGAGGTGGTCTTCAATGTTTAAAGCAGATTAGCAAATATTGCAAGCACTGACATGGATATTACCAGTGACTCTCTTCTCCAGATGGAAACCATTGTTTTCTACCACAAGCCGCAACACTAATAGTCTTGACTCAAATGAAAACAAATGTCAAGCTGCCCTCATTAATTTAATCAGGCTTCCCTCACAGGAGCGTCACCGGGGAGGTGCACGAGTGAGATATGAGATCAATAAGAGTCATTCGTCTGTCCAAACATCCAGATCAAGCACTCAGAGAGAGACTTCAGCTGTGCACAATCAATGTGTGCTTAAATAGAGACTGTAGTCGGCTTTCTATCCTATTCATCTGGACTTGTGAAAAGACTGGAAATGTGTTGCTGGAATTCTGATTCCTGTCAGGTCCATTTCTGGTCAAAAATTGTTTCATTATATTATTATTATTTATTGAGTTTGATGTTAAAATGTAAAATAATGGATTTATTGTATCAAAAGTCCTCGACTCATAGATGAGCATAGTATGAGAAAATACAAGGCACTGTCATAATTTAATTTTTCACTTTTTTTTTCATGAGCATATATATAGGCATACAAACAGAGTTGTAAACCTTAAAAAATGACCAATTAGTAAATAAATAAAATAATAAAAGAAGTTCATATGACTATATTTCTGTCATGTCAGCTCTCGGAGAGTTTAGCGTGTTAATATACATAGTGATGTTAAAGTCGGTGTGAAACGGAAGTTGCTGTAGACTTTATTTCAGTATTGTGACATATTTTCAACTGAAACTGAATATTGAGAAGAGGGTGGGTTTTATTTTAGCGCTCCTCCTCTCCATCTCTCGCTCGTAGCAAACCAATGGTTTGGAGGCGTGGTTAAGGATATTTTGCCCAAGCCATCAAACCATCGAAGAGATGGAATGTCATTCCAGAGCGGAAGTAAATGCTTAGGAGTTGAATAAAGATTACCAAGACAAACTGTTTATTTTAAGTGGATTCACTTTCATTAATTGTTCGCCTGAAGACTAGCAATGTGTGCTAACAAAGTAAATAGTGTACATATTGATTTAATGACGACTGTTTGGTCTTGGCATAATAGATCTGCTCTACTGCTGCTGCTGCTGCTGCAGAACAAGTACTGAGACTTGCTACTGCCAATACATCCACAACATGCTGCTGCTGCACATATATGAAATGACCCCCACATAACATACATAAAATCACCCCGTAGAATATCTATACAGGTGGAGCTGGGGAAGGTGGAGGGTCTCTGAAGTGCATTGCAACTGCTACAACAAGCACCAGCCAAGTATTTGAATGTTGAGCAGTAGGGCTGTCAAATTGTCTGAAAAACTAAATTCAAATTTTTTACAAAAATATTATCAGATTTTGAATTATATTCAAATTTAAAAGGCATAAATTCATTTAGAAAAAAAAGAAGCTTTTGGCCTCTTTCCTGAGGCCACAAGAGGGCGCATCGAGCAAAATATTACCAAATGCACGCTTATATTACCAAAAGTTGAATTTATATTAACTTGACATGGCTTTGAGCTCGCTTGTGTGAGACGCGAGTGCAACGATGATAGACGTCCCTCTAGAAAATGTAATAAATATGCATTCTGTGTGAACGGCTTGGTTTCAGTTTTGAGATGAACAACATCTTCTCCACAACGATGTTCTCTTTTTCTGCTATATTTTTAATGTGCACCGCATCGAGTGGGTTCAACTGAACAGGCTAAAAAAGCATTAAAATGCAACGACACCTCGTCATCGCATTTTGTTTGCCAAGCTGCCTGACACCTAAAATTCGAATGCAGCGTTTTTTATTCGAATGTGGATTTTTATTTTAAATTCAACGAATATTCAAATGAAACAATTCCTGAAACAATTCCTCAAGTTACTCGAGTAACTTGAATACAAAAAATCATCGAGGCAAATTATGTGCCTTGAGGAATCGTTTTGTCCATTTACTAGGATGCACTGAATTTTCGGCAGCCAAAAATATATTGCCCATTTAGTGGGAAAACATATACTGTAAACATAATATAATTCATATATACAGTAAATATAGTTTTAAAAGGAGGCTATGACTATGGTTATGGGTTTAGTCAGCTGGTCTACACAATAGTCCTGGATGGATTCAAAGTCTGCTGTGTTTTTGGAGTTTATTTGAAGGGTTCTCCAGACCACTCTTGTCAACATCCTTAAACTTTAGAAAGTTTTATTTAAGTTTGAAACCTGGAAAAAAAAAGTCTTATAACAGATTTGTATAATCTCCAAAGGCGTCTGTTTTCCCAAAGAAAAAAAACGATCTCATTGTTTTGCAGGTTGTCAAGTATAAGGAGCATTTTAAAATAAATACTTCATACCCCTAAACTGCTGAATCAAATGCAAACACATACCTGGTCAAGGTCTCTCAGAAAATGAACAGTCTTAAGCCTGAGGCTATAATTCAGCTTCAATAGCATACCCTAGTTATTCTGCACACACAAACACAGCGTTCTTTGCTTGGGGAATTAATCTCATCCACTAACAATAAGCGTAGTCTCTTTATCCTGTTACTCTCTCAAACAAGACAGTCGTTTGTCCTCAGTAATGTTGTTTACTAAACTGATGTGCTCAGAAGTGTGTTAAAAAATCAATTCGAGCAAGTCTTGTTGCTTTGGATCATAGAGACAAAGCGCTGTTTAGAAGCCTGCTGTTTGATTTGTGGCTATCAACCGTGAGCTATGATTCCATTAAGTTAGGACAGATCAAAATCAGTCTATCTTTTCCTATAAACCAACTTTAATAATTCAGAAACATAGCTACGGCATGAGATCAGCTAGATCGCCCCAAGCCACGCCCACAAGCCACGCCCCCAGCACTTATTAAAAATATATATTTTAGCACAATAAAAATATATTTTACTGTAAGAATACAATACTACTGTCCTGTAAAAAATAGAAAGCAGCATTTATAATCATGATAACAATATTATATAATAAATTATAATAAAGTATTATAATATATTATAGTAAAGTATATAGTATATAGAATTGTTATTATTATTATAATACCTGCCAAAAATTTGGAAACATTACAATTAATTATTCTGAAATAAATATCTTCTGCACATCAAGGCTGAATTTATTTGATTAAAGTAAAAAAACAGCAATATTGTGAAATATTACTACAAATAAAAAAAATAGTTTTCAATTTTAATATATTATAAAATGTAATGTTATTCCTGTGATGCAAATCAGAATTTTCTTCATCATTACTCCAGTTTTCAGTGGCGCATGATCTTTTAGAAATCATTACAATTTATTTGACTCTCAAGAAACATTTCTGATTATTATCAATGTTGAAAACAATTGTACTGCTTCATATTTTGTGTGGAAATGTTGATACACTTTATTCTTCAGGATTTTTTGATAAATATAAAGTTTAATGAACAGCATTTGTCAAATATAGGCTATTAATTAAATTTGTTAATGCATTTATTAAATAAAACTCATTTTAAATGTAACTTTTTATTACTTTCACGCATTAATAAAATTAATAATTTCACATTCTTTTTAAAATCTTATACAAATGTTGAAGTCATATCATTGTTTCCACAAAAATATTATGCAGCAAAACTATTTTTAACATTGATAATAATGAGAAATGTTTCTTGAGCAGCAAATCAGCATTTTTGAAGGATTTCTAAGGGATCATGTGACATCGAAACTTCTCTTTGTAAACAAATACATATTTATAAATGTTTCTGATGACGAATGTTGCATTCCCAAATGCAAATGAAAGGGGCTCAAACCAAGCGTGGCTAGCACTAACGGAATCAAAACTAAAAACAGTACGGTAACAGCAGACATGTAGCGCGTCAGACTTCAGCCTGTTATATAATTACATCACAACCATTGGGAGTTTTATGACAGCTCTAGCAATCTCAAATTCTCACCACCAGTCATAAAAAGTCACCGGGTCTAGTAACGAGTTTTAGCGCTGATTCTGCTCGCGTTTGGCGCTTTGAATCATTTGAACGCTTTTAACTGTCCTACAGATGGCGCTGCGAGCTCTTACAGCGCACTCAGGATAATTCCGTCCATGTTTTAGAAAACAATCTTTTCGCAGTTTATTTAGCTCAAGGCCATTTGCGCAATTTCAAACATCATGCAGTAACCAATCACCCCCCCCCCCCCCCCCAAAAAACAAAAAACATTGGATCTACATGAATCACATGGGTTGTCCCTCAGAGGTCGGAAAAATATACGGAAATCCGTACATTATATATTAAATATTTACAGGGTATTTCCAATGATTTTGTTGCCTATAATTTTGAATCATTGTGGTGGTGGGGACTATTTGTTATATGTTTATTAAAATGTTTTAGTAGCAATACTTAGCTTATTTGTTATTGTTTCTATAGCACGCTCAAAACATATTCTGACCCCTTTTTTGTTAAGCTTAATGTTGCAAACTTATGCTATAATATTTTGAGCTATGTTAATAATGCTCAGTTTTTTTTTATTCATGTATGCATGGACAGTGCAAGACTCTTCACTGTGATTTTTTAAATTTAGCTCAGGCTGTTGTTCTACTGTAGTATATATGACTGAAAACCTATTTCTGAGCAAATACATTAATATTAAGATATCTATCAGATATTGTCAAAAGGCAGAAAAGGATTGAGATACATATTTAAGCTGTATACCATTTTCAGCTATGTACCACCCAGCCATACTTTCAGTCAGAAATAACAGATTTCTGTCCTAAGGAACTTATTTATTTTTTATTTTATTTATTTATATAGCTTCTTTGAATCACATTCGGTTACTATCTACCCTCTACAAATCCATTTTGTAGTTTATCAACCTCCAGCACCACTAAGTAACTTTATGGAATAATTAGATGTGTTGCTCTCAGCCTTTCCTGAGGACGGTACTCCCCTAGTTATGCTTGGAGACTTCAACATCCACCTAGATAAACCTCCGCAGACTTCCACACTCGCCTTGCCTCTTTTGATCTCAAGAGAGTGTTAACTATGGCAACTCACAGATCAGGCAACCAACTGGACCTTATTTACACACGACACTGCTCCACTGATCATGTGCTGGTTACTCCACTGCACACCTCAGATCCCTTCCTTCTCACTCTTAACCTCAACATGATTCCTGACACATCACATAGCCCTGCACATGTCACTTTTCAACATAACATACGCTCACACTCACCCTCCCGGGCTATCTGCTATGGTTTTATCTTCACTTCCTCCCCTAAACAGTTATCATCTCTTGATGCTAACAGTGCTACTGATACTTTCTGTTCCTCTCTGACGTCGTGTTTAGATACTTTCTGCCCCTTATCTTCCAGGCCAGCCCGTACCACCCCTTCTACCCCTTGGCTATCTGACGTTCTCTGCGAACATCGTTCTAAGCTCAGGGCTGCAGAAAGGGTATGGCACAAATCACAAAATCCTACTGACCTTAATTTATATTGATCACTCCTCTCTAGGGATGCAACTAACGATTATTTTGGTAATCGATTAGTTGGTCGATTATTCTTTCGATTAATCGGATTAACTATTATTGTGTTATTTATTTTATTGACAAAAAACACACTGTTCCACATTCTGCTCAATGTCCTTCAAACAACCTGAATGCTATGAAAACATACAGGGCTTCATTTATTAGACCACCTGTCATAAAGAGAAAACTAATATTTTAGGAATCTGGCAAAAAGAAAAAAGAAATCTAAAAATGTTATTGTTATTATTTTAGGCAAATTACAAACTATAACTACAATTATAAAATGGCCTCAAAACAGCTTGCATTCTTGCTTGCATTGTTTATGTACTTTTTGACTATAATTGGGTATCTGAAAAAAACATTATAAAGTGCTCTGCCTTTCTTTCATAGATAACAGCAATAATTATATTATAGTATTAGAAATAGCCTACTACTGTTACTAAAGAGCTTATGCGTTTTGGAGGACTAACCGATACAGAAAGCTAAACATGATTTTGGTAATCACCAATGCTGTTAGTTTAGAGCAGCAGTGGCACAAACCTTACATCATTTGTTAAAAACCTTACATCATTTGTTAAAAACCTTACATAAATTTGTTTTAATAAATTTGTTAAGCACTATATATAGTGAATATAGTTTAAATCTCTTTTAAAATGTAAATAATAGTAAAGATAATAAAGACAGGTGAGAGGAATGTTCTGCAGGAACACGTTCACTTTGATCACGGTCATGTCTTACTGTCATTTTCCGATTATTTTCATAATCGCTAAAAATCGATTTTATCGATTAGTTGTTGCAGCCCTACTCCAATTCCTACTCCTGTAAAAGGACATACTATCATGACAAAATTAACAATTCGACTAACTCTCGCATGCTCTTTAAAACATTTTCCTCCCCCATTTGTCCTCCTCCTCCCACTCCTTCATCAACTCTAACAGCTGACAACTTTACCACATTCTTCATTAATAAAATTACTAACCTCAATGCACAATTCTTCACACCACAATCTATCAAGCACATCTTACCAGCAAACACAAACTCGTTCACATTCTTCTCTCCACTCTCTGAGGCAGAAGTCTCTAAACTCATCCTTTCTAGACATCCTACTACTTGTCCGCTTGATCCTATTCCATCTCATCTCCTTCAAGCTATTGATACTGACTACATGGACTGCTGGTGTGTGGTTGACTCAAGATACCCTGACTACGAGTCTACCCTTGTGAAAAATAAGTACACTTTAGCATACGTAAACTAGTATGTTATTACAGAAATACTAAAGCATATACTTAAGTGCAAATTGAATGTAATGTTTTCAGGCACTTAAATGCAAATTGAATGAAAATATATTACTTAAATTCCTTTTAAATGCAATTTAGCTGAATTTTAAAGCGAGATTTTTAAGTACATCTTAGGTGAGTGAAAATATAAGGTTACAAAATGCAATCTGAACGAAACTCATGTGCTGTAGCAACACTAACAAATGCACTGGAATGTTTTGCTCTAAAATATTTTAATAATCATTTTAGTAAATAAACATTTTAAATAAATGTATTTAATGTATTGTATTGTCAAGCATTTGGCAACCATTTATGTTAAACTAAAATGCACTTCCATGTCATTTCTGTTAAAAAAGTCACATGCCCCTCGGATGGCCAACTCCTGTAGTTTGGCCTTCTTGATCTTTGGCCTCGGCTAAACCAGCTGGCCACACTCTCTCTAGCATCAACATCTTCCAGACTTGACCCCTCTACACTGATTCTTATCAGATCTTCCACTGTGTCTGAATGAAGGGGTGCTCTAGTGCAGTGCTTCTCGAAGTGCAGTGCTTCTCGACCCCCCCCCTCTAAACCTATAAAAAAAATCCAGCGCCCCCATCCTACCACAGACTACCAAATATTTTCACTAAACATTATGAAAAAAAATAATTATTTACAGAAAAAAAACCTGTTCTGTCTAATTGTCTCTCTGTGCTCATACTGTATTTTAATGCAGCCAAATTCTCAATAAAACTGTTCTACTTTATATATTGTACTGTTTTTTTTGTCAGTCAACGGTATGAATATGAAATAGTGACTGAAACACAGCCCTTTAAAAATACATAACCAGCTCTCCCTTCCAAGAAGCTAGTCTGCACAAAAATCCTAATTTATCATTTTATTGAGCCGTTGTCTGATTAAATCAAATAATACACAATATAAGACAAGACAAAGACAATTCCTGTACTGTGATTTCAGCTATATTTGCATGTAAACTTAGAGAAGCAATAAAATCCGTTTTAACTGAATGGACTGCTCCTCTCAGACGCTCACTGAACAGAGCAGATGCAGAGATGCGTGAGCGCTGATCTCGCGCCATTGCAGCAATACCAACGATCAGAGAGACTCGCTAAAGTTTGTCCAAGAAGTCGCTAGATTTGTCACTAGTCGCTTTTTTGAAAAAAAAGTCGCTATAGGGGTCTGAAAAGGCGCTAAATCTAGCGACAAAGTCGCTAAATTGGCAACACTGCGCGCATCTCTACTACTCACCTCTCTCTCTGTGTCTGACTGCAGCAGCACACGCATAAAACGTACACACACGTACAGGAATATCTGGACCACTGCTAATCGGGGGGGGGGGAATGGGGGAGGTTCTGCCCTTCACTATCTCTGATTGGTTTAGACCACGATATGAGCCTAATGTGTGTCTGTTGTTGAACCACAGGGAGACTTTCAGAGTCATGGATACTTTTCTTTTCTTGAACGGCTGGTCGCACCAGTGCAACCGCAGATATTTTTAGTCGCACCATTGAGAAATTAGGTCGCACGTGCGAACCAAATTGGTCGCACTCTAGAGCCCTGCTGTATTTTCATAATCGTTGGAGGCCGAAATCGAAATCTAAACTGAATTTCAATTAATTGCACAGCCCTAATGTTTGTTATTACACATTTGTAATGATTCAGTTGCAATTGATTACATTTAAAAGAATTGTAATATCAACATACTTATATAACACTACAGTTAAAAATGACAATCAAGTAGTTTAGGTAATTGCATTTTTTAAAGAATACTTAAGTGTGTTCAGAAACAGGCTTGAAAATGTACTCTTAAGTGCACTTAAGTGGTCTTTTATTTTATTATTATTCTAAGTAGTTTTTTAATATACTTGTAAAACTTGACGTACATTGCTAGGGCACATTCAGTAATGCCAAGTTTAGCCGGATTTTTCACTTGCCGACAGGTTTTGATAAATCGCCGACAAATGCCTGAAATCGGATGCAAATCGGTGCTCATTCACACAAGTGATAATTCACTTAATTATAAGTGAATTATCAAAGATGCGATCTGATGGAATCACCGATGCGTCGCAGATACCCGTGAAATATTTGGCATGCTAAATATCTGGAGCTGTCAGCGATTCATAATAATGCTGTGTGAATGAGTTCTGACTGAAAAATCTATAAGGGGAGGACTTATAGACCATATTATCAGCGTGATCTTGCGTTATTTCCTTATCACTTCTTGTATGAGTCTGGCTGTAGTTTGCGGATCAGACAGAATTGTCGGCGACTCTTCCTATTGTAAAGTCATACCGTGTGTAACCTCTTGTCGACGATCCATCGTGCAATATGAACACATTAGCGACTGAATGCTACCCAGATAGTTGTGAAGTGTGAAAACAGCAGTGATCTGATGACTTTGAAAATCGTGCAGTGTGAACTCTGTGCCAACTCAATTCAATTCACTTAAGCCAGCATGAACTATTTTGTGATCAACCATCTGATGAAATGTAGACATATGAAAACAGAAATTCAAAAGCCAAACAGAAATACAACATCCAAATGGATGAATTTTACATAATTATGCAGCCAGTTTAAAAATCATGTTATGCTATTTATCTTTTGGAAGTGAATTGGTGTCATTCTAAAATGCTTCATTTTGGCCAAATTCTGAGGCTGCATTGCATGTATCTTTTATGTTGAAGGCAAGTTTGAGTGTCTGTGGAGGTCATTCCAAATCAGCCATTTATGAAGTGTAATATAGTTAGCATGTTGCCTTAGAAAGCATTTAGGATGTTGCTCACTGGGTTTTCACTTGGACTAGAGCTGTATATTAGACTAACGTCTTTAAAGGCAGAGTTTAAACCAGGTCTCAAGGCTTTTTATTTTGTTCAGATCCAATTCAATTAAATTTAGCATTTATATTATTCGGTTTTTCTGGTGTTCTTATGTGACATACTGTACTTCTAAAAGACAAACAGGTATTGGTTACATAGAGGTTGAGCACTTTTTGTGTTGCTGCTGTTTTCTGTGTATGTATTTATTGCTTTTCACAGCTAAATCAAATCTCAAGACAACTGCTCACAAGTCTTAAGTTTATCTGAAGTCAGTTGTTTTTCTCAGACTGGAGTTTTCATCTCAGTCATTTTCAGTTATGTTTCTCGTCTCTTTCTGCCCCTACAGCCATTGAGACTCAGAGCACCAGTTCAGAGGAATTGGTCCCCAGTCCTCCATCACCTCTACCCCCTCCACGTGTCTACAAACCCTGCTTCGTCTGCCAGGATAAGTCCTCGGGGTACCACTATGGTGTCAGTGCCTGTGAAGGCTGCAAGGTAAACATGCTATTCATCCCTTCATCCCAACCAAATGGAAGCCATTCAATAAATATTCAGGTTTTCTCCCCTGTACATTCTAGTCCCCTGGCCCCAGGTCTGCCTTCTAAACAAAATAAGGTTCAAACCCATTTGTGTTAAATTATTTACAGTGAGTGCTGTAGAATTTCAGCATAAGCTAAATGATCTTCTTTAATGTCGTCTGGAGGATTAATTCAGGTTTCACGGGTTCTTGCAGATATCTCAATGCATTCATGTTCTACCCAGAGCATATTCATATTCACACATTCAGAGTAAGTGATTGGGATTAACGTGTGAATCTCAATATTTCCCTTCTCACACAGCAGCTTAAAATAGTGGTTTGAATACATGCAGTGGAAATCAAGTCCATAATCTATTCATGAATATAACTGGTATCAAATAGTAACATAAAATCAAAGAAGGTGATGCCTATAACACTGTAAATATTTATCACACTTGACATGATAGGAGTCCAACTGAGGCGCAGGTTCCTCCGTCAAATCTTAGTTAATCGATAGTAGCTTTATACTGTAGTTGGGGTGGGAGAAAAAATCGATTCTCTGATGCATCGCGATTCTCTCTTCAACGATTCTGAACATTTCATTAGAATTTATTCTGAGCTTGGTATTTTTTTTTTTGCATATGGCATGTGTATGCGCTAGAGAGAATCGCGGCAGGCTTCATTGCACAGAATTTGCACTGTGAGGCACGTTAGCATTGCTTGACAGAGTATGCTTCCACCTGCTGTTATTTCATTGTTTTACTTTAGATATGCTTTCATTTCTGCCGTTTGGAATGCAGTACATATTAGATGTACTTTTATACAAAATTGATGTACACACAGTCTGTTATATTTTTAGAGCAGGACAAAACATCTGATATATCAAAATAGATCTGTGCATTAGTGTGAATGCAGCCTGTTAAAGCTGCCACTGTATTTATTTAATTTAGTCATTTAGCAGACGCGTTTATCCAAAGGCAGCCCTTGTCCCGTTAAGGGAAGCAGGCATTCGCGTTCTCAACTACCTCAACGACTGGCTCATACTGGCCCAGTCTCGAGCACTGTTGTGCGAACACAGGGATACAGTGCTCAGTCACCTCAGCCGGTTGGGGCTTCAGGTCAACTGGGAAAAGAGCAAACTCTCCCCTATGCAGAGAATCTATTTTCTCGGCATGGAGTTGGACTCGGTCAACCTCACAGCACGTCTCTCAATAGAGCATGCTCAGTCAATGCTGAGCTGCCTGGAGTCTTTCCAGCGCAAGAGGGCAGTTCCACAGAAAAATTTTCAGAGGCTCCTGGGGCATATGGCATCCGCAGCCGCTGTCACGCCACTCGGATTGCTTCATATGAGACCGCTTCAGCGTTGGCTTCATGACCGGGCCCCCGAGATGGGCATGGCGACACAGCACGTTCCGGGTCTCAGTCATCCCGTCCTGCCACCACACCTTCAGCTCATGGTCGGATCTTGCTTTTCTTCAGGCAGGAGTTCCCCTAGTTCAAGTGTCCAGGAATGTTGTTGTATCAACAGATGCCTCTACCACGGGCTGGGGTGCCATGTGCAATGGGCATGCAGCTGCGGGGCTCTGGACAGGGCCCCAGCTGCAGTGGCATATCAATTGCCTCGAGT
Source organism: Oxygymnocypris stewartii (assembly GCA_003573665.1). Lineage (NCBI taxonomy): Eukaryota > Metazoa > Chordata > Actinopteri > Cypriniformes > Cyprinidae > Oxygymnocypris > Oxygymnocypris stewartii. The sequence continues at coordinate 460,735 of QVTF01019772.1, forward strand.
TGCTGGCAGTATGGCTTGCTCTGCGCCACTTCAAAACGCTGCTACACGAGAGGCATGTACTGGTCCGTACGGACAACACTGCGACCGTTGCGTACATCAACCACCAAGGCGGTCTAGGCTACGTTCGCATGTCGTAACTTGCCCGCCATCTCCTTCTTTGGAGTCAGAAGCCTCTGAGATCGCTTCGCGCCGTTCATGTCCCAGGCGAGCTCAATCGTGCTGCCGACAAGCTCTCACGTCAGCTCACCTTTCCGGGAGAATGGCGACTCCACCCCGAGGTAGTCCAGCTGATTTGAAAATGCTTCAGGGACGCTCAGGTAGACGTGTTTGCCTCCCCGGACACGTCCCACTGCCAGCTGTTTTACTCCCTGTCCAAGGGGACCCTCGGCACAGACGCACTGGCACACAGCTGGCCTCGGGGCCTACGCAAATATGCGTTTCCCCCAGTGAGCCTTCTCGCACAGACCCTGTGCTAGGTCAGGGAGGACGAGGTGCAAGTCTTTTAGGTGGTGCCTTACTGGCCCAATCGGGCTTGGTTCCCAGAACTGATGCTCCTTGCGACAGGCAAAATTTGCCCCCCGCCTTGCCAAATTCCTCTGAGGAGGGATCTCCTTTCTCAGAGAGAGGGCACCCTCTGGCACTCGCGTCCAGACTTGTGGAATCTCCACGTGTGGTCCCTGGATGGGAAGTGTAGGTTCTAGGTGGGCTACCTCCAGCGGTAGTAAACACTATCACTTCTGCCAGGGCCCCGCCTTCAAGACATGCTTACAGGCTGAAGTGGAAGCTGTTCGTCGATTGGTGTTCTCCCCGCTGGGAGGACCCCTGTAGATGCTGATCGCAGTCATGCTCTCTTTCCTGCAAGATGGGTTGAAGCGAAGGCTTTCTCCCTCCATCCTCAAAGTGTATGTTGCCACTATTGCCGCACATTACGATGCAGTAGACGGTAAGTCTGTGGGGAAACACGACATGGTCATTAGGTTCCTCAGAGGGACGAGGAGGTTAAATCCTCCACGTCCTCATCTGGTACCCTCTTGGGATCTCCCCTCGGTCCTGACGGCCTTGAAGGGGGACCCCTTCGAGCCTCTGCAGTCAATAAAGCTTATGTTTCTGTCATTGAAGACAGTGCTCCTCGTGGCGTTGGCCACGGTCAAGAGGGTAGGGGACCTGCAGGCATTTTTGGTCAACGATTCGTGCCTAGAATTCGGACCGGGTAACTCTCACGTTGTCCTGAGACACTGGCCTGGATATGTGCCCAAAGTTCCCACCACGCCCTTCAGGGATCAGGTGGTGAACTTGCAAGCGCTGCCCCGAGAGGAGGCAGACCCAGCCATTGCTCTGTCCTGTCCGCGCCTTGCGCATCTACGTGGACCGCACGCAGAGCTTCAGGATCTCTGACCAGTTCTTTGTCTGCTTCGGAGGACAGCAGAAGGGGAATGCTGTTTCCAAACAAAGACTTGCCCACTGGATAGTGGAGGCTATAGTCTTGGCCTATCAGGCCCTGTGTTTACCATGCCCTCTTGGTGTGAGCGCACATTCTACGAGAGGCGTTGCTTCCTCTTGGGCTTTGGCGTGGGGTGCCTCGATAGCAGACATTTGTAGAGCTGCCGGCTGGGCGACACCTAATACGTTTGCGAGATTTTATAATATCCGTATAGAGCTGGTGTCCTCCCGTGTACTTGTCTCGGATGGCCAGTAACACTGGAACCTGCTCGGTGTCAATCACGCTTGCTGCGCCATTCCCCTCTATGGACCAGATACGTGCGCTTTGTTGCTTCTCAGTTCAGTTCCCCACGGCGAACCCTGTTGAAGTTCCTCCCTCACCCTCGGCAGTCAGGCGTGGCGGAGAGCCAGATGCCAAGTCCAGCACTCGTGTGTTGCTCAAGGTCAGCCCTTGTGCTGGGCTAGGTGCCGTGTGTAGTCATTCCCCTTCGGGTGATCCCACATGTGTATTCTTCCACGGTACGGCTCCCCTCACGGTGAGCCCGTGTCTTTCCCTGGCAGAGACCCTGCCCTCTCTGCTGTGTAGCTATCTCACCCCAGGCTTCTACCTCAGAGACTCCCATATGTAGTACTGCCCTTGGTCAGTCCATATGTGTAATCTCCACATGGTACCTCCTTACGCAGGATGTGGCTCCGTAGCATTCCCCTACTTGTAGTACGCTTTCCCAGTGTTATCCTACCCACTGTACTGAACAGCAGTGGCTGTCATCTCTGCCTAAGCCCTGTCTTATCTTCCATCCCAACTGGTGTGGGGGGACTTGCCGGCTTCTGCAGGGCACTGGAGGGGGTCAGCAATAGTGGCGTTTTCCAAGGGATCCCATTAGTCAGTCACACTGACGTTACGTCTCCGTTCCCACCTTCAGGGAACGAGGGTTACACAAGTAACCAAGACGTTCTCATTCATATATATTTATCAAAATAATTGTTAGCTACTTGAGAAAATTATTAATGTAAGCAGTTATTAGACTTATTAGAATACATATCCATATCCACAGTCATTCTGTGCCATGTGACAAGAAAGAAGGAGAAGATAAGTAGCATATTTATCTAGGCCATATTGCCTTTGAATGGGTGACATTAACAGCTTCAAAGGATTAGAATAAGGATTATAGGGTCTTTCAGTGTCATATACAGTATATGTCCCTCTGGGCACTGCGCCATTGTAAAGAACTTGTTCTGAGGATGAACTTCATGGAATAATAGGCAGTCAAGGGTGCTCTATAGCCACAGGGTCTAAAATCACACCCGCACTTATGTTGGGTTTTTATGTTTTATGGTGACTTTCCATAGTCAAAATGATTTTATACTGTACTAACTGTATCCTGTAACCCTACCCCTAAACCCTCATAGAAAGCACTGCATTTTTACATGCAAAAAAAAAAATATATTATTAAGTATGATTTATAAACTGTTTTCCTCCTGGAAAGAAAGAAAGAAAGAAAGAAAGAAAGAAAGAAAGAAAGAAAGAAAGAAAGAAAGAAAGAAAGAAAGAAAGTAAGGTAATTGTTCCATGTATGAATGTGTGTCTGACATGGGATACTTGCATTTGTTGCATTTGGATGCTGGTGTGGTCTGGATATACAGTCACAAAGACACAGAAATATAACCACACATGAATATCACAGACACACTACTACATAATGGAGTGGATACACTAGATTTGAAGCCTACAGCGAATATATAGACAAGATATAATGTCACTCTCTAAGGTTACTGTTTTGAATAAATAATACATTCTAAATAAATAACGAAAGTGTTAAATATACCATGTACTTCTGTTTTATGAAACACTGCAGACTATGCAGCATGTCTTTTCAATATAAGTGTCTTTTTTAAACAGGGATGTGCATTTTTGTCATTTTGACTGCTCATTATGTCAATTAAGTTTTTTTTTGCTGTAAGCTTTTGTTATTGTGGCAAATTGTGTCTATTATTTTTTTATTACTTTTAACTACTCAAATGTTTGGCTCATAATGTATCTGATTTCTAATTTTCTGCCTGGTGATTCACACACATAAAGCCAAAAAGATTGTGAGCCCAAAGACACAACTGATGCATGTGGCTCTCTTCTGCTCATTTGCATCATTTGCCATGAGCATGCTTTGTTTGATATTGGGTTGGAGATCTGATTTGAATTGGAAACATATGGCTGAGCATACGTGTATGCATATGCATACAGAAAAGACACATCTCAAGCTAAGCCAAGTAAGGGCGCCAGACTTGCGGTCTGGTTGCTTTGACTCTGTAATCCTTTTTGACATTGGCATCTTTCTGACATGTGTCCTCTGTCTTTCTCGTGCTTTAAACTTGCTGTCCCTCACAAGTTTTCATAAACTTTGAGAGATTAAGAACACTTTGAATCGAGGATGAATCACTGGCATCTCTTCCTTTTCTGTTACCTGGATGTGTGTTATGTTCACAGTGTGAGTTATAGGCAAATCATACTGTGGTTTTAAAGCAAAACATACCTTCTGGAGTTTGTGTGGATTGAGCACATACTGAAAACACTGTATTTCTGGTATAGGACAGAAGAGAGCACAGCTCATTCACTTTGAAACTGCAGGTTCCATATTTATTCTATTAAATCACAGCCTTTGCAGTTTATTAATCATTGCTTTTATGACTACAAGGTCATATCAAAATTGTGATGATTTTTTATAGCCCTACTTTCAAACTACTTTGAATTAACGATTAACTTGAAATATACCTTTATTTCTATGTTTTCAAATAATTTTGTAATGCTTTGACAAAGTCAAATGCTTTTTCTAATCTCTTATGAAAAATGAGTGTTCTTAATTGTAGTAAATGTACACTTGTAGTTGAAACTAGGGGTCGACCGATATGTGTTTTTCAGGGCCGATACCGATACCGATTATTACAGATCAAGTAGACCGATAACCGATATTTTGAACCGATATACGTGTCTGGTGTAAAAATGAAAATTAATAATAATAACAAGAGCTCTGACAAAAAATGTTCTTTAAATGCTTTTAAACATGTCTTTAATTCTGAAAACTGTTAATAACAACATTAAATAAACAGTAATATTAATAATAACATAAGTGCAGCGATCACCCAGAAGCATTCTGTAAACATTTTGTAAAACTTAAAGTAAACGTATTTAGCGTATTGTGTGATTATTCTCAACAAAAGTTGTAATAATTGTTGTAGTTGTGTTACGTATACAGTAATATATTCGGCTAAACCGAACTTATATTTTGACAGGTTGCCATGAGGACCTTTTAAGTTTCTGTAGCCTATATATATATGATATGACGATCGTTTTACTCAAATGAAACGGTCAAATGCTCATGAAGTGACTCTCCGAGCAGTTCTGGGGATGTTGTTCATGTATTTATGTCCTCATTTAGTGAGACGGCAGATGCTGAAAACACCGCGAGCATCACACGCTCGAGTATGTATGTGTGCAGTAAATGAAACCGCACGTCTGTCATTCATTAACAGAGATGCAGAACATGCAGGATTCATATTTAAATAGTGTTTTTGCGGCTTAATATTTATAGATACTAGTCCATAGCGCGAGTCGGTTTAAGTGTACTGACCTACTTTTGATTAATTCATCCAAACTTCGACACATTCCGTGACATTCCGCGTTATACGGTAAAGTCCATTATATGACTGCATTCCGCGATTCCGCCCGCATTTTCCGCATCGCGGACATCATAGTGGATTGTGATTTATTGCAACTTCAGCAACTTCAGCTGCTGCCTTACCTTTGAGAGACAACTGATGCGTGATCACTGAGGCAGCTCCAGTTCAAGTGCTTTCGGTGTGAGACTGCCTTCAGTTTTCCGCGTTGATTGGTCGGACTCGTGACTCTCTACATATCAGATGAGCGGTGGGCGGAGATTGCTCTACACAGAGTGTTGAGCTCAGACAGGCTGCATCGAGCCAAATAGTGCATTTAAACATTAAATAATTGCACCTGTATTATTTATTCACCAATAAATAATATCACCTGTAAATAGTATGTTTGTTTGCATAAAAAAAAAAAAAAATTATTATCGGCAAATCTGTTTTGAAAATGGCCGATATCGATAATCGTAAAAATGCTTAATATCGGCGCCGATAATCGGCCAGGCCGATAATCGGTCGACCCCTAGTTGAAACGTACTTGCCTATAATATAATATTACTAGCCACACTTTAAGTACACGTTTGAAAAATGCTCTTTGCTATTCTGTTAAATTAGTTTTTAAATTAAAGTACATTTTAAAGTCGTTGTTTAATAAAACAAGTATGTTGTTAGTATGTTGACTAGCATACTAAAGCACATGTAAAGTACATGTTTGCAGTTTCAACTATTGTGTGTGTGTGTGTGTGTGTGTGTGTGTGTGTGTGTGTGTGTGTGTGTGTGTTCACTGCTGTATGTGTGTGTGTGTGTGTGTGTGTGTGTCAATATTACGTGTGATCATCGTTAACAAGGTATGTTAAATATACTAAATTGCAACTTCAGCGTTACAAATGTATAATTACAAATACATGACAAACAGGTTTCAGTAGAAATTACATTAAGATATATTTTAATCACCATAAATGCTTGTGTCAGGTGGTGTGGTGCTCAAGCACAACAACCAAAGCTCACCATATAAACAGTCTTGATAACACTTTAGAAAAGTGCCCTCTTTAATCAATAACTACACAGGGACAAATGACTAATGCACTTTTAACATTCTAGTTACTACTAATAACTAACAAGAAATTTTTAAGTAAAAGCGCTCTGTTGAAAGTGGTAGTTCACTATCAGTAATCTCCTGGAGAACTACTAAGAGGTGCTACACACAGGTTCATAGTTAATTAATGCATCATTTATAATTAACGTGAGGGTCATGGTAACCAACTAGTAATGACGCGAGTATTACCAACCCCTTCAAAAGCATTTACTATTTATTTGTATCAGCATTCTGTGAAATTAAAAAGTATGACAACTCCCTAATATTGACTGAAGTCAAAATATACATTTTCAAATAGATTTTTCAATTTTCAGTTTTTGTTTACTAAAAGTTTTCTGTTGCTTTTTTCTCAATTGGCTTGTTGTTAAAAACAGTACATTCCACTGACCACACTGCACTTCTATCCCTCACAGCTTCATTTTCATTCCTGTATAAAATTAAATATGGCGCTACTCTGACAAAGGTCTATTGTTCTTTTGAAATTTAATATTATGATGTGCTTAAGTCCCACTTAAAAAAGCCCAACTAGCTGCAAATGTAAACTATAATATATTTTACTATCAAATAACATGCTATTACGTGTCCAAAACATTACATTCAGTACTCTTTTTTTTAAATAATCTAAAGTGTACTTCTTTTTTACAAGGAATTGTGTAGTTCAGAGAAATATGCTTTTAAATTTCTTTGTAATACCAACCAGCATACAGATTTTATATATATATAAAATTGCAGTGTAACAAACTGTGCAGCTTTCAGGAAAATGTTGTCCTCAAGTTTTGCCTCACCATAGAAGCAAGGTCTGCATCATAATGCTTGCACTTTTAATTATCTTATTGATGTGGCCATTAAAATTCTGCATTACACATTAATATACTTTAAGGAATGTTATGCACTGTTCTCCTTGACCTTCATGAGCTAATGTGCGTGGAGAATTTATGCATTACATTATTAAATTAAGAGCCTCAAGTATGTCATGCAATGAAAGTAACAAGAGCAGCCTTCTTCTAAAAGCATCAACAGGACAGATACTGTAAGTGTAAAGAGTGTATATTTTTGTCAGAAGGACATACTGTTCCCACAGAGTGGAACTGGCACCAAACTATAGAGGACACTGCGATACTGCTAGGGACTATATTTGCCTCCTTAAATTGAAATCAGCAGGCATTTTTACCTTTATTATGCCTATGATTTATGCCTTTTATATGCATCATCTTTTATGTCAAATATTGACATTTAAACAACAAATTCAGTTAGAATAATAAGACACCGTAGGACTGTCACCAAATCAAATTAAATCAATGTCAACAAGATCCATTGATCCCCACTGCAGCAGTGGCCTTTAGGTCTGTAAATATATATTTCTAACTGTAGTAGTTGTATAACGCTGTCATTATTATGTCCCCTTACTCGTTTACTCATTTAACATTAATACAAGATACATTGAGATCAGTTCGCGACCACACTTGCTCCTAAGCTTCTATTAGTCCAATCTGATAAATGGCTTCTTGAAATGTGGCTCTTGCAATGTTAATATTTCTCATAAGCAACAAAAATGACAGCACATAATCAAAGAGAGTTGAGCAAATTTGATGTTTGCACCAGTTCGACCAAAGTGTAATGTAACCAAATTAGTGGCACCAGCAGGAACAAAGCTCACACAATACAACTATTACGTCTCTTTATGAAAGGTGCAAACAATGAGTGCACAAAGTATCCAGAATATAACAGTTTGTTTAAATAAGCATCTTCTTGGAATTTTCAGTGTGAACTCTCTCTGTTTATTCTACAAAACATTCTGGGATGTTGATTCTGATTCTGGGACAGGAGACGTTCTAGAGCTGAGGTCTCCATATCTTAGAGACACAGAGAACAGATATAGAGGAAGTACCCGTCTTTGAACTTCTACAGCATCACCTGACCATCAAAGAAAGTGAGTCTGAAATAATGATTGGGTTTAGAGATGCCAGAGGTGTCCTCCTCCTGACACTTAAAAATAGTTTTATTTGATTAACCCTGTAATGCTATTTGTTTGAAAAGGTGTGTGTTTTGGGCATGAGGTGTGAGCTCTTTTAAATTACTGTCCACAGACATTAGGAGGGAAAGCAGTCTAGCATACTTTTTAAAAGATTACTTGAGTGGAAGGGATGTACTTGGAAAGAATATACTTACAACGTAAGTGCAAATTAAATGTGAAGTTCTCTGGGCACTTAATTTCATGATAATTGTGATTAAATGAAAACATATTTGGTAAAATTAAGAGTGTTTTTGACCCACTTAAGACTTGAAAACCTCTCTTTGCAATTTTAAATGTACTTAAAGTGCACACAATTAATCCAAGTAAAATTACACTTATATGTCCTGGTGTCATGAAAGTAATGATTAATAAACTGCAAAAGGCTGCGATGTAAATAAATAAATATGGAACTTATTTCAAAGTAAATTAACTCTGCTTCAAATTCTAAACAATTTACAGTTTTTTACAATTGTCAGGCAAAATGTATCCAACTGATTGTAAAAAAAAAATGCAGTTTATTTGAATATGTATAATCTCTGATAAGTACATAAAATGAAGACAGAAAATATACTTATTTTTATTTTTAATATGTATACTACTGGCAAACTTGTTCTTTTTTGCAGTAAAAAGTTTTTTTTGCAAGTAAAGATGGAATGATATAAGTAGCTCATTAACACAATTTGCTGTAGATTTGAGAGAGAAACGTCTCACGCTGATGAATAAATAAATGTGGGTTGAAAGATTGGATTCGAGAGTGTAGCTTCTTCCTAGATGCTTTCTTCTTCACACAGTAGTGGAGTGCAGGCCTTTTGTTATTGTGTTTTGGAGATCCATTATGTTTCATCTCATGTAATCTGAGAGTAAAAGGAGCACTTGTGAAGAAATGTGTGGTAATGACAGGTGGGCTATTATTCCATTATTAAATCAGGAATATTTATTTGAGAAGTGGCTCAGCAGTGTGCAGGCATGTGGCATGCATTAAGTTCACTTAAATCCAAATCCAGCTCAGGTTATTTCCCTTTGATTCCTATTTCCTATCCAATTAAAGGGAAAGCAGGCCAAAAAAGTAGGCCAGTGTCACAAAGTCACAATTATATTAGCAAGAAACAGTTCTCTAGAATACCTGATTCTGATTGGTCAATCGTAGCATACCCGCTACTAGCACTATACTTTCATGCCCCTTGCATCACACACACACTTCTTGTTTCTTACTAATATAATTGGTTCTTTGCATCTTGCAGCTCAATTTTTTATTACATGTAAAATAAAATCAGAGAATTACAGTATTTATGCTACTTTCACTTTGTATACAGTTGTTTTGTACATTTTGGGATTATTTTGATAGTTTTTTATTCTTAAATTGTACTTTATACTTTAAGAATACTATAAGAAAATATGCTGGTAATATTTTAAAATAGTAATAATTAGCAGCGTGAGTTAACATTATCCATATGTCTTGTTTGAACTTGTTTGTCAGACTAAGTGAAGTCTGACAAACAATTCGAAGTGAATTAGCTTCGAATATTATTTAGTTCATGCCCTGTAATTTACGTGATAGTTATTGGTCAGTAATGATAATGATCATGTGGCTAAGTGTTTGTGTGATCATGTCTGTATGTGAGACCAGACATTTGGCACTGTTTCAGATCCATATCTCTCTTTGTTAAGTGCCAAGCCTTACACACACTTACGACCCAGGCTTTCCCAGCGATCCGCTTCAGTTTCATCAAACTTTAATGCCATGTCATTTAGCCGTACGGACACAGTATAAAGTGGTTTCATGTTACGCCATTGTTCCCTGAACTTCAGCAGCAAATGGCTTCTTTAAAATGTCCAGAGATTTTGGTCCTGTCGGCTGTGTAATTCAGTCTGACGGGGATGTTTGTGAACCTTTCTTACAGTGAGGGACACTGGAGGTCTTTAGGGTCTGTCACTGATATCTCATGCATATACCCCTGTAGACCTGCCATTTAATAAGACTAATGCTCATTTATCGAAACAAGGGAAATGTTACAACTAAGAGGTTACTCTTTTATAACTAAGAAGGCTCAATTGAATTCTCAGTTAAGGTTAAATGTTGACAAGTTAAAATGAGACAGTTATCTTATGCTAATAGACTGGCACATGAGGCTGCCACAGTGCATTAGCATTTTTTTAAGAGCTGCGAGGGGTGTAAAATTACTCAAGCCATCTGTGTTGTTCGCCCTCTCCAAGAATGAGATAAGAGCTCAGTGGATTGCTGCTTAGAGACTTACAGAGCAAGAGACATTGAGCACAAGGGAGGTGTAACCTACAGTCTCTCGTCTATTAGTTCCTGTTCCTGTGGCTCAGTGGTAGAGCATTGCGTCAGCAGCGCAAAGGTTGTGGGTTCGATTCCCAGGGAACACACATACTGACAAAAAATGTATAGCATGAATGCACTGTAAGTCGCTTTGGATAAAAGCGTCTGCTAAATGTAAATGTATTAGGGCATTAAAATGGTTCTGTTCGTCTAGCTGTCCAGTTCTTACTCTTGTTATCTTTTGTGGTTTCATGTTCTTGGAAGGGTTTTACAGTGCCTCGCACATGAGAGCCGCGTTTTTAAGATGCCGTGTCAAGTTAAAAGATGTCACCAATGTCAGTTCCAAAGCAGTGGACCGATCAGAAGAACTCGGACGGGGCAAGCGTTGCAAGTTTCTGTTTACAGTACAGGGCTCGTAAAAATGTCAAAATCCCTGGTAGCCCTTCGGACAGGTACTCTTCAGATTTTGGTTGCCTGAAAATGTATTTAACTAGCCCAAATAAAAAATATATATATTTTTTAATATATTGAGAATCAGATAAGTCTAAATGTCAATAAAAAACATGTTCAATACACAAATATCAACAAATATCAATTAAATAATTTTATTTCACTATTTACAGGGTATCTGCAGAATTAAAAATCTATTTAAGGGGATTTTTGAACCTTTTTAAGAGCTGCACAAGTAAAATTAACATTTTATGAGTGGGGTTAGACAATGTCTATGGTAAAAATTTTAAGCAATAAAATGACGTGATTTACAGTTTAGATACAAGTTTTCACCCACACACACACACACAAAATCTTATAAAATGTCATTTCAGCTTTTAAACCATTTTTATGAAAAGGGACAAGTCAAACATATTATTATATTCATTTAAAACAAATATTACAGTCTTAAATGTAAAGATTTTTAGAAGGCATATTAACTTCTTTCACATTTACAACTCTATGTTTGCTGCATAAAAACATGGGTCGATATTCGCATTGATCTGAACATAAGAAAAGCACACTGGAAATGCAGATTCACTCTCTGACATGAGGTGGCGCTTTAGGAGCAAATATAGTGGCTTCTCCGGTAACGGCTGTTCACAAAGCAGCACTGCATCATATACGTTGCTTTATCAGGCATTATAGGCAAAATGAAATGAAAATGCCAACGACACGTTTCTGAGGACAGACGGTTCCTTTCAGAGACACATAAAGACATATTAACACATAAAGACATCTTCGCCACGTTTTGACTTTGAAATGTACAGCGCTCATATTTATTCAATGAAAGCATTGCCTTTTGACGTTTAATCCAGAATTGTTGTCTTTCCGTCACCAACTGTAAGACCTCTTGAAATTGTAATTAAGACTTTTATTATACCATTTAACGTATTTAAAACTTTTTATGGCCTTACATTTTATACAAGTAAATTGATAGTTTTAAGGACCCGTGGGAGCCCTGAATTTAAGATAGCAGTTATACATTGTGATGGCCCGACTGGAAAACACAATGGCTTCGGGATGTCGTGCTGGCGATTTAGCGAGCCCTGCAGTAGCAAGTTGGCAAAACAACTGTTTTATTTGACAGCAACATGGCGGAGGAGGCGCTCATAGTGGCTGTGTCCGAATACCCTGAATTATATAACATTTCTTCAAGCGATTATTTTCTATGTCAAAATTTGTATCTATCAATTTAGCTGTTTGCCTATTTATATTATTTCCGTTATGCTGTTATTCCATTGTCGTTATTGCATCACATCTCAAAAGTGCGTCTCAAAACCCTTGCCTTCTACACTGTGCTTTTATAAAAACCATTCCTGAGCGCTGCATCTCGTGTTTTTAGACACAGAGATGCATTCTGTGTGAATGGCCCCTAAGGGTTTAGTGCGAGAGAGGGGCCCAGTGCAGCCAAAATATTTTGAAATTACTCAAAATGACAGGAATGTATTTTTTTGTTTTTGTTTGGTTTTTGGGGGGAATTTATAGACATTTATATTTTGAATTACCCATTGTATTGTGTTGCGTTTAAGGGTTAAATAAAATGTAAATGAACTTAACAGAAAATGGCCAATACCAAGACCGTTTCAGTTTTTGACAGATTTTTTTCTTACACTATAGCCAGGCCCGTAGTCAGCTTTGAGGTCACCGAAGTCCGGACCACCATACATTTCTCATGTTCAAAAACAAAATTTGTTCTCTGAATGACAAATTTGCTGTTATTCTCTTCATATGAATGTTTACATGACATGTATAATTCAGTTTAGACAGTTTTCAAGAATGTTTAGCGTCCGTGGTATGAAAATGAGACGCTGCCGGAGTGAACAAGTCTTCTTGAGAGAGTTGCGATCGAGGGCGTGGGCACAGCGATCCAGCTATTTTAAGCATTTTTTTGTACATGTCTTTTCCACTTAATTTGACACTTTAGAAAGTTGATAAAGTAGTGTAGGGTCAGCGATATCTTTATATTATCTAATTTGCAAAAGATTAGAAATAATTTTGGTTTATTTTTATTTATTTTTCGGTTTTTGTTTGTTTCAATAGCAATATCTGGCAACACTGCATCGCTGGCACATAAACTGACAGTAATCAAAAAATAATCAAATCCCATGGACAGGTTATTGCTGACAGGATAGCACATTTGGTCAGAAACATTATCAACAGTAGCATTTGCCACTAGTTCACAGATCTGTAGAACAAGTAGGTTCCAGCATGAAATGAAATATGCAAACACTAGCCATGTATAATTCTTTGGTATGTCATTCAGTAGTAAAATTAGTTAATTTAAATTAGATGTTAAACGTATCATCTATATAGCAATGTTATTAATAAAAACTGTAACAGTAATATTTATTGTTGCATGAATAATAAACAGCTGATATTATCCACCCCTAACTATAGTAATGTTTAAAAAAAGAAATGTATGCAATAAATAGGGTATTATTAAAAAATAATCATCCCTCCAAAACAGAGACACTTCATTTAAAGCATTTATAGTGTTTATTAGGGATGCACCGAAATGAAAGTTCTTGGCCGAAGCCGAACAAAATTAAACACTGGGGCCGAATACCGAACACGGTTTTTCAAAATGTTTCTCCCCCATGTAGGCCTATTTTGATTTTTTTTTCCACTATTGCGTAAATTAAATAGCCAAAATCAGCTTTTTACTCTTTTGTCCTGCTTTCCAAAAAAATAAAAAATGTCCTTAACACTGACCATTTTTATACATCCTATCAGACATTATACCAAACAAAGCTCAATATAACTTAAAATTAATAAGTTAGTAAAATAATATTTTTGGGCCATTTTTGAGACCCCCCTTCTTGAATCAGGCTTGTATTTTTTTCTGTACAAATAAATGCAGCCTTGCTGAGAAGAGACTTCTTTTAAAACATTAGAAAATATTACAGATCCCAATTTGAACACTATTGGTGAATGTTAAAGTAAATGTATTAATACAGCTGTTGTAGGGTAATTATTTATATCATTATTATTGTCTTACATTTTATTTTATTTTACAGAACAAGAGTAAAATTACAATTCTAACATTAATGAATGTTGATGGAGCTTTTATTTTGGCGGAAATATGCAGGAACCAGGAAGTGCTTCTGTTTGTTGACGACAGCATGCAGATATTTCTCAGATATATCTCATTACGAATTTGGGAAGATGTTTGTCACACGTATCACATTGTCATAAGCCTTTAAAAAAATGATAAAAATGAGCAAATGACGAGTAAGTGTTTCAGCGCAGAATTTCCTCGCGCTTTGGACTTGGACCCTGGTGCCACGAGCTCGTGCAGCGCTGTTTGAATACATGCCATTCGTGCGTGTTTTAGAAAACATAACGTTCTGTAGTTTATTTGCTTATCCATTTTACGATTTCAATCATCACAGTAACCAGCAACAACCACCCCTTCCTCTTCTCATTGGAGACATGAGAAGCAGCGCTGAACAGTCTCTCGCTGTCAGTGTTTCGTGCTAGTAATGATGTCTGCGTCTCTCTCTCTCTTTGACAGTTTTAAATGCTTCCACACTGCAGACGTGTTTGCTGCGTTAGTGCTCGCTTCTATTTGATCGCGTAACGTCATTGTTCGGTTCAAATTATTCGGTCTTTTCGCTTATTCGGCAGAACACCGAAATAGTTTTTTTCCTATTTTCGGCCGAACTATTTCGGTTGCCGAACATTCGGTGCATCCCTAGTGTATATATTTAGTTGTATTTGTAGAGGTTATTATAGCACTCATATTTTCATTTTCTATTGAACGTGAAAATATGTTCAAACATTATTGTTTCCTTCTGTGTACTTCTGTTTTATTTTTTCTCAGTGTCTCTCTCTCTCTCCCTCTCTGGTCTCCTGTGTCCTCTCTATTTTCGTTACCCATGATAAGATGTCTGTGCGATTAGGAGTGAAAGTTGATCCTGTCCTGGGCCCGTACTGAATGCTCAGACAACACAAAACGCCAGAGCAAGCGGGACGGAATGGAGACGAGAAGTGGGGTGGGTGGGAGGTAAATAATTGATGAGCGGCACTTTTTTTAATCTGTAAATGAGAAGCCCAGACACACTATCTGTACCCCATTAAGATAACAAGATGGAAGATAATGATCCTAGGTAAGACACAGTTTACATTGAGAGAGCTCCTCAGGTATAGCACTCAGTTTTTGTTAGCCGCTTTTGTTAAGGATGGATAAACCATGTGAAGTGAACCAGCACTTATCTCCATATCACTACAGAGAGCTGGACAATCATCAAAGATCCTCTCACACACAGACAGATCTGGCATTATCTTGTCCATTAATCTGTGCTGTTTACATGCCACCTGTTGTAAGTCATCTGAGAACAGAAAAGTCTACAGAAGGAGCCTCAGCCAGGATAGCAGTCGGTTATCAAAGAGGCAGGACACACAGTTCAACATAATCTGACATCTTCTCTACAGCAGGGGGGGGGGCCCTGTAGCCTTGAGGGATTAGTGTAGTAATCTTTCTTTTCTTTTTTTTATGGTACACAGACACCTTTTCTCATTTAATTCAGTTTGGGCTTTAGAACCAAGTAAAATGGTAAAACTGAGTGGCATAGATTCAGCATCACAACTAAAAAAATATATTGTAATAGAATAAAAGATTAATCACAGGATTTTAGGAATCTATATTGAGATATTTAAAATTATCTTGATTCATCCCCCCAAAAACTTTCTTTGTTACTATTGTAACTTCCATTCCCTGATGGGGGGAGTGAGAAATTGTGTCAATATAGTGACACTAGAGGTTGCCCACAGGAGTACCAAACAACACTAATGATTCAGAAAAGCCTAATGAGATTTGGCGAATGGAATTTGCATGCCACTCCCCCAGCCATATGTGTATAAAAGGAGGCATCTTGCTCCTCTTGTTTGGGTTTGTGGTGAGAAGCCCCCAGTGGGTAGTTTAGTGTTGTTGAAGGAGGTTTCATTCCCTCCATTAGGGAAAGGAGGATACATTAGTAACCAAAGATGTTACTTATCTGTCACTCACTCACTGTATCGACGGAGTGACACTAGGGGTCGCTATGCTAACTAGCTGAACTGTTATGAGGTTTGGCAGTGCAGATGCAGGCAGGCCACTACATGTCTAACAACAAATGCACAAAACCCATGGCGTAACAGCTCCCACCATACCAAGCAAGTTGGCATAGTCCCACCACCACAGGGGAGCCATAAAAGACCATATGTACAAGAGGTTGTTCTAGCTGCCTTTTTTTCAGAAGTTTGCACTGGGGAAAGGCGTTAATTTTCCTATGCAGAAAAAAGAACACCTGCCTGAGAAGGGGAAGCACTGCAGCCACAGTGAGTGGTGGTAGAGCAATACTCTGCCCAGGGGAAGACAGAGAGTTTACCTGCAGGGAAACCGAACAGTGGAAAATACATAATTTGATATTACTGTTAGAGAATCAGCACATATGAAGCAATTAACTCAAGGACAACGGCTCATCTGAAAAGGGGAATAACATGAATAGTGGGCTGGTAGGAAAAATCCTCTACCAAATTGGCTACTGGTAAGTGCTGGAGAATAGGAAGGGGTCCAGGGTTTGCCGGATATGGAGAACACACATGGATGGAAAAGTGCACATTAATCATATCAGAGAGGGGAAAGGAACTAAATGCAAGGGAATCTCTCAACTAGTTGCCCGTAAATGACCTATTTACACCCATTAATACTAAAGAAAAAAATGGAGCAACTTGTGAAAGTCTTGTGAAATTATTGGGTGTAGAAAGATACCATTTGCTAGTGCCCAGGAAGATGAAAAATCCATAGTGGAGCATGCTTGCACTCCAAGTTAGCAAGCACACACTGGACATACTAAGGATAGGGCTGGGTCTGCCTTGTCATGAGGAAGTACTTGCAAGTTCACCACTTGATTTCTAAAAAGGTGGGAAGCTTTGGGCACATAGCAGGCCAATGTTCTGAGTACAAAATTGGAGTATTTGGAGCTGAACTCAAGTCAAGTCACCTTTATTTATATAGGGCTTTTAACAATACAAATTGTGTCAAAGCAACTGCACAATATCAAAATAGGAAAATAGTTTGTCAATAATGTAAAATGACAAAATTAAACACTCTATTTTCAGTTGAAGGCATTTCATTATTGGATTATTTAGTGATGCATCGTCCAGCTCAGTTTAAATAATATATGTGCAATCAAGTCGACGATATCACTGGAAATGAAGTGTCCCCAACTAAGCAAGGAACCAAAACTCCATCGGTGACAGAATGGAGAAAAAAAGCTTGGGAGAAACCAGGCTCAGGCAGGGGGCCATTTCTCCTCTGGCCAGACAAACCAGTAGTTTGTCCCAACTGCACCAAATTCAGATTGTAAGGGCTCAACTGGTTCCAGTGGTCTTTTCCCGATGGGGAATCTGTCTCTGGGGCTCATCTAGGTGTCCTGGTCTACGATGACGTTCAGGGCTGTAGAGGTCATCTCTAGGTGCTAATCCACCATCTGATCTGGATACGGACTGAATCTGATGACTGCAGTGACATTATGGGCTGGATACGGACAGGATCAGGTGGCTACGATGACGTTGGAATAAGAAAGCAACAGACTAATATTAGCGTATATGTCAATCTTCTCATGATGTAACAAGTACATCGTGTGTTATGGGAAGTATTCCCGGTTTCGGTTGACCTAATTAATGCAGCCTAACAATCCTTTAACGGATTTGAATATTAGAAGAGTAGTCATGTGTTATGTGTATGCCAGGTTAAGGAGATAGGTGTGTCTGCCTCCCAAACATTGTTAGGTAGATTGTTCCAGAGTTTGGGTGCTAAATAGAAAAAGGATCTGCCGCCTGCAGTTGATTTTGATATTCTAAGTATTATCAAATAGCCAGAGTTTGAAAACGCAGACGACGTGGAGGAATATAATGCGATAAGATCTCGCTCAAGTAGTGAGGAGCTAATCCATTCCGGGCTTTATAAGTAATTAACAAGATTTTAAAATCTATACGATGTTTAATAGGGAGTCGGTGCCAGTGCTAACAGAGAGCCCTTGTAGGTCTCAACTCTCTTAATAGAGATGAACACGGCTGACTCTAAGAACTCAAACAGAGATCAGAACCAAAGAGAGCTCCCAAGAAGGTAACACCTTTCTCATAACACCTCTGAGGAACCTAAAAATCAGGTGTGCTTCCTGATTGCATGGTGATGTGCAACTTTTAGCGGCCATATACACCTGCAAGGTGGAGAGGGATAACCACACCTCCAGCCTTTCCTTCAGAAAATAAATCACCATATTGATAGTGCATCTCTGTGGCTCTTTGCCTTGGGAAGAGCACCAATTTACTTCAAAGCATACAGCCACCTCATAGAGATTGCTTTGGCTTAAGTGATTGTGTCTATCACTGCTGGTGATTGCCCACTTAGGTGGGCCAGATGTGGAGGTTCCAGAGGTCTGTGTGAGTCTGCCAGATTGTACCCCGTCCCTGAGAAAGAAGATTTTTCCTGAGGGGGATTCGCCAAGGTGAGGCTGTCGAGAGGAGCATGAGCTCTGAAAACCAAGTCTGGGTGGGCCAGTAAGATACAACCTTCAAGATCTTGCATAGCATCTGTGCAATCAGGCTCACTGGGCGAAATGCGTATTTGCGCAGTCCCTGGGACCAGCTGTGTGCCAGTGCATCTGTGTCGAGCTTCGGTCAGGGAGTACCATACAGGGAAGTGGGACATTCTCTATCCCATCCTTTGCCAGAAAAACTGTGATCTCCGTATGTAGGGCAGACACTTCTTCGCCTGGTTGGGCTGCTGGTGAACTGAATCACTGAACAACGTAGAAGAGTCAAATCGTTCTGATGAGCCAGGTCGATGGATTGGAAATCTTTAACCACACACTCAAACTTTGCATGAGGGGCCCCAATAGAACAACCGTTTTTGTTTGTATGACTTACCAGCTACTGTTAACATTGCCGCCTCTCTACCGGACGAGCTTAATCATTTTATGCTCGTTTCGAGGCTCACAACGCCGCCCACACAGAGAGTGCTCCCTTGGCTGCTGCAGAAGAGGTGAGTGCACTCTCCATTTCTGTCGCGGATGTAACCTCATCCTTCTGACAGGTGAATATCCGCAAGACTGTGGGTCCGGATGGCATCCCAGGCCGTGTGCTACGAGCAATGCAAATTCAAACTTGCCTGGGTTTTTACAGACATTTTCAACCTTTCCCTCTCTCTGTCTGTGGTCCCCTCATGCTTCAAAAAATCCACCATTGTGCATCACATTGTGCATCATGCTTGAATGACTGGAGGCCCGTTGCTCTGACACCCATCTTCAGCAAGTGTTTTGAGAAACTCATCAGAGACTACATCTGCTATGTGCTGTCTGCCTTACTGGATCCACTACAATTTGCATATCGCAGCAACCATTCCACAGACAAGGCTATTGCCTTCACCCTTCACCCACCTCTCTCCCACCTGGAAAATAGGAAAACCTATGTGAGAATGCTGTTCGTGGACTACAGCTCAGCATTTAATACCATAGTGCCTGCCACACTGGTTGCGAAGCTCCAGTGATTCTCTACGATCGGCTGGCCAATCAATCGGTCGACCTCTAGTATGTACTGTCTATATGTAAATTGTTTCTGCACTGTCTGGAGCACTCTCTCAAGAATTTCACTCACCAAGGCACATGTGCTGTGGTGATGTGACAATAAAAGTGATTAGATTTTTTTTATTTGATTTGACTTACCAATGTTGGATCATGGTGCATCACATTGAGGCAGAGCAGAGGTAACACCAGATCAGGAAGAGGTAGAGGTAACACCAGATCAGATCATTGAGACACATAGCTTGCTCTGAGCCTGCAATGGAATGGGTTTGAGACGGTTGAGGTGTGATGCATCACACTTACCTGACTGTGAGTGCAATCTGTTTGGTTGTGTGTGTGACCCAGGAATCGCTTTAAAGCCCATCTGTGGTTCTTAGAACCGGGCTGGCAGTCTAGGAGGCTTCCTGTGGGGAATCTTCCGTTGGGGCCGGGCAGCCAGCCAGGGCTCTGCAGAGCCAGTGAATCAGCCATATGTGGAGGGCCTCAGTAGTGTGCAGATGAGGTGCCGGTCTGAAGCTTGCCACCGTCTGTTTTTTCACCACTGAGAACTACTGGGCAAAAGTCCTCCAGAGTGTCAACAAATAGGCCCACATGGGAATGGCATCCCTTATTTTCCCAAGACTGAGCAATAAACGGGGTTCCTGGACCACCAGAGTGGACATCACCCAACCGAGGGCCTGCAGTGTGACCTTCATTGGGCATAGGGTGAGATTGGTCACCACAAACAGCTCCTGCATAAGAGCTGGGTCGGGACTTTCCTTGTGCATGCTTCTCAATACCTTGGCATCATGTACCTGGAGGATGGCCAGGGCATCCTGGCAATTAAATTCACCCGTTTGAACTGACTTTATCATTGCAGAACTCAACCGGCAGAAACGAGCATACTGAGGAATAGGATGGTGCCGCAGAAGGGCCAGGATTGTGAGCAACTGAGGTGACTTTCTCCTTAAAGAAGGAAGAAGGTCAGAACTTTAACATTTTGATGGCCATGCTCTAATAATGATCATATGTAACAACCATCAGAGGTGTTTGTGGCTCACAAAGGGCAACCCCCTTGTGCCACTACATCGAAATAATTTTGAGTGACTGACAGATAGAGAACATATTTTACCCAGCCTTAGTTGCCACAGCATTGCTGCAGTGGCTGCTCTGGTATTGTGGGTGGTTGCTACTTAATTGTTAACAGGCTCAAGTCAAAAGAGTCGACACGAATAATATTCATGAATATCATTCATGTACAGTATATAGCACCAGTGGTCCAAGATTAATTAAATACTGAAGATTTTTTATTATTATTATATAAACAAAAGTAATAGTCGGCATTGGGAAGATTACTCTGGAAATGTAATAGGTTACAGATTACAAGTTACTCTATTCAGAATCAGAATCAGAATTAGCTTTATTGCCAGGTATGTTTTACACATACGAAGAATTTGTTTAGGTGAAAGAAGCTCCACAGCATGACAGAATGGCAGTGACAAGACAAGACAAAAATAATAACAATAATAATATACAAATATTCAAAATAGACAATGTGCAAAATAGCACAAACACAATATACAAAATATAAAATTTAGTATGTACAGGTATGTTAGGTGCACATTTGAAATGTAATAAGTATGTGTGTTGTAAATAAATGTATGATAGTGTTGTGTGTTTCATGTTTATTGTTAAGTGTTTAAATGTTCATGAGATGGATTGCCTGAGGGAAGAAACTGTTCCTGTGCCTGGCCGTTCTGGTGCTCAGAGCTCTGTAGCTTCGACCAGACGGTAATAGTTCAAAGAGGGAGTGTGCTGGATGTGAGGGGTCAAGAGTGATTTTTGCCAGCCCTTTTTCTCACTCTGGATAGTACAGTTCTTGGAGAGTGGGGAGGGTTGTACCAATGATTCACTCAGCAGTCCGGACTAGATTTGGTAGCTGAACTGAACCAGACACTTATTGAAGTGCAGAGGATGGAATCAAAATGTAATAATATATTTAAAATGTAATAAGTAGAGTAAATATTTCAATTACTTAATTAATGTAACTGATGACATTTGAATACTTTTCTAAATTTGTAACGAATGTTTTCAACTGTTAATCATTTTGAAATATTTCAGGGTTAACCTTGCAGTAGTACTCAACACTGATTACTGTCAGAATTCTCAAAATATTTCATCACTTGGATTGCAAGTCAATGCAATTTTGGAAAGAAATCAATCAAATTTTCATAAGTAACTGTAATTTAATTACAAATTTTTCCCAGTAACTGTAACAGATTACAGTTACTTTTTTTAATTAAATGACGTAATTCCGTTAAATGTAATTAGTTAAACATGTAAATAGTGACACATGCCTTAACAAAAAATACAAATAATGAGCTTCATGCTTATATGTGAAAAAATATGGAAGTATATATTTACTGCAGGCTCAATATTAATTCTTAAAAAAAATGATATTATCATTTGCAGTTTTGTCTCTCAGGTAAATATTATATACACAAATAAAAGCTCACCAGCACATTTTCTTTGTTTAAAGGGCAGTACAACACGCACAGACTGGTTGACCTTAGAAACCAACTGACTGCACAGGGGTAAAGTCACAGCAGCCTTGGGCTCAGCACGCCAGCTGAACATCACAATAAACAACCAATCATCTCATCCATCAATGCGATACAGATCCATTCATGGGAATGCTTTGAGCTGACATCACCATAAATAACCGATTCTCTTAGCCAGCTGAATAATGCAGAGAGATGGGAGATTATGACAGTGTTGCTATATGAAGTAAAGCATGGGACCCCTGTAGCATCGTTGTGAGTGATCTTCGAGCAATATTCTCCAGTTTAATATATTACCCATCATGCTTTCTACCCTAATGAACGTGCAAGGCCCCATCAGTAAGGCAAATGGAAATTCTGTCTTGTGTAGAAGCAGACACATGCATACACATTAACCACAGAGTTTGTGTGCACACTCTCATGATTGATCATCTTCTGAATAGTACTGATCACATAGCAACAAATTAATTTTCCCTAAAAACTTAAAGATACTTCCTAATATTTAATTCTCTAGGTTATCATTTTATTGTGTCAAGACCGATAAGAGGGACCTGCTACAAATTGCTCTGCCAAAGTCATCAAACCATTTTTAATTAGTTATTTTAATTAGGCCATATGAGTTATATTTGAAAGCGTTGTTTCAATCTTCTGTGATTATGCATGTAGGGTGCAGCTAGTCTAACACTAAAACTTATCACATAAGAAAGGTGTTCTTCAACAAATAAGTCTTTCAAAAATGAAAATGTTGTCATCATTTATTCACCCTCCTGCCTTTTTGAATATTTATACTTTTCCTTTCCTCTATGAAACACAAAGACAATATTTGATTAACCTTTTAGGTGTTTTTTTTATCCATATAGTAATAGTCAATAGGGATGTTCTGAAGGGATTCAATGACCTGTTGGATCTGGTCACTTTACTAGATCCCATTGTCATTTTGTCTTGCATTCAAAATAAGTTCATACTGTATTTTGTTTGATTTTCAGGATTATCAGCCAAGAGGTTAACAGAGGAAGCCGGGAAAGAGTTGAAAGCATGAGACAAAACAATTGCAACAAATAACAGGGTTTATTAAATCATCTTATTTGTGTCTCTTTTAGACTTTGTCTGACCAGCATGAATTGAATCTGCTTCACATCAAATGGAAATGGAGACCAGTTCATTGGAAATACTCTAAAACCATAAGTTGAAAGCTACAGCCAATGTAAAATACTTTACATTGTGAGACCTGCGCTGTTAAATAGACCAGCAGTGCTGGTAACAACTGTATGATGAATGCTGGTGTGCATATTAACTAGCTTCCTTAAATCAACCAGCTTTTCAAAAGAGGAGACCCATAACAAGTTCTAGATGTCAAAATCAAGATTATCTCTCTCCACAGGGTTTTTTCCGCAGAAGTATCCAGAAGAACATGGTGTACACATGCCACAGGGAGAAGAACTGCATTATCAACAAGGTGACTCGGAATCGCTGTCAATACTGCCGGCTGCAGAAGTGCTTCGCTGTGGGGATGTCCAAAGAGTGTGAGTTTTATAAACCTTCATCCTACACACACTTACACTTCAGCTAAGGATTTTGTCCCGTGAACAGATACATCTTTACACGCCTATCTATCAGCTTTTAAAGGTATAGTTCAATCAAAACTGAAAAATCGGTCATTAAAGGGATACTCCACCCCAAAATTATAATTTTGTAATTTTTCACTTACCCCCATGCCGTTCCAAACCCATAAAAGCTTTGTTCATCTTCAGAACACAATTTAAGATATTTTGGATAAAAATCGGGAGGCTTGTTACTGACCCATTGACTGCCATGTGAATTGCACTGTCTAGGCACAGAAAAGTATGAAAAGCATCGTCAGAATACTCCTTCTGCGTCAACGGAGCGCCATTTTGGAGATTAACCCCTGGACGCAAAATGCGTACACTCTTGTGTATCAGCCGGGCCAAAAGGGTGCGCTGTAAATTGAGACATATCTTGCTTTTCATATGTTACTTCTGAGAGTAAGACCACATCAGCCTCACATTTTTCTCCTCTAGTTAACCTAGAGGTATTTTAGTTATTCATGTTAAATTGTGATGGTTGGTTTGAAGCAAAGCTCAAGGTCCCATTCAAAACCACTGCAACAAAGCCAATAGAATGGTTACATTTAAAATATGTCCCTCCAATCATTTAACCATTTAATATAACTAAGAACATAACAAACGTGCAAAATGTAGCTCTGAGGTTATGAAAAATATAAATAAAAGTGATTATTTAAACCTGAATAATACCCTCCATGCAGTGAATTCCTCAAATGAATCTGTCTGTGATGATTTCTTCGATATATGGGGCAATCATTGTCCCATTGATTGGGTATTTAATTAAATCTATATGTGTTCAATTGAAAAATTATCAAAATGCTGTAGCTCAGCAGGACTTCAGTGATTCACTTCTTTCAGGAGTCGCACTGCAAATGTACAACCGTGGCATGTTGTACGCATCATTGCTTTAGATTCCAAACACCGTTGTTCAAGCCATCTGAAGCTGTTTGCATTTTACGCATTATTACCATTGTTTGATTGCATCAGCGCTTATGGTTCAAGTCGACTTCACACTCCATTTGCCGCCGAAAAAGAGGTGATTCTTTTTCACACTCTTCTTCTGAACAAAGGAGCGACAAATGCAGCAATATCACGGTTGGCCCTCCATTTCTTGCTCTTTAACTTACCCTATGTAGTTGTCTCACTGAAGATGGAGATGTGTGTGGCAGCTGTCTTAGTCATTGATGTAGATGCAGGGCCTCAGTTGAAAATAAGTCCTGGTCGTACCAACACAAAAGTTGGATAAAAAAATAAATAAAAATTGCATGCAAAAATATGGCAGACTGGCTGAACAAATATAAATTTTCACACTTTTACAGTAAAAAAGGCACTTATGAAAAAGTAGACAGAGCACACACAAAGCCTGTGGTATAATATTCTATTTGCATATCAGAATGGTGATATACAATTTTTTTATTATTATTCTCATGTTTGTTCGTATTCCTCTGCTATTCACTATTACTTAGCAAAATAGTGCCACCAAGTCATAGTTTTATGCAACAGCAGCGTCTCTGGCACATGACCTAAACACGACTCCTATTGGTTAGCAAGTTTTGTTTGCTGTGCATTGGAATAGAGAATAAAAATGTTATTTGTAAAGAAAATATGTTGCATTGACAGTGTGAAAAATGATCGAGTCGATCTGAGCAGATGTATTAAGTTCATTCAAATTAAATATTTAAAGGGGTCATATAATGCCCATTTTCCACAAGTTGATATTATTCTTTAGGGTCTTAATGAAAAGTCTGTAACATCGTTTAGTTAACATTTCTCATTGGTAGTGTAAAAAAAACACCTTTTTTAGCCTGTCAAAAAGCCGTATTGTGAACACTTAAATGGTCTGAGATGACCGAACACCTGAGAAGAGATGATGCTGTCCCCTCAGAAGAAGCCAAACCTTAGACAGTATACAGAATTAAACAAATTTTGCCATAAGTGAAATATATTACGTTTCTACGATATATAAATCTATTGTAGAAACTTCATTTCCTGTAAAACTGCTTTGCAACGATTGTATCATAAAAAGTGCTATACAAATAATCTTAAATTGAATTGAATTGTGTCATTCTCTTTTAAATGAGACCCCGCCCCTCTCTTCCGAGCAGCTCTCTGAGGGACTGTTTACTTTAGCCGCATCCATTGTGAATCTTGCTAATAGCACATTATTAGGAAAGGCGGTTTGCAAAGATTCATTTAAAAAACCGTGTACTCACTTGTTCTGTAGATGAAGCTGGATCACGAATGATTCGCGTGAACATAGACGTATTTAGGTAGAATGAGCGCGCATTCCCTTCAAAACCAAACCTAATCCTCTTCAGCCGCTCAGATGACGGGAGTAAATGACTACCGCTGACTACTAATGTTCATTATTACATCCAACAACAAAACACCTTAATCTCTTAGAAGGCATTCTTGTCTGAATCTGCTCCGGCAGTGAAACAACTGATCTACAGCTCACTCAGGGCGGGTCTGAGGTAAGACACCTGTGCAGTCTGTGCTGAAATGCTCCTGTCAATCAGCAATCGTGGGAGGGGCCTGCGTCCGTGTGACATCACACGGACAGACGGCTCGATTTTAGAAAGGGGTAAAGATTTCAGTAGATGTTTTTTTATCATTATAGGGTGGTTGTGTACACACACTGCCAACACACATTTCAGTTCAAACTAAAAAGTGCATGAAGCATTATATGACCCCTTTAAAGCACCAAATGATTGCACCAAAACTTAATAATACAAATAATTTCCCCTTGAAATTGTAATTACGGTTATTCATTTTGACTAATGTACTTGCAAATTTTGCATGAAGTAACACTGGATTTGTAGCTACATTTTAAAACAAGCTAAACATTGTATTTCTGAACTACTTTGATGTTTTTGACATCAGTAAATCAAGACGCATAGTATCTAAATTGTCAACAACACATTGCTCTTATTGCAGAATGAATAAGACATTTTGAAGAGATTATAAGCAGAATATATGCATTGCATTCAAGCCGTGGCTCGTTGGTTTTCTGTTCGTTAGTATGATCATTTTGAAATCACTCTCGGTGCGTTTCTGAATAAGGTACTGTATTCAGCTTCAGGCACATCCATATTGTTACATTCTGTAGTTGGCTCGATATAAATGATGTAGTAATGTTTTTCATTAATTCAGTTGAATTAATCGTCAGAATTTTCATTGGAGATTCACATTGCTGCACCTCTCTTTATGTGAATAGGCCTGTAAGCCTGTATCACTGTCAAGAAGCAAGACACTTCTGAAGCTGTGTAACAGTCAAGCCATTAGCTCATAATCTCCCTCCCATCTTGTTATTTTACTCTTTCTGTCTCGGAGACAGGCTGCAGATTTACAGTACTAGTATTAGCAGCCGTCAAGAGTCTGTAATGAGCTCACTGAGATTATCTGTAGCATTTCACAGCTGAAAGATAGACCGATACGCAGAGCACTTGAGCAGCAGAACTCCAGCTGTCCATGATTAGATCCATGAGGTGATGGCCAGCGCTTTATCTTTCCCAGACCACCATCATCATTACACCACTGTTTGATCAGTCGCACTGGCTTGCACGCAATCCTCAACTGACTTCTTCACTATAATTACCACAACTAAAACTGACTAAAGCTACATTACTGTGTAGAGTAATCCTGAAATGGTATTCAAATAAAACGAATTAAAAAATGTAATAACCTTGCATGGACCTCAGTGTCACAGCTGGTTCAAATAAGGTGAGAAAAGGATCTGTCTGCAGCCATTTAACTCTTATAATGAGAATACAAAAACTCACAGGAGTACAGGAACAATGCGAAAGAACAACAACAACAAAACACACCAAAATGCAACAAACTGAACTGAAAACACAAAGAGTTAAAAATGCAGGAAAATGAGTCAACTAAACAAGTGAGCGAAACAGGGGACTAAACAATGGAAACCCAGAGCCTTTAGGGTATGTAAGTGGCCATAGCAACTTATTCTCTGAACATAATCTGAAGGTTCTGTTAAAGAGTTAGTTGACTTCAGACCTATCAGCACATGCGCGGCCTACTGACAAGACTCCAGTGGGTGTAATATTATTCTATTATGGTTATTATATCCAAATCAAATCGCAATCAAATCACTTTTTTATTGTCACATCACCGCAGCACAAGTGCCTTGGTGAGTGAAATTCTTACGAGCGTGCTCCAGACAGTGCAAAACAACAATTTACATATGGACAGTACATATTTACAGACTGTACAGAAGACAATGTGCAAAATACACATACATATACTCAGTACACACAGTGTACTATAAAGACATACTTAGTTATCAATACACATTATACACCGTATGTACACATCTACATTATGTACACATCTATACATAGTAATATGTGAAGGTGCAACAGATTATACATTTAAAGCAGATGGTTGTGCAACTGATAGTATATTTAATATATTTTACAATAATATTTATTGTATTGCCATATATAATCGTTATCTGTATAAATGATAAAACTCTTATTGCATATCAAAATAAGACTCATATGGAACAGAACATAAACATGACACTCAACTCTCCACAGCAATGCATTCTGGGTTTCAGAAACATTGCATTTATTTGCTGCTGCATATGTTAGGTCACCACGATACTGGACATGCACAGATGGTCAGCCGCACTGCTAGAATGAGAGAGTGTGCTGTCATGTCTCATTAATAATACCACAACACACACGACTGCTCTGAAGGACACCATGACACCAGGTGAAAGAGAAAGACAAATATCAGAATAACCTGAAAGAACAGCTGAACCTAGGAGAAATGCTGTGGTAAGGTGGTTAAATATCTCGACTTGTGGGATCTGAAGGTTCCAAATGAAAGTTTAATTGAACCCAAACAAAGGATCGGTTAACATAAATTGACATAAGGGCAATAATGAGGTCAAAACAACAAATATTCGAATCAAACTAACAGAACCAAACTGACCTAACACAGGGAACAAAGCATCAGCTTTTAAAGGAAATGACAGGCCCATCATACACAAGAGAAGAGACAAGCACTTCACACTGAACATATAACGTTACAAAATGAAATCAAGATCAAACAAATAAACAAACATCAACCCAAGAATAAAGATCGATAAATGCAAAGCAATAACACAATCATGCAACTAAAAATAAAATGAATAGTCAATTCCTAGAGTGGAAATGTGTTGTATATAATAATAATAAATAAATGAATATATTTGTCAGACTGTGTATCTCCGTGTATTGTGTTTCCATTCCTCTTGTGCCCATATATGGTTAGTTCCTGTTCCTGTCCTCATTTGTGTTCATCAGTTCCCAGCCCTGTGTCTTTAGTTAATTAGTCCCCAGCCCTGTGTTATCAATTACCTAGTTTAGTTTCCCCTTTAAGAGCCCTGTGTTTCCCTGCCTCTGTGTCCAGTCTTAACGTCATTTGGTGTGTGTACCTGTGTGAAGTTTGTCTCCAGCGATCTCGGTTATCTCCGTGTTGAATAAAGTGTTCAAAAGAATCTCTTCGTTCCTGGATCCCCCCGTGCACTGTGACAATATTATTTCAATATAGTTAGATAATATTGAATTAATTAATCCAACATTTAAAACATTATATTAACTGCTTCACAACACATGCTCTTCATGAAATCATTGTTGAATCATGTACAGATACTGTATGAATAAAAACAATATTGTAATACACAACATAATGAATGAACCACCATTAATAAATGTAGGAAAACTAAGGTATATGCAAATACCTTACAACACATAAATCTTCTTTCAAATTTCAGTATAAACACTTTTATATTTTTAATACATGTGTTGAGGAGTCTCACACATCTGCTGATCTGATGTTCACTACTATTATTTTACATTTAGGCATTAGACGCTTTTATCCAAAGCGACTTACAGTGCATTCAGGCTATAGGATGTTTTCCTTGAGAATTGAACCCACAACATTTTGCGCTGCTGGCGCAATGCTCTACCACTGAGCCACAGGAACAATTTTAAGGTGTCCTTGTTACACGTTACATGTACGTACTATTATAATAACAATAAATTATGCATAATTGCATGCAAGTAACCAGCCCGATCTCACGGCAATTCATACATATTTTACGAGGTGGCTAATTCATAGGAATTTGTACGACCTCACTCATACAAATTCATACAATTTTTGCTAAATCGTATGTATTTTACGAGTTGCCAATTCGTATGAATTTGTACGAATGACCTACACCTAACCCGTCACGGATTTAGACAAATCGTACTAACTAATATTTAATAAAGTAATTAATATTACTCAGTAGTTAAATGTATATTTACACTGTAACAAGGACACCTTAAAATAAAGTGTAACCCACTTTAGTAAAGGGACCAATTCTCACTATTAACTAGTTGCTTATTAGCATGCTTATTGTGAACATAATATTAGTTTATTAGTTATTATACAACTAAGGCTGTGAATCTTTGGCTAAACAGTGAATTGATTCGATTCATGATTTTTAGGGTTTCGATTCAAGAACGATTTTTGCAAATTCAGAATGATTCAATTCGATTCACAATTAAATTTGATGTGATTCTATTGTACACAATGCACATGTCTTAATATTAAGGCTAAAATGTGTTTTAATGTCATTATTGATGATAATTCATTTGTAGTATACTTTGCATGAAATACATTTATTTCAAATACATTTTAGCATATTTATTTTTCACTAGGATATGTAAGCCAAGATTTAATAATTAAAACAATTGTAGTAACTATTGTGCAGCATAGTGTGAATGTATAGGGTTACCTATAATAGTGAGAGGGTCTTACCTTTGCATGATTTGCACCTTTGCTTCTTTATTATATTTTCATAAAATACAATGCTACAGTATTTAACTTTTCCTTTCTATCGGTGAATGATGATTCTGAAAGAAATTGCGCCCGGTGTCTGTTTGCTATAGCAACAAACGCAACTTTCATGAATCTGATTGACAGATAAACCTTGCGCTCTTATGTCAAAGTTGTTGTTAATGCTGTGGTTATTTAAACAGTTTCCTTCTTACATTCGGTTTAACGACATTACAGGTGCCATAGGTGATTGTCTTCAGACATTTTGCTTTTGTTATGCTGGTTGAAAGTCGCTTAATATGTATTTAAATGTATTAATCTGTATTTATATATTCTGTGGAAGGTGTAGGACCAAGAAATGTTTGTCCAATCAAAACGCTCGATCCGAGCGTTTTAATTGTCTTTCCTACATGCCTGTCAACTGTATGTATTTGCATACCTCTGCTCACCCTGTTCGTGCAAACATGATGCGTCATCAGCGCGTTCACGCACGCTGTGCAGACAGAGCAAGAATGGCAGGCAAACATCAACAACCCAATCTTCCTTCCTGGTATTGTAGTACTTTTACTAAGAGTGCTATAAAGTTTTCTCACCAGTGAATGACACATGTTGTAGCCCAGCGGTTCACAATTCCAGTCCTCGCACTCCCCGCTCTGCATATTTTGCATGTCTCGCTTAGTTAACACACACCTGATTCAGATAACCAGCTCGTTAGAAGAGAGCTACGGGCATGAATTGTGTTCCGATTGACATGCTCCCTACTCAGTGTCCATTGCTCCTTACTCCCTGAGCAGGGAAAATCCGTTGAAGTTTATTTCAATTCGGAACATTCACTCATGCATTTGCGCTATGCAGCGTTTTCACACAAAGACGAAACTTACTAGAGAAGTGTAAAGTGTGACCTAATATACATCTGTAAATAAATACAATTTAAATTAATGACTCGCAAACTTTAATGCCCTTTGTATGGAACATATATGCTCGCTTTGAACTGAAATCAAGCCGGAATATCTGGTGATGTCCTCTTCGCAGGGCAATAATGACTTTCGGTTAAATAGGAAAACAGTCGGACATGATAAGATATACATGTGAAATGTGCAGAGCTGGGAGGGCGCGAGGACTGTAAATGGAAACTGTTGATGTTGTAGTAATTTAAATGTTATTCTGTTCTTTGAGCGTATCTGTGTTCAGGGGGCGTGGCTTTGGACGGCGATTAAAGGGAGGGTGGGACGTTCGCTTTCAGCGCTATCAGGCTAAAGTTAGCATTTTCCGAGATCTCCAACTGCACCTTTAAGTTAAAAGTAACTTATCATTCATTGGAACTGTGCATATGCGTTTAGACACTTACATTGTTTTCGCTCTGTCCAGGGGCGGACTGGGGCCAAAAAGTGGCCCTGGACTTTTTGGCACAGAGCGGCCCACCAAACCCGGTCTGCAACAAACCACACCATAAATGACTGGCATTATAATTTGTCTTTCCTTGTGTATATTGCAAATAGTTAATATGTTTAAAGAATTTTTACAAGGGACAGTTTAATATCGCTAAAGTTTAATACCTATATTATGGATGCGCGGTATACTGGTACTGTAAAATGACCTGTATCTATTATATTTCAAAAACAAACAAAAAAAACAAGTGAACATATGGCATTACTTTGCATACAAAACAGATGATAAAGGTGAACGAACTGACCACAGGAGGCAACACATCCAATCCGGCTAAGCATTTGTCGCATGCTCATCCTGATCTTTTCTGAGAAATAGAGATCGACAGGTTAGTAAGTGCGTCATAAATTCATAATTTTAAGTTTTATTCACAACTTTTTTGCGTGTTTTAAAGGCTTTCCGGTTAAATATTTCATTCAACGGAGGTCAGACGTGCGCTTTTTCTGAGCCCATACACCTGAAGAGCACGCACGGAAAAGCCTCCCTAACAGCGCCTGATAACTGAACCAAGTTATCTTTTGAGCCAATACTATCAAAACACAACAAGGTTTATGTATAGACTCAGTTGGTTATGTATAAAATGAAAGCAAACAGCCGAGACAAACGGATGCATGCCTGGATATTAGATGCGCGCATGTCTTAAAGGGACAGAACTAAACATGCAGCCGACTGTAATTAAAGGGAGAGTTCATCCTAAAATTGTATTTCTGTCATTATATTTACTCACTCACATGTTGTCCCAAACCTGTATTAAATTCTTTCTTGTTCTGAACACAAAATAAGGTATTTTGAAGAACGTGGGTAACCAAACCCACGCTCATTGCACATTGACTTTGATAGAAAGAAAAAAACACTATGTAATTCACTGAGGACCAGCAACTGTTTGGTTTTCCACGTTCTTTAAAATAGCATTTATGTTCAGCAGAAGAAAGAAACTCACTCAGGTTCAAAACTAAATTCGAAAGAGTAAATTATGGTATAATATAAAACACTATGACAGAATCGACAGAATTATTATTATGTAATGCTAACACTAAAAAACACAAAGAGAAAAAATAACTACTTTTGACAGAAGAAATAATACAGCTGCTTTAATAGGAATCAATCTATATAGTTTTATTTTTATATTTGTTCATTCAGCTTATTTAATACTCTTGCTAAATATGCCTATTGTACCTGAAAATAAAGCACTGTTTGTTTTATTTGTATATTATGTGTATCTTTGTTCTTATTTTTAATAACAAAGATAAAATAATGACAAAGATTTTTATCTTCCCCCACTTTCCTCTAAATATCCACCATACTTTTTTATATTTTGTAACCTTGAAAGGATTTGTCTTTGTAATAGGGATATTATTTTGGCTGCACTGCTCAGACAAAATAGTAAAATCAACATGACAAAGAATCGTGAAATTGTGATATTTCTAAAAAAATTGTGATATGATATTTTTGCCATATCGCCCACCCCTACTTTGACTGTTAGAATAACACTTTAAAGAAACATTTATTATAATTAACAGCATTGACATTATTATAGCACTTATAAATGTAGGCCAATAATTATTTCTAAATTATAAATGTTTACTAATATATGTTTAGTATGTTAACATTATGCATTAAACACATACCTAACATTAACCAAGATTAATAAATACTATATATATATGAATATCAATCACTTTTCATTTTTTTAGTCTGGTTATTTGTCCCCTATAGTATCGATTTAGTATAGATAACGAGGTATTACATTCTGGTATCGTACCGAAGCCAAAATGATGGTATCGAGCTCATCCTAACCTATATTATCAGTCCATATGACAGAATGCTCTGGTATCGTTTAAGACTTGAATAGTGCAGAATGCGAACTGTTTTATGGGCCTTTCTATTGGTCATCATATACAGTATTTGTCATTTTGCAGGAGCCTGACATCATTTTAAGGAAGAGAGCTCCAATTGTGGAAAAGCGTATACAAATTATTTTGATAATGAAAATACAGTAAACAGTACTGTGAAATATATATGTTTTTATTTAATTTAATATTCCTATAGTACTATTCCTATATTACTACTCCTATAGTATTTGTTTAATTTAAATAGCTGTCTTTTATGCAAATATATAGTAAAATTATTTATTTCTGTGATCAAAGCTGTTTTCAGCATCATTACTCCAGTCTTTAGTGTCACATGATCCTTCAGAAATCATTATAATATGCTGATTTGCTGCTCAAGAAACATTTTTTATTATTATGAATGTTGAAAACTGTTTTGCTTGTTCATATTATTGTGGAAATTGTGATACCATTCAGTCTTGGATAAGATAAAAATATAAATATATATTTTTTCTTCAACAAGGTTGCATTAAATTAAGTGACAGTAAAGATATTTGCACTTATTACAAAGTACTTATAATATTTCAAATAAATGCTGTTCTTTAACTGAGAACCATTATATCAATAATACAAATAATTATTAATAATCAATCACAAATAATAACTGATCATAATTAAGCATCAAATTAAGCAGCATTAGAATGATTTCTGAAGGTATACTGAAGACTGGAGTAGCCTAATGAAGTTTTAGAGTTTTTTTTATCAAATAAATTCAATCTTCTTTCAAATAAATAAAAAGCCTTAATTATTTCAAACTTTTAACCACCAATATAAAATAATGTATGTGAATTAATAAGCATATTATATTTTTACTATGCCTATAATATAAATAACTTTCCAATCCACAGTACTCGAAAGCAAAAGTCTTCAGAATTTATTTTAGATTTGTATAGATTTTTTAACATTATCTTAGACACGTGAAATCACGGAAGAAAGCTTATAGAGTCAAGTCAAGTCACCTTTATTTATATAGCACTTTTAACAATACAAATTGTATCAAAGCAACTGCACAATATCAAAATAGGAAAATAGTGCATCACTCATGTAAAATGACAAGATTAAACGCCCATTTTTCAGTTAAAGGCATTTCATGATTGAATTCAGTGATGTCATCGTCCAGCTCAGTTTAAATAGTATCTGTGAAATCAAGTTGGTGATATTTGAATATTAGAAGCGTATTAGTGTGTTAAGTGTGCGCCAGGTTAAAGAGATGGGTCTTTAATCTAGATTTAAACTGACAGAGTGTGTCTGCCTCTGAACATTGTTAGGTAGATTGTTCCAGAGTTTGGGCGCTAAATAGAAAAATGATCTGTGGCCCGCAGTCGATTTTGGTATTCTAGGTATTATTAAATGGCCAGAGTTTTGAGATCGTAGCAGACGTGGAGGACTATAATGCAATAAGAGCTCGCTCAAGTACTGAGGAGCTAAACCATTCAGAGCTTTATAAGTAATTAACAAGATTTTAAAATATATACAATGTTTAATAGGGAGCCAGTGCAGTGTTGACAGAACCGGACTAATGTGGTCATACTTCCTGGTTCTAGTAAGGACTCTAGCTGCTGTGTTTTGGACCATGTGTAGTTTGTTTATTGAGCATGCAGAACAACCACCCAATAAAGCATTACAATAATCTAACCTTGAGGTCATAAACGCATGAATTAACATTTCTGCATTTGACATTAAGAGCATAGGTCTCAGTTTAGATATATTTTTAAGATGAAAAATGCAGTTTTACAAATAATAGAAATGTTGCTGTCAAATGAGAGATTGCTATCAAATAGCACACCTAGGTTGCTGAATTATGATGAAGAATCGAGAGAGCAGCCATCAAGTGTTAGACAGAGTTCTAGGTTATTACTTTTGTGGTTTTTAGGTCCGATAATCAACACCTCTGTTTTTTCAGAATTTAGTAGTAAGAAATTATTCATCATCCAGTTTTTATATCGACTATGTTTCTCAATTTGGTGCATTTCACCGGGCCGTGAAGAAATATAGAACTGAGTATCATCAGCATAACAGTGAAAGCTAACCCCGTGTTTCCTGATGATATTTCCCAAGGGTAACATGTAAAGCGTGAAAATGAACGGCCCTAGTACTGAGCCTTGAGGTACTCCATACTGCACTTGTGATCGATATGATACCTCTTCATTCACTGCTACAAATTGATGGCGGTCAGATAAGTACGATTTGAACCATGCTAATGCACTTCCACTAATGCCAACAAAGTTTTAAAGTCTATTCAAAAGAACGTTGTGATCGATAGTGTCGAACGCAGCGCTAAGATCCAGGAGCACTAATAGAGAGATACAACCACGATCAGATGATGAGAGCAGGTCATTTGTCACTCTAATGAGAGCAGTCTCAGTATCATGAGATGGTCTAAATCCTGACTGGAAATCCTCACATATATAATTTTTCTCTAAGAAGGAATATAATTGTGAGGATGCTACCTTTTCTAGTATCTTTGACAGAAAAGGGAGATTCGAGATCGGTCTGTAGTTAACTAGATCTTTGAGGTCAAGTTGTGTTTTTTTAATGAGAGGCTTAATAACAGCCAATTTAAAGGTTTTGGGGACATATCCTAATTACAATGACGAATTAATAATAGCCAAAAGAGGATCTATGACTTCTGGAAGCACCTCTTTTAGCAGTTTAGATGGAATAGGGTCTAACATACATGTTGTTGGTTTAGCTGATTTAACAAGTTTATACAATTCTTCGTCTCCTATAGTAGAGAATGACTGTAATTGTTTCTCAGGGGATCTACAGTGCACTATTTGAAATGATACTGCAGCTGGCGGCTGTATGTTTACAGTTTGATCTCTAATAGGATTGATTTTGGAAGTAAAATAGTTCATAAAGTCATTACTTGCTGTGCTGTTGGGAAATGTCAACACCAGTTAATGGTTTATTTTTTGTTAATTTTGCCACTGTATTGAATAAATACAGTTATTTAGTTATTTAGGAGTTATGTTTGTTTTCTTCTAAAAGAGACGAAAAGTAATCAGATCTAGCATTTTTTTATGTTTTTCTGTCGGATAGGGTACTTTCCCAGCCAAGCAATACGAAATACCTCTAGTTTTGTTTTCCTCCAGCTGCGCTCCATTTTCCGGGCTGCTCTATTTAGGGCGCGAGTGTGCTCATTATACCACGGTGTTGGACTCATTTCCTTAATCTTCCTTAAGCGTAAAGGAGCAACCATATCTAAAGTTCTGTTGGATGTGCTGTTGGATATGCTGAGGAATTGAAATAAATCAGGAAGATTACTTACAAAGCAGTCTTTTGTGGTAGAAGTGATGGTTCTACCATATTTGTAAGAAGGAGTTGAATTTACAGCTTTAGCTATATGGAGTTTACACAAGACTAGATAGTGATCTGATATATCATCGCTTTGCTGCAGAACTTCAACACCATTAACATCAATTCCATGTGACAGTATTAAACCTAAAGTATGATTTCGACAATGAGTATGTCCTGACACGTTTTGTCTAACCTCGATACACGTTTTGTGCCGCTATGTTCGGTCGCCGCTTGGGTAGCTCTGCTCAGATTGTGCTCTTATCTACTTTTTTACATATTTTTGCTTTCTCTTCTTACACGTATAACGTTTGCATTGATTGTTTAATTTTTAAAGGCAATTTTTAAATGACGCCCTGGTCATTCTTGACACACCCAAAATGGTCCCACACTATAGACTTCAGACATTCTCTGGTGGAAATATAGGATCGCTGTTTGGTTTCTCTGTAATAGTTAATCTGTGCAGTAGCCTCCGTGTCTATGATAAGCACGTCATTTTAAGCTGGTGCACCGCCGCTAGTGTTACTTTGTTTGCGTTTTGCACAAGAACAGTTCCGTTCCATGCAACAGAAACACTCGGTTTAGCGGAGCCTTTACGATTAATTAACCGGGACGTTTTAAAGTGCGGTTAATAGTAAAACCGGTTAATTGCTGCATCCCTAGCTGGGAAGGTTACTTTAAAAATGTATTTCACTACTTTTCACTAGATTACTTTTTAGCATGTATTTTGTAATCTGTAGTGAAATACATTTTAAAAGTAACCTTCCCAGCCCTGAAAATAAATAATCTCACCCCTAAAAATATATGTGGCGGTTTAGGTAAATGCCTGTAAATGGCGCATCACTCACATGGGATTATCTGATGGAGAGACGCAAAGCAGTTTAAAGCAGAGTCCTGCATGGGTCCTTTTTAGAGATAAAGCTGAACATGTATTTAACCATTGCAAAAAAAAAGCTTTTTCTGGCTAAAGTAAATTTGTAATCTCGGTTTTTAGTGTTTAGGGTTTTTAGCGGGACGCCTAGTGGTGACAGGGTAAAGTCGTCAGAAACAAAAACTCAAAAAAAAAAAGTTGAACATGTCATATATCCACGGAAAGCTAAAATTCTTGTGATTTCATTTTAAGATACAATAAACACAGCATGTACAATCAGTGTCTTTATCAGACCACTTTTTGTTGACATAATGCTGACATGGATGATAGTACAGACATACATGGGAATAACACAGTAGGGATGCAATATAACACCAATATAAGAAAAAAACCCACAAATTAAATAATATACTGTGTATAGAAATAGAAATATAGGGAAAAAATGTATTTAGATTATAAATTATAAATATATATGTAATTTTAAAAGTGTACACATTTTGGATTCTATAAATAAATGTCACTATAATGTGTTTATGCTTCAGTTACTATGTGTCAGTAATTATTGACAGTGAATCTGGAGGAGGAACTGAATAGCTCTAAGTGTAACCTTTCATTAGATGAACCCAAAATGATGACTGTACATTAAAGCATTCAAGAATTACAGCATTGTATGTGTCGTTGTTATAAAGGGTCGCTTGGAGTCTCCCAAGTGTAATTTCTTTGGAAGCGCCTAGACATAAAATTAGATAAACATGTGTAAAACACTAATTTTCTAATATATTGTTTATCAAATGGTAAATTTGGCTTGGTAAGGCTTCATTCTGTGATCAGTTCATATCTCCCAGCTATAGTAATCTGCAGGCGTCTATTTACAAAATAAATGCAGGCGGAATTATTATTTTCTTTTTTTAGTGTATTCAAAGTGCTATTACTCAATATCAGTAAGACTTACAGTGATTCTGACTGTTGAGAAACAAACCTCAGAGCGTCACCTTTCAAAGGAGACCAACACCATGCATATCATCCAAATGGCCCAAGAACAGCATGCACTTTACTTTGGGTATGCCTTTTTTAGACGTTTTAGGCAAATTTTACAGGAATCGTAAAGGGTTAAATAAGACAAAAGACATCTAATATAACCAAATTAGCTTACATTTATTTTCATATTAAATATCGTAACACACATCATTAGATATGACATTAAGCACAACTTGTGTAGATTTATTTAGTAAAAAGGCTTGACTTCTTCCTTCGGTGTATATTTGTATACTTTTACCATCTAATCAATCTCAGCATGCATTCATTTTGTGTTGCTAGACGTTTGCCTCTCTATAAGGTTAAATTATGCCTACATCTTTCTTTGACCTGTGCTCAGGAAGTGATCTGTTGATTCTGCTAAATTGTAATTAAAATTTAATCTAAACTTTATAAAAACTACATAAAAATGTGTTCACAAAATAAAAACTAAACTAAAACTAACAAAAATATTCATGAAACTAGTAAAAACTAAACTGAATTGTATAGCACATTTTGAAAACGATAATAAAATAATACTAATTAAAAAATGTAAATCTATAATAACCTTGGTGTGACCAAGTTTACTAATTAAATCAGATGATCTTCACTTGTTATGATGTTATGAGCAATCAAGTTCTCTGCTATAGATCAGTGGATCCAGCTGAGCTAAACATTAAAATGTTATTGCAAAGAAGTTTAATACATTTGTCATTGTGATATTTCAGTTTCTTTATCATAAGTCTGGTTTTATTTTGTCATTATGGGGTATATGGAGTATGTTCTTTCTGAATCCACTGTATATAATTATATGAGTGTGCACTTTTTTATACTTTTAACAATGCAACGATCTTCCTATTTAAAGGACCATATGAATAATTTGTTGTAATTAGGTCAGTACTGGTTAGAGCCCTTATAAATAAATCTCATATACTATAAATATTTAAAAGGACCTCTGCTTTTTAAATTTGAAAAGGATGTACATTTTAGGGCATATGTATGAGAAAATTGTTATCAGTTTCATTATCAGCCATGGCTGCTACAGTCTTTCTGGGGGACTGCAATAACAACAGCGGCCGACCGAACTTGCTTTGAATTTCATCAGGATTGTTTGCGGAGGTCTGGCGTTGTTGAGAAAGATCTTTGCCTTGTTTGAGGATATTGTCTGAGACTCCTCTCCTGCAGAGAGCAGCTTCAAAGATGAGCCCCTCCGAGGCTTAATGAAACAGGACGGTCCCCAGACGGCGCTCCACAACACCAGGTGTTCTCTCCTTAATGATCTCATGCAGCAGTGCGAACTTCATCAGCCTCTTCTATATTAATAATTCTGGCCGATGACCGGGCTCCAGCTTGTAGCTGAATAATAGAGCAGTGTGCTTCATCGACCTTGACATACGTCTACAGATGTGGTTTGATGCTGTGCCGACGGGATGGAAGCCACAGTATTTGTTACGTTCCCATATTGTGGGACATTAGCATGGTGCTGTAGGAGTCTTTGGTTTAGTGCAAAAGAAAGCTACAGTATCAGATATGTTAGAGGAGTACAAATACAATATTTGTGTTGTACGTCGTTCTCATTAAAAGCCATTTGTTCTTCAAAAAACAATCATTTTTTTTAAATATAGTTTAAGGGCATAATTGTTGTACACATTAGGGGTACATCAGTTTTCCCATGGCACCGTTGAATTATTGACCTTGAATTTGACCCAGTACTAATTTAAGGAAATCTGGGTGTTGGGGAGTAACTAGTTACATGTAACAGAATTACATAATTTCATAATCGGTTACAGTTACTGAGATTTTTTTAAATTAAATTACAGTTATTATGAAAATGTTAAAGAATACAAAGGGGATTGCATCTGAATATTTTCACACACACATATACAGATTTGATTGATTTCTTTCTTAAATTGCAGTGACTGCTTTAAAATATGAGACACCAATGTTTCAGGAGCTTAGGACACAGAATAGTAGGGTTTTTTATATTATATATATATATATATATATATTAAACTCGTTCTTGTTTTGATTTTAAATCTGTATTTAATTTCAAAATGGTTTCTGATTTCATGGTGGCTGTGCTTTAAAATTAAATTATTATAATCTTAATTCAAGTGAAGAAGGGTTTTAAAAAGTCCTACTGTAATGCCTTATTTAAATGTTTCAAAATTATTAAAAGTTGACTAAACTCATTAGAAAAGTAATCAAAAAGTAATCAAATTGAATCAGTTACATTAATAGAGCAATTCAAATTGTTACACTACCTATTATATTTTAAATAGAGTAATTTGTAATCTGTAATATGTTACATTTCCAAAGTAACCTTCCCAACACTGACTGTAAATATCCCTCTACAGTCCAGCAGCATTCGCTAGCACTGTTTCTGGCGTGGCATTGGATTTATACGCAGTGTTAACAGCTAGAAGCTTAGTGTTTGTAACGCCTCGGCTAGATCAAGGCTGTCTCATAACACGCGTCTAATATGATGTGACGTGACCAAACGCTGCACTTTCCTTGACAGCGATGCTTGTTTTGAAGTGGGGATTACCCTACTGAAGTCTTTGAATTGAAGCATATTTATAACTGCAAAGAACATTTCTGTTATATTCTGCAATAATTCTCCATTGCTGATATTGTGAGAATATGTGCTGACACAGTAGAACAATAGTGAGGTTCACTACTATTACTGAAAGTATATTTTTCTCTTTTAAATCTCAAAAATGAAACTGCTGCATGAAACAGTGCTGCACATGATTCATTTTTCCTGTAATGATCATGTTTCATATTCTGTAAATTCCCATGTAGGTGTAAATTTATACAGACAAATATTTTGCTGAAAGTTTTGTCATATTAATAAAGGTGAGGCATATTAATAAAATCATTTGTGTACTGTGCAGTTTATTTATTATATGTATTTTAATTCATTTAGTCATTTAGCAGATGCTTTTATCCAAAGCAAATTACAAACGAGGACATTATAGAAGCAATCAAAAGAGCGACAACATGCAAGTGCTATCACAAGTCTTGGTTAGCCTAACGCAGTACACGTAGGAATTTTATTCATTTTTTTCTTAAGAAAACGTGTATATAGAAAAAAGAAACTTTGCAATTGAGGGTCAAATGTTTGTGTTTTTTTAAATAACAAAAAAAGACAGATTAGATAAAATACAATTCGAGTAGAGAGTACTAGAGTTAGAGGGTCAAATAAAGATGGAAGAGATGTGTTTTTAGCCGTTTCTTGAAGATGGGTAAGGATTGAGTTCGAGGTCATTCCACCAGATGGGAACAGTTAATGAAAAAGTCTGTGAAAGTGATTTTGTGCCTCTTTGGGATGGTACAGTAATGCGTCGTTCACTTGCAGAACGCAAGCTTCCAGAGGGCATATAACTTATAATTATTAATTTTTGGGGGCATTTTAATTTATATATTTGAGCTTTTTTCCAAAAATCTAGCAAGCGACATCCTAGGCAGCATTTTAATAAGGTATCACAAGTATACTCCTGAAATAAAAACATACGGACAAGGTATGCAGTAGGCAACATAGTTATGATACCTCATTATGGCCAAATCTGAAGAAATCATCAAGTTAGTCGGTTGTAGCATTGATTTATATACAGTATATACATACAGTCAAACCAAGATTTAATCAGACACTTTCAACATTGCTCACATTATCACAGTTTATTTGTTATAGTTTAGAAAATGGTATTAAAATATGACAAGAAACTGTGTCAGAACAAATTCATCTTGATAATGTCAGATTACTTTGATAGAAAGGAGTTATGAATTAGGTTTAATAGCTGTCAGCTGTTAAATTTAAGTACACAATTAGATAAAACCACTTTACGTAAACCAATTACCAAGCAATGCTTCATTTTGTTCAGTCTGTGATG
Organism: Oxygymnocypris stewartii; assembly: GCA_003573665.1. Taxonomy (NCBI): domain Eukaryota; kingdom Metazoa; phylum Chordata; class Actinopteri; order Cypriniformes; family Cyprinidae; genus Oxygymnocypris; species Oxygymnocypris stewartii. Next base: position 503,646 of record QVTF01019772.1, read on the forward strand.
TAAAAAGTTTGCATTAGCAATTAAAGAAAAAAAACTAGTAAAACATGGTTAGGTCTGAATAATTTTGGTCCCAAATTGTTTTTTAATTTTACTACTCACTGTACGGATAATTTTTGGGTATAATATGTCAGTTTAGTAAAAAAAAAATGTGGTGTCTGAATAATTTTTGGTTCGACTTTGTATATATGTATATTTGAATGAACGTTATCACTGGAATATTAACAGACCAGAAAGCATGAGTGACCTCCCTTGATTTTGTTTTGCATTCTCAGCTGTCCGGAATGACAGGAATAAGAAGAAAAAGGAGATTCCAAAGCAGGAGCTGGCTGAGAGTTATGAGCTGACAGCAGAACAAGAGACCATCATCGAGAAGATACAGAAAGCTCACCAAGAGACGTTTCCCTCTCTCTGCCAGCTGGGCAAGTACACCACGGTGAGTCACTCTCACTCGCTCACGTACAGCGTCCCGAGACGTATTTCAGTGCTAAAGTCACACTATCACGAGGGTCAGGGGAGGGGATAAGCTCACATGGGTCTCATATCCAATAATGCTTTTATTATGAATAGTGCAGAGGGGTGCTGGAATTGATATAATAATGCAAAGAAAAACAGGAGTATGTAAGGAGAAGAAACACAAATATTTATACAAAATATAGCATTTACAAATATTTGGACTCAGCATTGACCACATACAACAAATATGCTTTGAGCAGCACAACATAGAAATATTTCACAATAACTATTGCACTTGCATGTTGTTGCTCTTTTGTTGGTTTTGATTGCTTCTATAATGTCCTCATTTGTGTCAGTCCTCTGTCGTGTGTGTCATGTGTCCCCACCTCATGTTTCCTTATTTGGTTTGTTTCCTGTCCTTGTTTAATGTCATTATTAGTTAATTCATGTCCAGCCGTGTTTGTCTAATTATCTATGATTTACCTGTGTATATTACTTCATGCCTGTTCAGTTTGATGTCGTCTGGTCTATTTGTTATTCCCGGTTTATCCTGCCTTGTCCTGCCTTGATGTCCTTATTAAATATTATCATTTGAGTTTATATCCTCGTGTTCCTGTTCCTCCCTCGTGTGTGCACCGTGACAATTTGTAAGTCGCTTTGTATAAAAGTGTCTGCTAAATGACTAAAATGTAAATGTAACTATTGGTGCCAGTGTTTTCTACAGTCTTCCACCATGTAATATTTCAAATACCAAAATATTTTAAATGTTGCAGGATTATTTTGAAAGACAAATATCATGAGTTATTTCCCACCCCCACCACATTTTACTATTATTTATCACTTGTAATATAAAAAAAATATAATTAATCTGTCATTACACTTATATTGTAATTGAGACTGACATGTAGATCCTGTCTCAGATAGCTCTGCAAAGTCCCTGACATGTAAACGCTAGATGTAGGGAGTATTGTCTGAATGACAGCCGCTCCAGATGAGATTTTATTATGATTTTATTGACAGGGAGTGGATGCTCCATGTGGAGATAGCTGGCAGCTGCAGTGTGTGTAAATATAGCATTAGTTCAGTGTGAGGTGGCTCAGATTGACGGGACTGCTCCATTAAGTGAGCTCTGAATGGTTCATCAGAATGAGTTCAGCGATTGCGGTGGATTGTGGGTAATCATGGTTTGTGTTCACATACACAAACACTCATCTTTTAATAACAGGCTGTGTCTTGTTCTGAATGCTGGTGTGGCTTTCGTTGTTGGTTTAATTCTCAGAAAAGGGCACTATTTGTACTAGAATTCCAGTACTTTTCTATTAGCTGTGATTCTTATTAAATTTCAATTTAGGTTGAAAGTCAGTGCAAAAATGTCTACTTACTAGATGTAATCCATGAACATATTATTTACTGTACACATACATTTTAGTGCAGCTCAACTAGTAGAGTATGTTTCTGCCAACACCAAAGTCATAGGTTCAATTCTTAACACATACTAACAAAACTTGTAACTTCAGAGCGCTGTTAGACACTTCTTAGTGCATTAAATACAACTTGAAAATATGTTACATAACAGTCAAATCTATCCAATAATAGTGTAGGTCCAGCAACCTCTTGTGAATGTGCTTGAAAATTATGACAAATATTAGGAAAACATTTATCTCAGTGTCGTGTGGTGGTGTGTTTTATATATATAAAGAGGCAGTTTATGTATCTATTAGTGCTGTCAATCAATTATTATTTTTTACTAATTAATCATACATTTTTATGAAATTAATTGTGATTAATCCCACCTAAAATGTAAGTTTTTAAATATACTTTTATATTGCAATAATCTCACATTCAATCTTCAAATTTATGTACAAACAACATAAAGACAGTATATGTTTTATATTTGTTTAATGAAATCTTTCTTTTTATGACTGAAGGCCAGTATCACTGATACCAATTAATACTGATTTCCCTATAAACATTTCCCCTTAATATTTAACTATTGACTATAGCCATTCAACTTTACATTATAATTAAGAGCTTTCAATTGGAACATTTATTAGACTTTAAAAATAACTTCTAATTTAAGTTAACTTAAAACAATATTCTCATAAAACCCATAATAAATGCCATAATAAATGCCATATTTATCTATCTGTGCCCCTCAGCAGAAATATACAGAAATTGAATAAAGTAATCAAACACTAAATTCTAAACTAAATACAGATTAATCCTGAAAATTATAAAAGTTATTGATTTCCTGTTCTTTCTTTTGTTCTTGATGAACAGACATCACAGCAGCTGGTTATTAGGTTGTTTTTAAAAGCTACCGCTGCTGAACTTGACGCGGATCAGACACGTATCATATTTTCTCTCAACTCTACCTTTTCTGACCCATTTCAGGTCGAACCCATTTCAGTCACTTCTAAGAAGCTGACGAGTTGGATCGAGTGTGTTAGATGAGGGAGACAGTGCTAGGATGCTCTAGTTCGGGATGTAACGATTACCGGTTTGATGATAAATCATGATAAAATAACCCCACGGTTAGTATTACCGTTTTATTTTTTAATTATCATTAAAATCGTATTCGAGTACCACGATTGGAACATCTCACGATAAATAAATACTGTCCAGCATAAAGCACCGTTTTCAGTAACAGTCTCGTGTGCGCACAGCAGCAGAGTTTCGTTTTGAGTGAAAACAGAGCGGAAAAGCTGGGAGGTTTTAAACAAGTGCTGAGGGAATTATACACATCAATATATTAATTAATTATATGTACCTCTGAAGGTTCTGACTGTCTTCAGAAATGATTCGATGGAATTTTGTTTTCATCTTCGTTCCATGTAATACAGTGGCGGCTGGTCAATAGGGGGCACTGGGGCGCCCCCCCCTTCAAGTTAGCCCCCTTTAACATGTTAACAATAAGTGAAAAATATATCGCAAATATTAACTAAATAAAATAATTTAGTCATAGTATTCTACTGTTAGTTATATTATAATTTATTAAAAATCTAAACTATATTTCTTTCATATTCATGTGCGGGGCGCCGGACTAATGAGTGTGTATGTAGGTACACAAACTTTTCAAAAGCATGTGATTTGAGGCTAAGCTCTAATTGGCTTGTTTCAAATTGTCCTTGGGGCGCAGGCTCCTCCCACTTTTGTTGTTAGAGCGAATCAATATTGTTTTTATATATTTGGCCTCATGTGATTGGACCGTTCTCAACGACTCTCATTCCACTCAGCAGCAGCTCGTCAGTTGACAGACAGGTACTAATTAATGTGGAAGCAAGCGCAATATCTCCAGATGAAAGAACATTCGGTTTTATCTTTACAAAAATACCCGTTCACAAGGCGTTCGGATGAAGAAAAAAAAAGGATCAAGGAGCTTGGACCAGATCGCCCGTACTTTCAGTTTGTTTGCGCCCCCCCACATTTTTTTAGCACCAGCCGCCACTGATGTAATACCTAAAGAAGTGTTCTTAATCGCAACACTACTTTGTCCATGGAGTTCACGGGAAACACAGGGCTCCACAGTGCTTGCTCGCATTTGCGACTAAAAATAGATGTGTGCGAACTGGAAAATGTATTTAGGAGCATGAGCGCGAATTCAAAATACAAAACAGCCTAACTTATACAGTAGCCAGTAACAAACGTATTAATTTCTTCAGTTTATTTATGGAAAAATAGCCATACAGCCTCATATAATTACTGAGCTTTAAAAAAGGCAATGGTTTTATTTAAATGAGCACAGATGGGAAGAAAAGCGAAGCGAGTGAAGGAGACGCGTTTGTGCTGATTCTGAATGACGCACATTCGTCACTAGAGGGCGCTGCCGTTACCGCAGTAACCCTGTAAACAAAGCAGCTGCACTACTTTTCTAACTGTAAATAATGTTTCAGTCATTTAGATATTTATATTCGCTTTAGTATTCACAATAGCACCAAATAATTAATACTTAAAGACTTAATGAGCTATTTATTTTTTTAACTTAATGAGCTATTCAGATAAGGTATCTAGAATTATTTATGGAGCAGATGAAATACATTTAATCATTTACATCTGCTGCAAGATTAATCTTTAATGAGCCGAAAAGAACGCACGTCACACCTCTGTTCATCAATTTGCACTGGCTACCAATAGCTGCTCAATGCATTAAATTCAAGGCATTAATGTTTGCCTGCAGAACCACCTCTGGCTCTGCATCTCTTTACGTAAATTCATTACTTCAGACTTATATGCCTCTAGAAGCTTGCGTTCTGCAAGTGAACGACGCATTACTGTACCATCCCAAAGAGACACAAAATCACTTTCACAGACTTTCACATTAACTGTTCCCATCCGGTGGAATGACCTCAGACTCAATCCCAGCAGCTGAATCCTTACCCATCTTCAAGAAACGGCTAAAACACATCTCTTCCATCTGTATTTGACCCTCTAACTCTAGCACTCTCTATTATAAATCTATTTTATCTAATCTGTCTTCTTTTTATTTAAAAAACACACAAACATTTGACCCTCTATCAATTGCATATTTATTCTCTAACTGCTAGCTTTTCTTGTAAAACTAACACTTAGTTTCATTTTTCTATATTTTACATACTAGTTTTAAAAAAAACAAATAAAAGCAAGAAATCCTTCCTACGTGTACTGCGTTCGGCTAACCAGGGCTTGTAATAGCACTTGCATGTTGTTGCTCTTTTGTTGGTTTTGATTGCTTCTATAATGTCCTCATTTGTAAGTCGCTTTGGATAAAAGCGTCTGCTAAATGACTAAATAAATAAATACATGTATTTTATTTAAGGCTGAAATATGAGGTGAACCTTTTTATGAATCTTTTCAAAGCTTTATTTTAACATTTACATTAGATATTTGAGCATGCTATTAATCTGTTGTCAGTCAAGTTGTCATTTAAAATTAGAATATCATTGGTAATGTTATTGGTTTAGTGATTATGCAAACAAATAGTCATTTTATTTGATTATTTTTACATATAAAACTTGGTGAATTGATTTATGTGTCGGTACTTTTTGAACATCTCCAGCACATTTGAACAATACCGTAATAATACTGATAACCGGGATAATTTTGGTCACTATAATCGTGATAAGAAATTTTCATAACGTTACATCTCTAGCTCCAGGACAGTTTTGAAAACCATTTCAGGGACATATTCTTAATGTAACTCATATATAACATATTACATGCATGCACAGTTTTATGGCAGCTTTAATCACCCTTTTGGTAACTTCATGACTTAACTGATCGCGACATTGCATGCTCGTAGTTTCTTTTGCGATTTGATATGAAATTATCAATGCGCGCATCGGCACCTTTTTGCAGGTAAATGAAGAGCACATGCTGTAAAGACAGTACAGTACTGACGCTGAAGCGTCTCCGGATTGATGTGATCGTAAATATGTTCTGCGACTGAATAAATGCACTTCTTGTCAAGAAAAAAGAGACAGAATTAGCAGTTATGAGTGTGGTGGCCAACCCTAGGCTCCACCCCTGCGCTAATTTTGACAGCACTAGTATATATATATATGTATGCATATACATGCATAAAGTACCGACACATATATGCATATATATATATATGCAGTCATGGTCAAAAATATCGGCACCCCTGTAAATATGATCAAAGAAGGCTATGAAAATTAATCTGCATTGTTAATCCTTTTGATTTCTTTAAAAGAAAAGAAAATGAAAATACCTAACCTTTCATTGGATAATAAGATTTTAAAATTGGGGGAAATATCATTATGAAATAAATTATTTTCTCAAATACACATTGGACACAATTATTGGCACCCCTAGAAATTCTTATGAGTAAAATATCTCTAAATTATATTTGTCAGACTTTGTTTCCCTGTGTCTTGTATCTCCCTTCCTCTTGTGCCCAAATATGGTCCTTCCTGTTCGTTATGAGTTCAGTTAGTCCCAGCCTTGTGTCCTGATTATGTTCCAGGTGTGTCAAGTAAGCTCGGTCGGTTATTGTATATGTCTATGTAGATGTTACTGTCATAGGCAAATGTCATCTGTGTCTGTCTACCTCCGTGTTAAAGTAAAGTCTGTTTGTTTATCACGATCCTCGTCTCCTCGTTTCCCGTGAATCCCTGTGCAGAACGTGACAATATTCTCATTCATATTCACAATTTTGAGCACTCCAGGGTGATTATGAACATGAACTTTTCCAGCCATGGCTTCCTGTTTCACAGAACTATAAATAGGAGAAAAAAAACAAAGCCCAAATTCCCTTTATCAAAATGAGAAAAAACAAAGAATATATTTCTGATGTGCAGCAGAAGATAATTGAGCTTCACAAATTAGTGAAGTGGCTTTAAGAAAAGAGCTTGAGCAGTGAAAATTCCAATTTCCACCATCAGGGCAATAATTAAGAATTTCCAATCAACATACACTCTAAAAACTGCTGGGTTGAAAACAACCCAATTTGGGTTATTTTGGTAACCCAGCGCTGGGTCAAAAAGGGACGCTGGATTATTTTAACCCAACAATTTGGGTTATTATTTTTTAATGTGTTGCTTTTTTATGGTTTAAAATCACTACATTGCTAGGCTAAAATTAACCCAAATCGAGCTAGACATTAAACCTACAAATTCTGTTCATTTTAAAATAACCTTTACACACAAAGAATGACTATCAAAAGGTACCTATTTATTAAAAACAACAAGAGAAAACAGTCAAAAAGTAACATGCATGTTAAGAAGAAATGCAGACAAGTTTGGCATTAACAGCTACGGAGTTTATAAATGAAGCATTGAACATTTGTTGAATAACATTTAAGATTAAAATGGACTTTTTTGGTAGATTGTATATATTGTGTAAAAATATACAAAAACACTATTATACAATAATTGTACCATTAGTTAATAGTGAAGTTCTTTACAAACTATTCTGGCATGAGAGTACACAAATAAACCACAACATTACCACTGATATTATAACATTTACCAGAAGCATATGTGTGTGAAAGATTGTGAGTATGTGTATGAATGACTACTAAACAACACAGAACAGCATTTAACATTTGGTTTTTACAAATTATACACTTACAGTTTGTTTCATATTCCATGAATACAGATCATGCATCACTGCCAATTTTCATGATCTCTTTATCATAATTGATGTAGTCATGAAGAAGCCCATCAGCACAGCATGTGACATCTTTTACAGCATCCAGGGCAGCGTCCTCCTTTAAAACCACTGTTGCATCAGTTTGGGGGAATTCTCCTCTTTGACCAGCATTCATCGCAGTCAGCGTCTGTTCTTCATCAGTGGCCTAAAAAGAGAAGAACATTTAATGAAACTATCCATTTTCAGATAGAGGTGCATCCACATCAGTAAGGACCGGTAAATAGTCTGGTTGTTTAATGTCTGTCTACCACAGCGCTCTAGAATGCTATAATGGCAGCACTAGTGTGAGGGCATGTAATATTGTTTAAATAAATATATTGCATTCAGAAAGTTTCTTCTTTACTGAAACACTAAAACAGACATGACATTCACATACCTCACAAATGTCCATGTACGTGGAGGGCTGCTCATTAAGTGGTTAGTTAACCAAAAAAGTTAAATGGTCATCATTTACTCTCCCATGCTTGTTCCAGACCCATACAAACTCTGCTAATATTTGAAACAAAAATAAATATATTTAATATTCTCTTAAATTTTGTCCTGGGTCTGGGAGACCAATATTTTCTAATGAACAGACATGTCCGCTATCACGTAATTTAAGATTTATACATATATAAATATTGGAATGTATTACTTCTACAATAACTCTATTTATGAAGCTTGAAAATACCGATTATCTAGACTCTCAATGGATTAAGAAAAAATTATGAGAGAAAATTGTAAATATATTAATTTGTGTTCTAAAGACGGACAAAAGTCTTATAGGTTTGGAATGACATGAGCAAGTTTTTTTTTGTGAACTATTCCTTTAAGAAAGGAAGACCAAGAATGACGACTCTCCAAATCAGACAACTCCAAAGTTGGTTTGAGACCAGCACTGAAAAACACAGACATCAATGGTTTACATAAAATATGAGCACGTAATCATACTGTTGCATCAAAATGTGAAGTAAATAAGCAGGAGACAACAGAAACATTTATTTTCTAATAATAACTTGCATCAATCTCAAAAGAATGATGCTCTCATATGTCTCTGGCTTTCAAAATCTACAAAAAACAAAGAAACATTATTTTAGTCTTAGTAAAAAAAAGGGATGGTATTATGAAGTTTACTTGCCTTAAAACAGTCTTTTCCTCTCTTCTGAAGAAGCTGAGAAGCCTCCTCCTCTCACACACACGTACTCTTATCACTTCATCAGCCTCAAAATAATTATGCTAGTCTTTATTACATAAAACTGTTTCCTTTAGGAAACTACATTCAGTTTAACCGTGAACAATAAGATAACGAATTAACATGTTTAATAACCGTCTGTTAACACCTCAAAGAGAGCAGATATTGTAAAATCTTATCTAAATATGACATAAGACACTCGCGGACGTTATAAAAGTACATTAAGTTACCTCTTCCGTTCAGTAAAAGAGGCCGTTAAGATTTCGGTTTCTGAGGGAAAAACCATGTCCCCCGTATATTTAAATATAAGCTATTTTCAGACTATTTACGCCTTCCATGAAACCTCAAAATACTCCCGGACACAAACAATGAATGATGACTTTACATTTTTAATCTTTATTTACCATAACGTCTTTCACTCGCTTCTCGCTTCTTTCAGGCTGAGAAAATGGCAGCTTCTCCGCACTGGTGCCGTCGGATGTTGACGTGACGTGCGTGCTCTCCTTCACGTCCGCGTTCCCAACCCAGCGTCACTGGGTTATGATCAAGGCCAATTTTCAACCCAAATTTGGGTTAAAACAACCCAACGCCCTTACCCAGCGGTCTCAACCCATCATTTGGGTTGAAAAAACAACCCAGCGTTTTTTAGAGTGTAACATTTTACGAAACTGCCTGAAAGAGGATGTGTGTCTATATTAGGGGTCGACCGATATGTGTTTTTCAGGGCCGATGCCGATACCGATTATTACAGATCAAGTAGACCGATAACCGATATTTTGAACCGATATACGTGTCTGGTGTAAAAATGAAAATGAATGTCAAAATTAGTAATAACAAGAGCTCTGACAAAAAACTTTCTTTAAATGCTTTTAAACATGTCTTTAATTCTGAAAACTGTTAATAACAACAACATTAAATAAACAGTAATATTAATAATATTAATAATAACATAAGTGCAGGGATCACCCAGAAGCATTCTGTAAACATTTTGTAAAACTTAAAGTAAACGTATTTAGCGTATTGTGTGATTATTCTCAACAAAAGTTGTAATAATTGTTGTAGTTGTATTACGTATATTCTACTGCACCACAGTAATATATTCGGCTAAACCGAACTTATATTTTGACAGGTTGCCATGAGGACCTTTTAAGTTTCTGTAGCCATATATGATATGACGATCGTTTTACTCAATTGAAACGGTCAAATGCTCGTGAAGTGACTCTCCGAGCAGTTCTGGGGATGTTGTTCATGTATTTATGTCCTCATTTAGTGAGACGGCAGATGCTGAAAACACCGCGAGCTTCACGCTCTTGTATGTGTGCAGTAAATGAAACCGCACGTCTGTGTCATTCAACAGAGATGCAGGATTCATATTTAAAGTGTTTTTGCGGCTTAATATTTATAGATACTAGTCCATAGCGTGAGTCGATTTAAGTGTACTGACCTACTTTTGATTAATTCATCCAAACTTCGACACATTCCGTGACATTCCGCGTTATACGGTAAATTCCATTATATGACTGCATTCCGCGATTCCGCCCGCATTTTCCGCATCGCGGACATCATAGTGGATTGTGATTTATTGCAACTTCACCAACGTCTGCTGCTGCCTTACCTTTGAGAGACAACTGATGCGTGATCACTGAGGCAGCTCCAGTTAGCAAGTGCTTTCGGTGTGAGACTGCCTTCAGTTTTCCGCGTTGATTGGTCGGACTCGTGACTCCCTACATATCAGATGAGCGGTGGGCGGAGATTGCTCTAGCCCACAGAGTGTTGAGCTCAGACAGGCTGCATCGAGCCAAATAGTGCATTTAAACATTAAATAATTTCACCTGTATTATTTATTCACCAATAAATAGTCACCTGTAAATAGTATGTTTGTTTGCATAAAAAAAAATCTAAAAATAATTTAATTATAGGCAAATCTGTTTTGAAAATGGCCGATATCGATAATCGTAAAAATGCTTAATATCGGCGCCGATAATCGGTCGACCCCTAGTCTATATCATCCTAATGCACAGTGAGAAGGAGAGTTTGAGTGGCTAAAGATTCTCCAAGGACCACAGCTGGAGAATTGCAGAAATAGTTGAGTCTCAGGGTCAGAAAATCTTTAAAAAAAATGTCAAACAGCACCTACATCACCACATGTTGTTTGGGAGGGTTTCAAGAAAAATTATCCTAGCTCATCCAAAAACAAACTCCAGCATATTCAGTTATCAGCCATGACTGGAACTCAAATGGGACTGGCTTCTATGGTCAGATAAAACTAAAAAATTCGCTTTTTAGCAGCAAACACTCAAGCTGGGTTTGGTGAACACAGGGATAAAACGTAGCCCATGTGTACAATGAAATATACTGCTATATTTTTTATGTTGTGGGCCTATATTTCTACTGGAGGACCTGGACATCTTGTTTAGACACATAGCATCATGGATTTTCTCACATGTCAACAGATACAAAAATCAATAAGTGACTGACTCTGTTAGAAATCGTCTCAGGTTTACGTATGTAACCATAGTTCCCTGAGAATAGACAACAAGACACTGTGTCCTCTAGAGGGCGCTACGGGAACGTCTTCAGCGTGACCGGTGTCTGAAGCATGATTACAAACACCCAATGCACTTGACATTGGCAGGTGGACGCCTATGACACAAGCTAATGAGCATCTGCGGCCATAAAAGGGCGCCTGTGGAACACATCACGTAACCTGAGATGTTCCCTTCCGAAGGGAACTTCTACACTGCGTCCTCTAGAGGGCGCTATGGGAACGCTATGCCAACGCGTGAGTGTCCAAGAGTGTCCAAAAGCTGGATTCCTAAGTCACAGACTCGAGGAACACCATCCCTGCCCAGCAGAACTAGGGTCAAAAAGCCCCTCTTCAGGCCAACTCAAAGCTCGCCATCATAGACTAGCTCACAAGAGTATGGCTCTCGAAGTGGAAGTCTCAGAAAACGACTCTCTAGATTGAGAGGAGACTTCAACACTCGACGCTATGAACAGCTAGTGAGGCTCAGGACAGAGCAAGCACGTAGTACTGCCTAAGCGAAGCTCTGGAGAGTGGAGGCTTAGGCAGAATGACTCTCTAAAGCGAGAGAAAACCTAGCAACATTCGATCCAGGTAATGGAACTCCCAGAGTGGAGGTCTCAGCATAGTGAGAGGAGACCTGGCTACACTCAACGCCAAAGGCAGTTAGTGAGGCTCAAGAAAGAGCCTGGCATAGTGCTGCCTAAGCAGAGCTCTAGGGAGTGGAGGCTTCAGCAGAATGACTCTCTAAACAGGAGGAAGCCTAGCAACACTCAACCCTTGTTGGGGGGCTCTAGGAGTGGAGGTCTCGGCATACCGACCCTCTAAAGTGAGAGGAGACCAGACTACACTCAGCGCAAAAGACAGCTAGCGAGGCTCATAATAGAGACTACATACTAATGGTGCTGCCTAGCGGAGCTCTGGAGAGCAGAAGCTTCAGTAGAATGACTCTCTTAAACGAGAGGAAGCCTAATGCTCGATCCAGGTCTTTAAGAGTGGAGGTCTCAACATAACGACTCTCTAATTGAGAGGAGACCTGGCTACACTCAACGCCACAGGCAGTTAGTGATGCTCAAAAGAGCCTCCTATTACTGCCAGACGGAACTCAGGAGAGTGGAGGCCTCAGCAGGACGACTCTCTAAACGAGAGGAGGTCTAACAGCACTCAACCTTAGTTGGGGGCTCTTAAGAGTGGAGGTCTCAGCATACCGACTCTCTAAAGCGAGAGGAGACTGGACTACACTCAGCGCTAGAGACAGCTAGCGAGGCTCACAATAGAGACTACATACTAATGATGCTGCCTAAGCGGAGCTCTGGAGAGCAGAGGCTTCGGTAGAATGACTCTCTTAACGAGAGGAAGCCTAACACTCGATCCAGGTAGGGGAACTCCTTAAGAGTGGAGGTCTCATCATAACGACTCTCTAATCGAGAGGAGACCTGGCTACACTCAACACCACAGGCAGTTAGTGATGCTCAAAAGGAGCCTACATCTCTGAAGAGTGGAGGCCTCAGCAGGACTACTCTCTAACGAGAGGAAGCCTAACAACACTCAACCCTAGTTGGGGGGCTCTTAAGAGTGGAGGTCTCAGCATACCGACTCTCTAAAGTGAGAGGAGACCGGACTACACTCAGCGCTAAAGACAGCTAACAAGGCTCACCGTAGAGACTACGTACTAATGGTGCTGCCTAAGCGGAGCTCTGGAGAGCAGAGGCTTCGGTAGAATGACTCTCTTAACAAGAGGAAGCCTAACACTCGATCTAGGTAGGAGAACTCTCAGAGTGGAGGTCTCAGCATAATGACTCTCTAAGTGAGAGGAGACCTGGCTACACTCAACGCCAAAGGCAGTTTGTGAGGCTCAAAAAGGAGCCCACATTCTCCTATTACTGCCAGAGACGGAGCTCTGAAGAGTGGAGGCCTCAGCAGGATGACTCTCTAACGAGAGGAAGCCTAACAACACTCAACTCAAGCTAGCGAGGCTCACAATAAAGCCTACATACTCATAGTGCAGTCTAAGCGGAGCTCTGGAGAGTGGAGGCTTCAGAAGAATGACTCTCTTAGACGAGAGGAAGACTAGTAACGCTCGATCCAGGTAGGGGAACCCCTACGGGTGGAAGTCTCAGCATAACGACTCTCCCAAGTGAGAGGAGACCTGACTGCGCTCAGCGCTAAGGACAGCTAGTGAGGCTTACAATAGAGCCTACATACTAATAGTGCAGTCTAAGCTGAGCTCTGGGGAGCGGAGACTTCAAAAAAATGACTCTCTTAACGAGAGGAAGCCTAGCAACACTCAGTCCAGGTAGAGGAGCTCTTACGAGTGGAAGTCTCAACCTAACGACTCTCTAAGCGAGAGGAGACCTGTCTACACTCAGCGCTAGAGATAGCTAGCGAGGCTCACAATAGAGCCTACATACTAACCGTGCAGACTAAGCGGAGCTCTGGAGAGCGGAGGCTTCAGCGAAATGACTCTCTTAAACGAGAGGAAGTCTAGCAACACTCACTCCAGGTAGGGGAACCCTTACTAGTGGAAGTCTCAGCATAACGACTCTCCAAAGCGAGAGGAGACCTGACTACACCCAGCTCTAAAGACAGCTAGCGAGGCTTACAATAAAGCCTATATACTAATAGTGCTGTCCAGGCGGAGCTCTGGAGAGCAGAGGCTCCAGCAGAGTGACTCTCTTAAACGAGAGGAAGCCTAGCAACACTCAATCCAGGTAGGGGAACTCTTAAGAGTGGAAGTCTCAGCATAACGACTCTCTAAAGCGAGAGGAGACCTGACTTCACTCAGCGCTAGCGGCAGTTAGCGAGGCTCACTATAGAGCCTACATACTAAAGTGCAGTCTAAGCGGAGCTCTGATGCTGGGGCTCCAGTAGAAAGCCTAGTAACACTCAAACCTGGTTCAGGAGCTCTTAAGAGTGGAGGTCTCAGCATAATGACTCTCTAAAGTGAGAGGAGACCTGACTACACTCAGCACTAGAGAAAGCTAGCAAGGCTCGCAATAGAGCCTACACGCCAATAGTGCGGTCTAAGCGGAGCTCTGGAGAGCGGAGGCTTCAGTAGAATGACTCTCTTAAATGAGAGGAAGCCTAGCAACACTCGATGCAGATAAATTTTTCCTTCTCCATCTACATTAAGCCCGGTATCAGACCATCAGACTTGTTTCTCATCATTGGTCCAACCACAAGGCTCACTGTTGAGCGCGTGTAGGGGGTGGGGGGAATTGGTACCAATTAGGTGCCACCAGCTGCAGATGGCTGACCGCGTCTGCGCTGGACCGTTTCCCTCCTTCTATCCTTCCACTTACGTCTCCTCTGTGACCTACTCCTCCTCCGAGGAGGACCACGGTTAGCGACGCTAATCACCTGGCCCTGCCTCTGGTCAGCAAAAATTTCTCGACCACCGTCTCAACGGATGTGCCGAACAATTCTAACGGCGAAACCGACGCAACGAGAAGAAATCGTTTCTCTTTCTCCCCGATGTCCGCCAGGTTCATCCACAGATGTCTCTCGGTGGCCACCATCGCCGCCATCGGCAGCCGTTTGCTTGGTGGCCCTGAGAGCCAGATCTGTGGTGCGGCGCAACTCAGTTACTGCCTCAGGGGGGAGCCCCTGACCCTGGTCTAAGTTCTTCAGCAGATCAGCCTGGTATGCTTGCAACACCGACATCATGTGCAAAGCAGCACCAGCCTGACCCGCTGCCGCGTATGCCCTACCATTCAAGCGAGATGTCTCGTTTAGTGGCTTGGATGGTAGAGCCGGAGCCTTCAGCGTCAATGTCACGCCCCTCGAGAGATAGCTTGCAAGCGTCCCTTCAATAGGGGGCATCGACGCATATCCGTGCTCGCGCATGCCCTCGATGTCAGCATAGTTATTATGCTTATATCGATGGATGCGGGCTGAATATGGCTTTTCCCATGCCTTCATGATCTCACTATGAAGATCCGGAAGGAATGGGAGGCTCACGGGAGCTGGGAGATTATGTTCAGAGAGATATCGCTCATCGAGTCTATTACGAGCCACTCCCCCTTTCTCGTGCCTCCACTGTAGGTCTAACCTAGCAGTCGCACGCTCCATAACCTCCAGCAGCTCACCATACGCGGGGTAGACAGGCTGAGAGGGCTCAGAAATATTTTCTTCTTCATCCTCATCAGCCCACTTCTGCCCATGAGCCAGCTGAGACAAATGTAAGAGACAATACATCTTCCTCCAGCAGTTTACTCTCGTCAACAGCTGACGCGCGCGAGATATTAATTTCTCCCGCAAACTCGTCAGCGAGCTCCATCTGCGATCCCCACGACCACAGTCTCCTCACTGCTTCAGCACCGGCTGGATCCGAGCTGCGGGGGGCAGATGATTGCCCCAATTCTCTCGAGAAAAGGGACACACGAGAGCGGAGCTTTCCAAGAGAGAAAAGCTCACAATGCGCGCACTCCATTCCCTCGAGTACAGAGTGTGCGTGCTCTTCGCCCCCAAATACATAACGCACAAATCGTGTGTGTCATCTGGTGTCAGAAAACGCTGACACGGATCGACACACCTCCTAAACATATTTTACTCACACTTCAGAAACAAGGTCCCCTGAAGACAAAAAGAGGATGATGTGTTCCACAGGCGCCCTTTTATGCCCGCAGACGCTCATTAGCTTGCGTCATAGGCGTCCACCTGCCAATGTCAAGTGCATTGGGTGTTTGTAATCATGCTTCAGACACCGGTCACGCTGAAGACGTTCCCGTAGCACCCTCTAGAGGACACAGTGTAGAAGTTCCCTTCGGAAGGGAACGTATTATGGGCCATGTTTGGATCTTCCAACAGTACAATAATCCAAACACAAACCTCAAAAACAACACAAAAATGGGTCACTGAGCACAAAACCAAGCTTCGGCTATGGTCATATCAGTCCTCTGACCTGAACCCTGTAGAAAATGAGTGGGGTGAACTGAAGAAGCACCATCATGGAGCTGTGAATCTAAAGGGTCTGGAGTGATTCTGGGTGAAGGAATGGTCTCTGATCTCGTGTCAGGTGTTCTCTAACCTCATCAGGCATTATAGGAGAACATTTTGAGCTGTTATATATATATATTAGGGATGCACAATATTTATCGGACAGATTAATTATGGACCGATATGGTTGATAATGACGTAATTTTTATTTCTCCGATAAATAAATGAAATCCGATATCTAGATCTGATAAAGAACGCTTGCTGGTAAATCAATCAATCAGTCTGATTTATCTGAGATTCATCCGCTTTCCGACTGCAAGTGACTGCAGTATTAAATTGGAGTAACTCTCAGCTTGTGTCGTGCTCATTACGTCATCAATTGCGAACTTGTCTTCACCGGTCAGGAAGTTTTTCTCTGTGGCAGAGGAGGACAATGCCATTAATATTTGCAACGCATGTTCAGTAAGGATTCCGAGAGGAGGAAAAAAAGGCGTCAAGTTTAAACACAACAAATCTTATATCTCACTCGTAGGGCTGTGCGATATGACTACTTTTGATCGTGGATGATAAAAATGTCTCCACGATCTGCTTTTGAAGAAATATCGTAGTATAGCCTAGTGCTACAGAGCACATTCTTTCAGTTGCAGTTCTGGCACCTCCGCCTCAATATACAACGCCACATACATTCACATCACAGCGGTAGTTACGTGGGTAACCTCCACATTGTTTTTGATAGTAGGAAAAAAATGCTATGGAAGTCACTGTGGACCAGCAACTGTTTGTTTTCCACTTTCTTTCAAATATAATTTATGTTCAGCAGAAGAAAGAAACTCATTCAGGTTTAAAACTAACTTTGAGTAAATGATAGTATAAATCCTCAACCACCACCAGTGTGCAGCATCCACTTGGAAAATAAAGCACTGTTTATTTTATTTGTATATTATGTGTATCTTTGTTGTTTCTTTTTAATAACAAGTATAAAATAATGACGACAATTTTTATCTTTGCCCACTTTGGCCTAATTATCCACCACTCTTTTTTATATTTTGTTACCTTAAAAGGCTTTGTCTTTATAATAGGGTAATTAGTTTGTCTGTACTGCTCAGAAAATATAATAAAACCAACATGAGAAAAAATCGTGATTAAAAAAAAATGTCCACAAAAATAACACGTGATTTTATATTTTTGCCATATTGCCCACCCCTAACTTGAAAGGTCATCATTGCGGCAAAGCTGTATTAAGGGACTTTAAGTAGCCTCCACTGTTGGAACGTTAATGGCATTCCAATGTCAAATTGCGCGTTTGCGACTTCGTGGACTTCTATAACCGTCTAATACGGGAGAACAGCTGCTTTGCCGTAGTCATTACAACGTGACAGCTTATGTAGTTAAATGTTGCGTTTTATGTTATATTCCATTTAATGTCGTGGAAAATTCATTTATTTCAGTAATTTAACTCAAATTGTGAAACTCGTGAATTAAATAAATTCTATGCAAACATACTGAAGTAGTCTTTGGTTATTTTAATTGTGATGATTTTGGCTCACATTTAACAAAAAATCATGCTGATTTTTCAAGAAAGAAACTGCACTCTTTGTGTGATATTAACTAAATGAAATTATATAAAGCTCCCATGTCTCAAATTTTGTGATGCGTTTTAATAGACTGAATCATGCAGTAAAAAAAGCTCTCTAAGTGCGTGCGTGCACTAATCTAACCTACTAGACTTCATCACCTCATGACTGCGTGCACTCTCTGTTGGTGTTTTGTTTGGGTATTGCAATATACTTTAAAATGTCAAATCGCACATCCTTAAAACAACAATTACGATTTTATCGCAAACCCCTATGTGAGCATCCTGACGATTAAAAGCCTTAACGATTGAACCTGATGATCCTGAACATTTTGCCACACACTTGTCCCTGCGTTTCTTGTGTTTGGCACTCTCTACATGTTTAACCAAGCTCTCGAGTTTAAAATGTGTACATTTGGTGGCGAATGCTGTTAGAGTTACCTGCAACTCCATCCCACAGGCTTTAAAGTG
The DNA here is from genome assembly GCA_003573665.1 of Oxygymnocypris stewartii. Classification (NCBI taxonomy): domain Eukaryota; kingdom Metazoa; phylum Chordata; class Actinopteri; order Cypriniformes; family Cyprinidae; genus Oxygymnocypris; species Oxygymnocypris stewartii. Next base: position 521,925 of record QVTF01019772.1, read on the forward strand.
AATGGAGTGCATAGAGCACAGTGCATTTTCATAGCGGAGCCACTCAAATTCTTTCAGCCATTCTCTCCGAAAACTGTACGCCACCTTTTCATTTTCTCTCTTCTTCAGCCCTTTGCTGTTCCCACGGTAGTTAGCTCCCTGTCACCTGACAGCAGAAAGCAGTGACTGAGTGATTGACCGCTAATATTAACCAATCTAAAATCAGCATAACATTTAAGAATGTAAAGATGAAGTTATGTAACGTTTGATAGAACGTTTTTAGTGCAGTCTTAACAACCTGGAGCTTAACACGCTCAAAACAGTGAAGATGATTGTGGACTTCAGGAGAAACCCCCCGCTCTCCCCCCACTCACCATCATGAACAGCACTGTGACTTCAGGCGAGTCATTCAGATTCCTGGGCACCACAATTTCTCAGGACCTGAAGTGGGACAATCACATTGAGTCCATGGTGAAAAAGGCCCAGCAGAGGCCGTACTTCCTTCGCAGGCTGAGGAAGTTCAACCTGCCACAGGAGCTGTTGACACAGTTCTACTCTGCCATCATTTAATCTGTCCTCTGCATGTCAATAACTGTCTGGTTCAGCTCAGCTACCAAATCTGACCTTAGAAGACAATGGAGGGTGGTCCGGACTCCTGAGCGAATCATTGGTACAGCCCTCCCCACTCTCCAAGAACTGTACTCATCTCCAAGCAATCCATCTCATGAACACTTGACATTAAACGTGGAACACACTACACTGTTATATAATTATTTAATCACTACACATACTTATTTTTTTAATTAAAAATGTGCACATGTCAGACCTCACACATAATTGTCTGTATTGTATATTGTGTTTTTGGCATTTTGTACATTGCCTATTTGTATATTGTTCTTTTGTTGTCTGTCCTGTCACTGTCATTCTGTTGCACTGTAGAGTTTGTCACTATAACACATTCCGTGTATGTGTAAACATCCCTGGCCAATAAAGCCTATTCTTTTGATTCTTCTTCTGATTTCATCAAGCTGAATGCTCACTAAAAACGCAGTCATCACGTTTTAAGGCCATTTCAAGTTTTATTTTGCCGTGACCCAAAGCAGTGATATCTAAGCAGGTGAGTTGTTTACTTACTTTATAATTAGTCAATAACACTGTCATTTTCTTAATTCAAGCTGAGAGTTCGCACGAAAACAAGAGGCGGGATTTATGGTATGAACCAATCACATCCAATCATAATATCTTGGTTACGTATGTATATGTAAGTAAATTAACTCTTATTTTATTATTTTATTATTTTGGGAATCAAATATTATAGATTCGGGTTGATGTGATTGATCCAATCTGATTCAAATAATTTACACCTTATCAACTAAGACATCCAGCGTGGTAGTCGAACTTAGGGTCTTATCAATTTGTTTTACTTATTAGTGGCCAACGATATTTTCAAACATAATTATAATAGTTACACTCGAAGTAGATTGGTCTCTCTAATGAGATGCCAATTCGTCAGTCACCAACGTTACTCGGAGTGACTAACTGAAAGGGAAACGATCATATCCAGAGGTGTTAATGAGGCCAGCAAGGGGGTGCTCACCCTGTGATCTGTGTGGGTCATAATGCCCCAGTATAGTGACGGGGACCCTATACTGTCAAAAAGCACCGTCTTTCGGATGAGATGTTAAAACGAGGTCCTGACTCTCTGTGGTCATTAAAAATCCCATGGCACTTCTCGTAAAGAGTAGGAGTGTAACCCCGGTGTCCTGGCCAAATTGCCACCTCTGGCCCTTGTCAATCATGGCCTTGTAATCATCCCCATCCACTTGATTGACTCTATGACTCTCTCTCCTCTCCACCTGTAGCTGGTGTGTGGTGAGTGCACTGGCGCCGTTGTCCTGTGGCAGCCGTCGCACCATCCAAATAGATGCTGCACACTGGTGGTGGTTGAGGAGAGACCCCCCCCCACATGATTGTAAAGCATTTTGGGTGTACAGCAATGCACAATAAAGCACTATATAAATGCATCATTCATTCATTCATATCCAGTTATAGTGCGATGGAGGCATTTCCTCCTCTCACGTGGCTTTCCTCCATTCATTCTCAATAGCCCCCAGTAAAGTCGCATCACGCATAAGGGGTCTCTGTTGAAAGTGAATGGGCTGAGGGGAGGCAAATAACTGTAGCTGCTCATATTTAGTAATATTTTTTGCGTTGTTTTATTTTTTTAATATCTATAATTTTTTCTCATCCAATTTTTGGAGGAGACACTGACTCTCTTGCCTCCTCGGAGGAAATGCCCCTGATTTCACTCTACACACACCACAAAAAGTTGTGACCTGCAATTATTACCTTAGAGGCCTATTTCAAGTGAAGTTACACGTGAGATATTTTGCACAGCCCTTATAGGAAATCAGCGTGCAATGCAGGTTGCCCTGAAAATTCACACTCTTGCTGCTGCACATCAGAAACTGCAATGCGGCTCTCATTTTAATTCATAGAGTTTATACTCATTCACTTTACACACTGTCGCATTATCATTTTAGATATTTATCTACAATGAAATATCCTGCTGTCATCTGGCTAATGTTATCAAATAGCACATGGATTGATAGCAACTTGACATCTAACTGGTTTTAATCAAGTCAAAATGTTATTTAATATTGCTTAATCAACCTAAATACATACATCTATACCAACTAAAATATGTACAAAAATTAGATGTCCTGTCCTGCATATAACAGAAAAAGTCTGGAACAAATGTATTTCATGTTACATTTATGATTTAAGTTATGATGTATTAGGGATTGGGCATGCATTTCTGTGGAATTTGGCAAAAAGTGGTGGTGACATGTCCCACATACAACTGACACCCATGTACTCTACAAAAAAGAAAGAATTCCTTGTATTTATAATTCAGTATTATTGTTTTAATTGTAAGGGATTTACAGAAGTTGTATAATAAAAAACTTTATTGCACAGAATTATACAAGGCATAAATGGAACATTTAACATATATTTATTTAAATGCAAATAAAAAATGTTTTAATTGACTGTAGTTTTGACAAACTTTTGTTTAAAGCCGCAGGGCAATATCTGTTTTTTTTAATACAGACACAGATACAAATAAAATTGCCATTTCTACAGATATAGATATTGGCTTCACTACACCCAAGTGTGTGATATAGTTATGATGATATGGTGAGAAATGTTGAAGCCGTACTGCTGTCAGCAGGGATTTGAATCTGAGAAAAAAGGTCAGTGGTGAAACATCACAGAACAGCAGGACTGTAACTGGAGGGATGAGTGTTGGTTGTACAGTCAGGTGAAGAGAGAGATAAACAAACACACAAGCACACACACACACACACACACACACACACGGGCAAAAGAGGTTGTCCAAGAATAAAAACGCTGGTTATGTAAGTAACTGAATTCTGCAGGCAGGTCTTAACATGAATAGTTTAAATGAATATCTGCTACTTCTGTCTGGTATGCTGAGAGCATATAAAAACAAAGGAAGTAAAGCAGTAATGGTGTCCAAATTATGATAAATATACACCACAGTGGCTCGGCACTCTGCCTTTTTCTTGTCTTGCACATTTTGGATGACAGAAAACTCTGACAACCCTGCAAAATTCACAGAATGAGATGCAGCTACACTGACTCGGTAGAGCCATGCAAAAATGCAAGGGAAGCCTAAGCAGCAGCTGATCAAATAACTGCACAAATGAGACTCCTCTAAAAGTCGGCAAAAATAAGGAGACCGTTCCGATAGAGTTAGACCTCCAGGTAGGAGTAATCTAGAACTTTAGCATTAACCCTAACATTGCATAGGAATAAGAATGGGGTGAAAATCTCTATCCATTTTTAAATGCATACCTGAATAAAACCCATCTGACTGACAATGTTCTCTAACAATGAACATATCTCCTGAGAAAGAGCTTCAGAAGAGATTGCATTCCTAATTCCAGGGAACTTTCTGGTGGCATCCTAACTGCAGGTTATGTATTGGGTGAAGTGGGCCACTTTTTGTTAAACGTGTAATTGAGATATCCATATGTTCTTTTCTTTAATACCTTTGTTGTCTTTAAGGTCCATCTGTAATATTTTCATTTGAATTATGTTCATGTAATGTGTTATTTGGAAGGCATATACAAATTAAAAAATCTGAGATCATGCACTCCAGATAAATGTGTATATAAATATATACACTGCCGTTCAAAAGTTTGGGATCAGTCAAGTTTGTAGGATCTCTTCTGCTCGTTATGTATTTAAAATGAAAACCTCTCTAACAATGTACACTCGTGTTCAAAATTTGGGGTCAGTAATTTTTTTCTTCAAAAGTTTGGAGTTAGTAATATTTTCTTTCTGTTTTTGAAAGTTTTTTCCAACGGCGGCATGGAAATCGCTGCAGTTCGCGGGAAATCGACGTGACCGCCCGCAGCTCACCCAAGCCCACCGGTCACGGGAGATCAACGCTGCCGTCCGCGGCTCACCCAAGCCCACCGTCAGCGGGGAAATGCAGCCACCGCAAGTATGCCGCCCATGGCCACCGCAAGCCCGCTGACAGACGCTCATGTGCCCCTGGGCTTGCTGGTGTAATATGAGGGTATGGGTTGGAGCCCAGCTCTATGCAGTGCTTGTGCCCCCAGAGCGCCCCAGTGCCAGCCCCTCGTAAGTGCTATGCAGTGTCCGAGCTTCCTGAGCGCCCCCAAGTGTCCGCGCTTCCAGAGCCCGCTCCTTTTGCGGGGCTCGATTCAAGACTTGCAGATCCAGGATTGGCTGGAGGCCAATGTACCCACCTTTCTTGGGTACAATGAACCACTACTTCTTCTCGGCTGGAGGGATAAGCCCGATTACATCCTCGGGACGGGTTTGGCAGTGCAAGCCATGCCCCTAAACTCTGTACAAATGGCACCCGCACCCTTGGTGGTGCAGCGGAGAATAGTCAAGCAGGATAGCACAGAAGGCATCCTGTTCTGACTGACCACAGCAGAACTCCCCGCATCCCTTAAGGGACTGGCCACAGAGATGCATGGAGAGGCAAAGCATCTTCCAACTGCAGTCTCTTGGCCGCTGGCAAGAGGGGGCGTCATGGGTGAGAGTGAGGAGGCAGTGCATCGCACACTGTCAGCCCGCGAGCCTGAGAACCCGAAGTACACATCCACATAACACATGTTAGTCACTTTGGGTTTTCTTAGGGGTCAAGAGAGGCCTTATGTCCAGGTTGTTGACAATAAAAGCAGATCAAAGTTGCATTAGATTGTTTACCAGACACAGTCACAGTCTTATCAATAGGTTCCTCAACTTTACCCTTGCCCACAGTTCCTCTGTTGATTCTTGGTGGATCTCGATATGCAGCCATGTATCACTCTGCCGACCTTGCAGCTTCTTCTCCAGTCTGTGGTTGATTTTCTTTAACCCAGACTGAAACTCAGACGATATGTCTCATCTGTCATGTTGTATTTGGGCAATACTGCAGCCTTGATGTCATCATAGGAACAAGAGCGTTTTTTGTCCATGCTCGCATAGGCCTTCAAAGCATTGCCTGTCAACAATGTTACCACTCGGGCTGCCCACTCGTCGGTTTGCCATCCCCACTTTCAAGCAATACGTTCGAACCGCACAAAGTAATTCTCCACATCCTCACCTTCCACGAAGTTGGGAATTTGAGATTCATGATAGGTGAAGGGGTGGTGACATAAATGGATCTTGAGATTGAGCCTGAGTAATTTCTGGAAGCAATGTTCCTCCCTCTAATGAGTGCGGAACTGTTCTGGGTGTTGGTAAAGGATGGTGGTGAGTATGTTGACGGATATGTTCAACTGATCCCCACTGAGTCTGGGGTTTCTGGTAGATAGTAGCTTTTAACCCCTTCAATTAATCAAATAATACATTATAATTCCTTTGTCGTTACTTCATGAACTGCCTCATATCCAAAAGGAAATCTTGACCAACCTTGCCTTGACACTCTGCACCATCTCGAGTGGTACTAACTTTTCCGGTCTTTGGTCTCACCACAGGTTCAGGCTCAGGCTCTTGCACTCTCACCACATGAAACAAGTCCGTCACAGCTTCCTCAGTTGCCCCAGCAGCCGCCATCTCCAAATAACCCGCTTGAGCTTCAACGGTGTCCTCCTCCCCTTCCGAAAACAGGATTGAGTGAGCTCTGGTATTCCTTTGAAGACCTTCCTGCCCTCTAGTAGTCATTTTGAAGTTTGTCACTTGCCTCTTCTACTGCCAGTTACTCCACAAAGACTCCATATCTCACTTCTGACACCATTTGTGTTAAGATGGTTGGATGCAGTGGCTAAGCAAACAGCAAAAAATGCAAAACCTACAGAAATGTCCATGGAAAATGTGTTTTTAATTCCACGTTCCACAAATTCCATAAAGGTGTAACAAGGACCATAGCAAAATTTATATTGTAAATAAAGAATTTACTCAGAGAAAAAAATAACTAACAAAAAACCTGTTCAAAATACAACTCGATTCATAACAGAAATAGGATACACAGTTGGCTACTGATCCAACAAACACCCTTGTTTTTTTTCCAAACATTTCTCTGTTCTTTTATAGTTTTAATCTTCTCCTTCATTTTCAAATTGACCAATCGTAACCCCTCACCAGTTGCTAACAGTACATTATACAAGTTACATAATTGATAAACTTACAGACAGCACCTTTAATAATCATCACCTCGATAACATCACCACTAACAAGCATCGAAAAGCATCAAACATATAACCATTCATGAAATGTAGGTCTAAACATTTTTAATGGACCAACTCCTCACCTTCAGGGTAACAGTCGGCTTCTTGTTTGCGGGCCCCTCCTACTAGGCAGCTCCAGGAACCGGAAAGACAAAAAGACACCTCTTGATTAACATTAATATACAAACATTGTTTGCCCAACTTCACCATCAATATTTCACTCTGATAACAGTCACCATGGAATTTTTCACATCTTTCATGTGACTGCCACTTGAGTAAACGAACAAAAAAAAGATCTTACGAAACAGTTTGGTCTGGGTTTTTCTTTGAGTTCAAACATGAGTGCTACATCACAGCTGAGTAGAACTGTTTCAGCAGCTTCTGTGGCAGGTTAAACTTCCTCAGCTGGCGAAGGAAGTACAAGCTTTGTTGGACTTTTTTTTCAATGGAGATGAGCGATGATTGGTCCCAGGTGCTTGAATGTTTCCACTGCAGTCACGATGCTGTTCATGATGGTGAGTGCAGGGGGTATTCTCCTGAAGTCCACAATCATCTCCACTGTTTTGAGCGTGTTGTGCTCCAGGTTGTTTAGACTGCACCAGACAGCCAGCTCTTTAACCTCCGGTCTGAAGGCAGACTCGTCACCATCCTTGATGAGGCCGATGAGTGTGTTGTCGTCTGAAAACTTCAGGAGCTTGACAGAGGGGTCTTTAGAGGTGCAGTCGTTGGTGTACAGGGAGAAGAGCAGTGGGGTGAGAACATATCTCTGAGGGGCACCAGTGTTGGTGGAGTGGCTGTTTGACAAGAATTGCCTCAGTCTCACTAGTTGCTGCGTATCTGTCAGAAAGCTGGTGATCCACTGACAGATAGAGCTAGGGAAAGAGAGTTGGGTTAGTTTGGTCTGGAGGAGTGTAGGGATGATAGTGTTGAAGGCCGAACTAATGTCCACAAACAGAATAAGTGCCTAATTTTTCCAGGTGTTGCAGGATGTAATGCAGTCCCATGTTGACTGCATCATGCACTGAGCTGTTTGCTCGGTAAGCAAACTGCAGGGGGTCCAATAAGGGTCCAGTGATGTCCTTCAGATAAGCCAGAACCAGTTTTTTCAAATTATTTAATGACGACAGATGTTAGAGCCACAGGTCTGTAGTCATTAAGTCCTGTTATCGTGGGTTTCTTTGGAACAGGGATGGTGGTGGAGTGTTTGAAGCAGGAAGGGACTTCACACAACTCCAGAGATCTATTGAAGATCTGTGTGAAGATGGGGGCCAGCTGGTCAGCACAGGTTTTCAGACAGGCTGGTGTCACACAAATGGGCCTGGTGCCTTTCTTCTTTTGTTCTTCCTGAAGACCTGGCGCACATCTTCTTCGCTGATCTGAAGTACGGGAGATGGGGGTTGCTGGAGGTATTAACGGTTGTGTAGAGAGATGGTCAGGACGGGTGTGTGGGGTTTCAAATCTACAATACAACTCATTCAGGTCTTCAGCAAGTTGTTGATTCACCTCAGTGCTGGGGGATGGTGTCCTGTACTTGGTGACGTTCAGGCCTTCCACACTGAAGCGGAGTAATTGGAAGTGAACCGATCTTCCAGCTTTTCAGCATAGGTCCTTTTAGCCACTCCAATCTCCTTATTCAGTGTGTTCCTGGCCTGATTGTACAAGACTCTGTCCACATTTCTGTAGGCGTCCTCTTTTGCCTGACGAAGGTGTCTGAGTTTTGCTGTAAACCATGGCTTATCATTGTTGAATGTTACATAAGTCCTGGTGGGAATGCATATATCCTCACAGAAACTGATATATGAAGTCACTGAGAGCTCGTCCAGATTGGTGGCAGCAGCTTCAAAAATAATCCAGGCAGAGACAATGATAGCTTTAGCAATTAGCCTCACAGAGTGCCAAGAAGCTCTTTCAGAAAATGCGATTTGGAAAACAAGCGCATGATATGTACTTTGTCTGGAGCTGAGGTTCATGCACAAAGTGTTGGTGTTGATTCCTAAACATTTAGGGGACGTTACCGATTCTTTTTTGTGATATTTCCTTCGAAAATGAAATTTGACCACAGTGTCCTCAGCTCAGACGTCGGGAGATTATGGCAACTCCTATGTTCGTTAGTGCATCCCAAAAAACAATTCTTGTAATGCCTCTTTGGCGCTGGCATTGTATATATCTTCAGTAATGGTGGACCGCAGCTTCTCACTCAGGGCTGTGTTTCACAAATGGGCGGGCTTTTCCCCTTCGGTGACTTGAACAGAGGGAGAAAGAGGGAAAGCTTAAACAGCTTGTTTGGAGAGACTGTTCATGATTTATTTATTTTTTTAAATGAGTGTGTGGATTTTTAACATTATAGGCTTGTTGTGTTCACACAATGTGGCCACACAACTGTGTTCAAACACCTTATAAAAGTAATTGTTGCATAATAGGTCCCCTTTAAGTAAATTTCGGTATGCAGCAACTTTAATCATATAAAACTTAATTTCCCAGCAACAACATTTTATGAAAAAAAAAGTTACGGTCAAGCCCCGCGTATGTTAGCTTAGGAAGTAATTTCTGCTGGCATGATTGTCTGTCATTTTGTATTGATAAAAGCTATAGATTATTATATCTTGTCTCACTTACTCACAAGAAAGCACACATATGCCACGCTTAGGGATGATGTTTGCCTGAACAGCAGTGAGGAGTGTTTAAACACGGCTTTAATCTGGATCAGGGCTAATTATCCTCACTCTCAGCTGAGAGAAGTTCCTCATTATTACACACGATTGGTTCCCGACATGCTTTTAGTAAGCAACAGAAAAGAAGCTGCGCTCTCTCAGATTAGGTTAAAGCTCCAATTATGCCATAAAATATTCAAATTTTGTCCTTTAGTGATTGAGGAGTTCACAGGCGGGTGAAAGTGATATAGCTGCGCTTCCGTCCTACAATGAATAATGCTTTATTGACAGTGATGGTTATGAGAAATGACCCTGGCAGCTTTAAAGATCAAATAAAACAGTGCTGATATGTGGCCTTCGGTTCAAGGAGGTGGATTTGAGATGACTGGATATTAGCTGCATAGGCAGCATGTGCTCTTTTACATCGTTGTTAGCACTGTTTGTGTGATTGATGCCACTGCGCTCGTTCTAACATCGCCAGCTTATTTTCTAATGTTGCAAGTCGTCTAATTTGTTAGGATAAATGTAGCTAAATGAAATTAGAATTCCCTGGCCACTTCCTTGTTTGGCTCTATTGAATTATGACCTTGTGGTAATTGACTGAGATTGGAAGGGAAATCAAACAGCGTCGTCTTTGCCCCGGGGAGGAAGAAGACAAGTAGGTTTAATATCAAAGTCTGGCCGCTTGTCTTTCTGAGGTTAGTTTGGCAATCATTGGTGAGGTCTCTCAGCGAAATGTGCCGCCACTCTCTTAGAGTGATTTAATGGCTGTGGTGATATGCTTCTCTCTGAAGCAGAGATCGTATTTACTGATCTGAGCCCGAGACAATAGATCCACGCAGAGCATCTCACAGCCTGCGGCTTTCAGTCCAGAGCACAGGAAACCATTCTCTTTGATGAATAAGGCTAGTGACAGAATCGAACCCGGGGCCAGCGGGAATGATCCTGGATATTTCTTTTTGGGATATCTCAGAATTGACAGAAAGCGATACTTTTAAACAGCATATGATTTTTCAAATATATTTAGAATGCTAGTTTGTGCAATTTACAGTTTTTCTCAATCGATTTGACACATTCCTCCAAACTCAGGTCACTGTTTTCGAAACAGTTAACACAGTGAGCTGAACACTTTGTGATTGTCCTAAACAGATTGTCCGTTTTCATACAAATCACAAATCATGCAAAGAATTTTGCATAATGTCAACAAAACTCAAGACAATAGTTAATACAACTAACCAATTCTTTGACATATCTGAAAAAAACGTTTTACACAAATCACAAACATTTATGTACCATTTGTCCAAACAAAACTCTGTAATTTGTCATTCTATCAAATAAACATGGTATATTTCCATTGGCCCTAAACTGGTAACTGCTCGCTTAATTATACACACAATACACACAGAAAATGCAGTTTTCCTTATTGTTTACACATTTTTCACAATTTCTTTAGAGTCATACATAATAAAAGGGAAAGTATACAAAGAGCGAGAATGAATATGCTAAAAAAATTATGTAACTAATAAAATAAAATAAATATAAGTACAAAAAAATATAATTATATATATATGTATTTAAAATATGCTTCAAAACATATTTGCACAAGTGTTCTACCAGTATATTTTTTGGAAATATTTTGTATATTTTTTATATTCCCTCATAAGATAAGATAAACTTTATTGTCCCGAAGGAAATTTGTGTTGGACACATACAATACGTTATCTGCTGTTCTACACAAGTAACATACTACATACATATGACACAGCATCCCCTCTCTGCCCTCCCCACAGTATACAGTGAACAACTAAACTACACCCCACCTTTTGTGCAACACCCCTTTAATCATCATGTCTATATATATTTGCACACCAGATGGGGAAAATACATATTTATATATAATCTATATATATACACACACATACACATGTATATATATATATATATATATATATATATGTATATATATATACATATACATTATATTTGTTTACCTCTAGCTAACTTGTCATTCAATGCTTTAATGGACAGTGGGACAAAGGAGTTCTTAAAACGGTTAAGCCTGCACTTAGGAACTCTGAAGCGTCTTCCCGAGGGAAGAAGTTGGTACTCAGAGTGAAGGACATGAGTGGGATCTGAAATAATTTTTTGAGCCTGTCTGGTAACTGTTTCTTCAAAAAGACCCTGAGGTGTGGGATGCTGCTTAACTCCCATATGACTATAAAGTGCTTTGGGTGTACAGCAATACACATTGAAAGTGCTATATAAATGCCTCATTCATTCATTTTGTGTATATATATATATATATATATATACATACATATACACACACACACACACACACACACTCACTGGCCACTTTATTAGGTACACCTTGCTAGTACCGGTCTGGTGGCATAGATTCAACAAGGTGTTGGAAACATTCCTCAGAGATTTTGGTCCATATTGACATGATAGCATCACACAGTTGCTGCAGATTTGTCAGTCTGCACATCCATGATGTGAATCTCTCGTTCCACCACATCCCAAAGATGCTCTATTGGATTGAGATCTGGTGACTGTGGAGGCCATTTGAGTAAAGTGAACTCATTGTCATGTTCAAGAAACCAGTCTGAGATGATTTGAGCTTTGTGACATGGTCCTGCTGGAAGTACATCAGAAGATGGGACACTGTAGTCATAAAGGGATGGACACGGTCAGCAACAATACTCAGGTAGACTGTGGTGTTTAAACGATGCTCAATTGGTACTAAAGGAGGATGCTCCATGCTTTCATGTTCTTTACACCAGATTCTGACCCGACCATCTGAATGTTGCAGCAGAAATCGAGACTCATCAGGACCAGGCAACGTTTTTACAATCTTCTATTGTCCAGTTTTGGTGAGTCTGTGTGAATTGTATCCTCCGTGTGCTGTTCTTATCTGACCGGAGCGGCACCCGGTGTGGTCTTCTGCTGCTGGAGCCCATCTGCCTTCAGGGTTCGACATGTTGTGTGTTCAGAGAATGGTATTCTGCATACCTTGGTTGTAACGATGTGGTTATTTGAGTTACTGTTGTCTTTCTATCATCTCTAACCAGTCTGTCCATTCTCCTCTGACCTCTAAAATCAACAAGGCATTTTCATCCACACAACTGCCGCTTGCTGGATATTTTCTCTTTTCAGACCATTCTCTGTAAACCCTAGAGATGGTTGTGTGTGAAAATCCGCAGTTTCTGATTCTGAAATACTCAGAGCAGCCCGTCTGACACCAACAACCATTCCACGTTCAAAGTCACTTTAATACCCTTTCTTCCCCGTTCTGATGCTCGGTTTGAACTTCAGCAAGTCGTCTTCACCACATCTAGATGCATAAATGCATTGAGTTGCTGCCATGTGATTGGCTGATTAGCATTTTGTGTTACCAAGCAATTAAACAAGTGTACCTAATAAAGTGGCCGATGAGAGTGTGTGTGTGTGTGTGTGTGTGTGTATATATATATATATTGAGCTATATATTTAAATCCAAGAAAATATATTCATGTATGTCACATTTGAAGAAAATCTTTATTTGTTGTCTGTAATATGCATGAACATATAACACATTTGAATAAAATTCCATTAAAATAATATTCCTTCCAAATTTGCATTTACTCAGCTACTATAAGATTGGAAATGTATTTTATTGCCCCTGAAACACATTTTGCAAAACATTTTAATATATAACGGTTGAAACTAAATATTTTCTATTTCAAAAATATATTTAATTGTGCTTCACTATTTGCCATATAATTAAAATACATTTTGGTCACAAAAAAATAAATAATATATATTGTGGTATGGGGCATTTATCATCACAGTTCTTGTTGTTGTTATTTAATGAAATGTTTAGTTTTTTTCTACTGTAACAATTTTAAGTAATAATAGCATTGTAAACAATAAGTGTTTAAGTGCTCATATAGAATACAAGAGCATTATTCCTCTGTCTCTCCTTCTGTTGATGTTACTGCTGTGTGAACACGGGAGGTCTGGAGGAGTGAGACTGCTGATCTGAAACAGATGGGAAATGTAAACTCTTGGAAAACAAACACATTAGCATCAGCTGCTCTGAAAGCATACGCTCCTCAGAGTCAGTCGTGCCTCACTCATTCTGTAGCTCATCTTAGACTATTGACTATTTTTGAGTATTTTAGGTCTTAGCCAAAGACACTGACAATCACAACCCATAAATATGTATGTTTTGAAGTGATGCATGTTTAGACAGATGATTGTGTTTTAACTATTTGTGTGTGTGTGTGTGTGTGTGTGTGTGTGTGTGTGTGTGTGTGTGTGTGTGTGTGTGTCTTCTCTTCTGCAGAACTCCAGTGCAGATCACCGCGTGCGTCTGGATCTGGGTCTCTGGGACAAGTTCAGTGAACTGGCCACTAAGTGCATTATTAAAATCGTGGAGTTTGCCAAACGAGTTCCTGGTTTCACTGGACTCACAATCGCCGATCAGATCACACTGCTCAAAGCCGCCTGCCTCGACATATTGGTATGTGTGTGTGTGTGTGTGTGTGTGACACTATTGGTGTGTGTGTGTGTGTGTGTGTGTGTGTGTGTGTGTGTGTGTGTGTGTGTGTGTGTGTGTGTGTGTGACATATTGGTGTGTGTGTGTGTGTGTGTGTGTGTGACATATTGGTGTGTGTGTGTGGGTGTGTAGTAAATACTATATTTACATTTTAAGTCTGTTAGTTATAACTGCATTTTTACAAGCTGTTTCATCAAAATAAATAATTGCAAATTAAGTAAAAAGCAATAAAAAAAGAATGTGTAACAAGATTGAAGCTTAAGATCTAGATTAATTTAACTCAGCAGGGGCTTCCTAGTTTGAATGCTTAAACCTTTCTTTAATTACTTCCTTGTAAAATGAAAATATAAATAATTTGCTTTAGGTTTAATGAATTACAGTAAACACCTGCAATTGAATGTTTGAATTTTCTTTCCTGTCATATTTGGAGAAAAGGCTTCAAAAATGATTTATACTTTTGTAAAGGTGGCAAACTGAACATATTGTAGCATTTGTCATCCACCGCAGAGTATCTCCACTACTAGACCTTTTCTTTCTTGAGTACAAATTACTAATTAAAACTGTGCATGTGCCATGCTTGAGACAACAGTGACCTCTACCGTCAAATCTTGTTAATATCTCCAGACTTACCTAAATGGCCATAAGAGGCGGATGTCCAATCTGTCCAATCATAGGCCTCTTTTTCAAGACTTTATTTACATTGTATGTGCCTGTTTCTTGTGTGACTCAAAATTATGTGAAAAATTCAAATGAAAATGTCTTTTTTTGAAATAAGGCATGCAGTCAGAAACTGCTTCTACTTCAAAGACAGCAAAATACGGCAAGTAAAACTCAATAGGCTATATTAAGTATAGTTTTACTGTTATACTTTGGAATCACAATCCTTTTTCAATAGATGATAGTGATGCAGATTTAGCAAAACAATCAGGATACCCTTCAGTTGCTGCAATGAAAACCAAAAGCAGGGATAGACTGATCTGCTTAAATAAACTACTAATAATAGACATGTAGGCAATGGATGACTCCTACTGAAAATAGTGGGTTGCAAAAATGTGACTTATCTAATGAATATTTAACAAGTTAGAGGATGAACCGTTCTTGGGAAAAGTTTGTTGTCACGGGTTGTTTTGTAAGATTAGTTTAGATGAATTAGTGATGTCATTCTGTTTGATGAATTGTTAGGCTGTGAATGGTACAGTTTGAGCTCAGGTCATGGTTTCAGTAGGTCAGTCCGCTCATGTTTGGTTCTGGAATAACATGATGTGCAGTAGTATTTCAGCTCTTGGTTTCTCAGTAAACTTCCACGGTTACACTGTGCTTTGTATTTACTGTGTAGAGTTGCACACATTTCTTTGTTGGTTGTTTGTGTGAGAGCCGAGTTGTCTTTCCTGCAGTAATGAGACAGAACGAGAGCGGTCGACACACGGTGAGCAGGAGATGACAGAGACAACGATAGAGACGAGGGAGAGAATAGATAGACCAACAACCGAGTGATAGATCTTCATCTTACACACACAATTAGTCCCCACATGTGTCACGGATTTTCTTGATTTATAGGAGTTTGATGTGCAAGGAAAACATACTGCTCACATAAACACTGCAGTTTTGCCATTCTTGTCTCTCGTATCATTCATGCCATCCTTTTTTATTTATTTATTTAATAAGTAGCCATGCAATAATTGTTGTAGGAATGAAACAGACTGAACAAATATGTGTATAAAATATTGTTTTTGGTGCATAAAACCTTGACTGACATTATAGGTGAACACCAGTTCACCTATATAACAAACGTATACAGTATGACCCCTTTAAAAACAGTAAAGTCTTATACTTTGTCTTTCTCAGACACACACAGCTCCAAAGGTTAGAAGAATGTGTAATTCACCGTTATGTTATATAGAGTTTGTGTTGAGGAGGAGGATCAAACACACCTCTCTGTGTGTGTGTGTGTGTGTGTGTGTGTGTGTGTGTGTGTGTGTGTGTGTGTGTAGAGAGAGCAGCCTGCTGTCAGTCATGTTTTATTCTGTTTCATCTTCTTGACAGTGCCGCCAATCACTGTCAGCAAGCCACAGTTTGTGCTGTAGAGCCACACACACACACACACACCATATGCACACACACACACACACACACACACACACACACCATATGCACTCTTATTATACGCAGAAGTAAATTGAATTGCTCAGGTGTTTTTGTTTCACAGCGAGGTGATTTAATTAAGTTCTCAGTTATGTTTCTTGTAACTTTATGTCAGATGTTTCTCGTTCAGTTCCTTAAGAACATTAAAAAGTCAATTGTTTGAGTTCGTATTGAGATCTCTGACTTTTGACAAATATTGACCTCACTCTGTGAGGTTGTCATGAATTACTGCTAAGCGCTGCCCTATGTCTGTTTTTGCTATGCTAAACATGCTAATAATGCACCATAAAAAATATTAAATCAACACAATTAAAGTAATTTTTACAAAGCAAATCAAGAAGTGAATTACTCACCCACAGACATCTGTTGGGCATTATTGTAGTTAAATGCACAAACACTATATATTTAGTAAATCTCGCTGAAAATTTGTGCTCTAAAAAGTATATGAATGAGTTTGTGCTCTAAAAAGTATATGAATGAGTTTGTGCTCTAAAAAGTATGTGAATTGAATAACATTTTAATGTAAATGGTCATCCTCCAGACATATATGTAGATCCGAAGCACTGCATCAGCATGTTCATCTTTTTTTCCATTAGGTCCACATTTCTTAGCAGTTAGTTGACTTAAAAATGGAGAATATCTATTTATGCCACACAACAAGCAAGCACTATACCATTGGCTATTCGCCTAAAAAAACAAGATTCCTGTGCAAATGCTTTCCATTTGAATATTGTTTGGAGCACAACATTTGGGCAGGATGTGGCATGATATTTGTTATTATTATTAGAGATCGACCGATATTTCAATTTACCAATATTTTTCCAAATATTTAAGCATTTTACCATAATCGGATATCGGTTTTGTAATATCGGATTCACCAGTAAATGCGGTGAATTGCTCGCAGGATTGCTATTGCAGCACGTCTGAGGGGAGACGAGACAACAACAAAGGTGTCCAGGTACTTGATTTGCTGTAGTTAGTAAACTTTATTTAACATAACAGCCGTTAATGCACAAATTGGATGTATTACATAAATGCCTGATATGCAGTTTATGCAGCTTGACTCTAAGAAATAGAGACGAACACAGAGTCACGTAAGATAATCCGTCAACCTTTCCCAATAAAGACGTAACTGTGCATTAATTAAATAATACAGTCATGAATGAGCAGCATGTTGGATATAAAAGCGCTGAATTTAATTCTCTCTCTGTTGTATATGCTCATCATTAGTCTCGTGAAGCCGCTTTCATATTTCTGTTCACTCAACGATTGATGCTCAGGAGAAGCTCCAGCACGGCCACCGCATGGAACTTTATACAAGATTCACTCGTTTGAAACACACTAAATTATATTAACATTTACTATAGAACCATTATTTCACCAATAAACATCTAAATAAATACATCTCTATCGAAATTAATGATTTATTATCTCCGCAAGCGATCGCAGTTTGAGTATAGTTCTGTGTAAATGCATAGATAAACCGCTGTCAGCAGTTTTCATAATCACATTTTAATAATTCTGATAAAACAGTTAAGAAATGCAATAAAATATGATGTTTTGTTTGTTATATTTCAATATTCCAGAGAATATTATTCAGTGAATTATTCTTCACTCTTTAGTCTATTAAACAGATTATAAACCTAAAACTGTAGTTTAAAATGAAGCTGATATGACTTCTGTCCTTTATTTTCTCCATTTGAAAACATTAGACATTATTTTGCTTATTGTTAATATCAGTGTTGCTGATGATGATTTTTATAAAAAAATATATATTGTTGTAATTTGAAGATTAAATGTAACATGAAAGACTGTTAATTTTCAACCGTTTTTTGTTAAGATGACTGAAAGGAGGAAAAAACAAAGCAAAGAATGGACTTCACTCTGTTATTTATGTACTTTATAACAGTAAACAAATATCGGTTCTGCATATCGGTTATCAGGAACATAAACATGCAAATAATCGGTATCGGTTATAAAAAAAATCAATATCGGTCGATCACTAATTATTATGATATTACTTGATTCATTAACTAAATAATCAACAAATAATTTCATAAACAGGTTGCATCCAAACGTGGAAGTACTACAGATTTACATTTCCAGCAGCACCACACTGCATCGCCAAGAGTGTGTTCAACTTCGTGCTGCTGCTTCACCCCCGCTGCAAAGACTTCAAAATGTCCAACATCATGTGACATAAAAAGACAAAGAAACATTTAGCCTATAAAATAACTATAATACTATAGAAATGCATATCATGTATTAGCATTCAGCCTAAAAAATCCAACATTTTCGGTTCATTTCATCCTACCATAGATCTCATTTTTGATTTGTGGCCATTGCTTTCATCACAAACATTTCCGTCTCTTATACACATGTTCAGCTTTCAGTGCCTCAGAAAAGTGATGCTCATCTTGGGTCAGTTTCCTCCCAATTATTTGAGAAGAATAGAGAGAAGTGAAGCTGATCTATAATAGGCAGTCTGGTCTATTGTTACAGTGATTTGATGCTTGCTCTCTAGATACTGCGTATCTGCACACGTTACACCCCTGACCAGGACACAATGACGTTCTCTGACGGTCTCACGCTGAACCGCACACAGATGCACAACGCTGGCTTCGGCCCGCTGACAGAGCTGGTGTTCACCTTCGCCAACCAGCTCCTGCCCATCGAGATGGACGACACGGAGACGGGACTGCTGTCTGCCATCTGCCTCATCTCCGGAGGTGATGCTCCTGCACACACACACTACAGGGGCTGGCAACCTTTTTGCCATGAAGTACTGTTTTTTACATTTTTATAGCGAATCACTGTCACTCACTGTGCCAAAATCCTTAAAGCTCAGGTTTAAATCATTTGTGACCATATTCACCTTAGCACTAAGAGTTCTCCTAAATATTTACATTTAGCTGACGCTTTTATCCAAAGCGACTTATTCAGGTTATACATTTATTGTCAGTATGTGTGTGTTTCCTGGGAATTGAACCCACAACCTTTCGCGCTGCTAACACAATGCTCTACCACAGAGCCACAGGAACACTGCGTAAAATAGCAGTAAACGTTCTTGGGTAAGAGTTTCCACTTAAAACCTATTCACAAAGCTGCTGAGAGCAACTTTAACTGAGGAATTGGGAGAAGCTAAAAGAAAGAGCAGGGTTGAGCTCATTGCTTTGGATGGTCTTTTTTCACATTTCAGCAGCAGAAGTCGTCATAGTTGGGTTAACTTTGAGAGCAGGGAATGGGAGAGTTGCCTACCACAAATATATTTTTGCATCAATGCTCAAATATCAAAAGAAAAACTCCACGATATTATTTTCATGATGTTCAAAAAAAAAAGGAAAATTGAGAGAGACTGATAACGACTGTCAGAAGATTAAATAAATAAAAAAATCTGAATAAAAGCTTTCCATTGATATTGATATTAGGATAGGACAATATTTGGCTGAGATACAACTATTTGTAAATCTGGAATCTGAGGGTGCGAAAAAATCTAAATATTGAGAAAATCACCTTTAAAGTTGTCCAAATTAAGTTCTTAGCAATGCATATTACTAATCAAAAAATGTGTTTTTATATATTTACGGTAGGAAATTTACTAAATATCTTGATGGAACATGATCTTAATATCCTAATGATTTTTGGCATAAAAGAAAAATCTATAATTTTGACCCATAGTGTCAAAGCAATATATTAGCTATTGCTACAAATATTGCTACCCGTGTTACTTATGACTGGTTTTGTGCTCCATGGTCACGAATCATTATTGTCATTACACTCTATTTACTCCGCTTAACGTCGTGCCTAATGATGCCCCTTAGCTGTTATAAATTCACTGTAAACCACAGCTTATTTGGGCTATTACTTTAGTATAGTGTTATAAATGTCCATACTTTTACATTCCATGCTGATGACCGTTAAACGTCCCGTGCCCACAGTGATCGGCTGAGATGGGTCTATATCAGTCATTTAATCATAGAAATATTGTAGAATAATGCCATAAAGATTTGTTTTTAATTAAATTAAAAAAGTTACGTAATTGTGTAACTTTGACGGTCCTTGTCACAGCGTAATTATACATTTAAGTACTGAGTAATATTAATCAAGTACATGTACTTTCTATATAGTTAGGGTTAGGATTTGGGTTTGGATTAGAGTTTGTAATTATGCATCATTTATTGTTATTATAATAGTAAGTACATGTAACGTGCAACAAGGACACCTTAAAATAAAGTGTTAAAAAAAATGTATTATATTTTCAGGTAATTGTCAGCCTCTTAAATGTCTGCATCTCGTAAACAATAAGCAGATATGCATATAAGCAGCCTTTTGATTATCAGACTAGAATAATCATGGCTGGATAGTAAGAAGTTGTGCAAACATAGAAGAAAACCAATCCGGACCCAAGAACAGCTGATACTTCTTGCCCAACCTGTACATGATTCAATTCAAAGGAATTATTGTAAAATGTTTACACTCGGCAGATTACGGGCATTTTAGGATTGTTTGTGATTTGTGGTTTAGGTGTTCTTTTGACCACCCCTAACTCTTCACAGATTTAGGATTTGGATTTAACACTAATGCTTGTCAAATACTCTTAGAGCAAATATGTAGGAGTCCTAAAATTATAAAATGATCCCATTATATTTGAGAGTTTCTCCCTACTTTTAGCCCTAAGAAGCCCAGATTTGTAATGTGACCCACCCTGTTGTATGTATGTTGGGCATCACCAGTACTTAACCTGTAAATGTTGAGGTCCCGGAACAGAGCGGGGTGACGGATTCGGCATGTGATTAGAGGAGGGAGAGGTAACAAGCATTCAGCCGAACACATTGGTGGGCCAGCTTAAATAATAATAATAATTTGTTACATTTATATAGCGCTTTTCTAGACACTCAAAGCGCTTTACATAGTAAGGGGGCTATCTCCTCATCCACCACCAATGTGCAGCATCCACCTGATGATGCGACGGCAGCCATAGTGCGCCAGAACGCCCACCACACACCAGCTACAGGTGGAGAGGAGAGAGAGACATAGAGACAATCAAGTGTATGCACTCACCACACACCAGCTACAGGTGGAGAGGAGAGAGAGACATAGAGCCAATCAAGTGTATGCTCTCACCACACACCAGCTACAGGTGGAGAGGAGAGAGAGACATAGAGACAATCAAGTGTATGCGCTCACCACACACCAGCTACAGGTGGAGAGGAGAGAGAGTCATAGAGACAATCAAGTGTATGCTCTCACCACACACCAGCTACAGGTGGAGAGGAGAGAGAGTCATAGAGACAATCAAGTGTATGCACTCACCACACACCAGCTACAGGTGGAGAGGAGAGAGAGACATAGAGACAATCAAGTGTATGCGCTCACCACACACCAGCTACAGGTGGAGAGGAGAGAGAGACATAGAGCCAATCAAGTGTATGCGCTCACCACACACCAGCTACAGGTGGAGAGGAGAGAGAGTCATAGAGACAATCAAGTGTATGCGCTCACCACACACCAGCTACAGGTGGAGAGGAGAGAGAGTCATAGAGCCAATCAAGTGTATGCGCTCACCACACACCAGCTAAAGGTGGAGAGGAGAGAGAGACATAGAGCCAATCAAGTGGATGCACTCACCACACACCAGCTACAGGTGGAGAGGAGAGAGAGTCATAGAGCTAATCAAGTGTATGCGCTCACCACACACCAGCTACAGGTGGAGAGGAGAGAGAGTCATAGAGACAATCAAGTGTATGCGCTCACCACACACCAGCTACAGGTGGAGAGGAGAGAGAGTCATAGAGCCAATCAAGTGTATGCTCTCACCACACACCAGCTACAGGTGGAGAGGAGAGAGAGTCATAGAGTCAATCAAGTGTATGCGCTCACCACACACCAGCTACAGGTGGAGAGGAGAGAGAGTCATAGAGACAATCAAGTGTATGCGCTCACCACACACCAGCTACAGGTGGAGAGGAGAGAGAGTCATAGAGCCAATCAAGTGTATGCTCTCACCACACACCAGCTACAGGTGGAGAGGAGAGAGAGACATAGAGACAATCAAGTGTATGCGCTCACCACACACCAGCTACAGGTGGAGAGGAGAAAGACATAGAGACGATCAAGTGTATGCGCTCACCACACACCAGCTACAGGTGGAGAGGAGAGAGAGTCATAGAGCCAATCAAGTGTATGCTCTCACCACACACCAGCTACAGGTGGAGAGGAGAGAGAGACATAGAGACAATCAAGTGTATGCTCTCACCACACACCAGCTACAGGTGGATAGGAGACAGAGTGATGAAGGCAATCAGTGTATGGGGATGATTAGGAGGCCATGATGGTCAGAGGCCAGTGGGCTAGTTTGGCCAGGATGCCGGGGTAACACCCTACTCTCTTTTTCGAAGGACATCCTGGGATTTTTAATGACCACAGAGAGTCAGGACCTCGGTTTAACGTCTCATCCGAAGGATGTCTTAAATGATTAACAGTGTGCATCAGTTGCTTTTATTAGGGTTCTTACATGAAAAGCCATGACATTTTGAAACCGCAATTTCCAGTCCTGGAAAAAAAAACAAAGAATACAAAAAAATGATGGTATTTTATTTCACAAAAGTGTAATAGAGTTATAATTAATCCTGTCCAGAATTTCGTGCTGATTGTGTTTATATCACATAGTTTTACTCATTCTGCAGCTTTCAAGTTTATAATGAGGGAACATTTATTCACTATAGCATGTAGGTTAGATGAGTAAATAAATCCACACAAACAGATTAAACCAGTCATTTGAAAACAGCGTGAGTGATTCAGCTGGACCGCGTCGTCTTTCTTTCACTCTCTCAAAACGCTGATCCAAGTCTTTCACATATCGGGACAGTTGTCAGAATTGCCACTTGCTTAATCGGGTCATTGTTGCATCGTCACAAAAAAGGTATAGCCTAATTTGCACGTCTTTTTAAGCCAATTGGTACTCGCGCGCTCCAGAAGCTGTTTCAAAATGCATGGAGAAATACTGTTTATTGAATACCTTAAATACTGCATATTATTTCAATTAGCCTAGTAGAACTAGTGCAGAAATTAGGGGTGTAATGTTACACGTATTTCTACCGAGTAAGTATGCTGTTCAATGGGCCACAAACCAAAGCGGTGCCCTTTCTGTATGGGTTTTTTGGTTTAATACGCATGTGTACCATGCAAATGCAGCATTGTTTTAACCACTGCATGAGTTTTAACTTCACTGCAATCTTCCATTTATATATATTGTTACTTTTGAAAGGAAACAAAGTCCCATATTTTAATGTATGTTAAATTAAGGAAATTCAAACAATAAATGCCATTTTGACGCTCTTTGATGTGCCACGGCGATTGCTTGAATTACGCCCGCGGCAGCGCTTTGCTAGTAGTTTTAGCATAAAATAAACATGAATGAACATCTCATGTAATCACTCAATCAGTGTTCCAAAGATGCAATAAAACAGCTTGTAAACAAAATGTCACAAAAAGTCATCAGTGTCTACAACTCGTTAGTTCACCAGAGAAATGAAGTCTAAGAGCATTTTGCATAATATTACGACTATATACTCATTATATTTTACTTAACCTGTTAGTGATGTCTTAAATATTTAATGTGTGTTTAAATAAATCTGTTATGAAACAAGTTATGACAGCCACTGTGTAAATAAATATATTTCAACAACGAATAAAAACTGTATAACTTAGAAATCAATTTAAAAACTGCGTTATGTGCAATTTGCATGTTTGGGCTTGTTAACCTTATAGTAATGCAGGCCCGGTTCCTAGCGGCTATGGAAGTTTTCTTTTGTCATCATATCATCACATAGTCTTGAAGAACTTTATACTGTAGATATTGCAATATTAAATATAGAATAGAATATCATGCACTTTCACAGCTAAATAAACCTTTTCTTTATTAAAAAAAATATCTTATTAAAGGCCATAATCATGTCTGGAACATCGGGAGGACCGGTCGTTTTGAGGAAAATAAAGACCAGACCACTATGGTAATGGTATTTATTTAAAGAAACTAAATAACTAAAGGATTTATATGAATTTAGAGGAATACATTTAAATGTATAAATATATATGCAAATAATATTTTTTGATTGTAAGATATGCATCCATTCAATTTCAGTTGTATAGTTGAAAAAATAGGAAAAAGGGAAAATGCTATTGTCATCATAATCAATTATGAATTACACGAATCACCTAAATGACAGACCTACTTTTCATTCAAAACTGTGAAATTAAAAAAAAAGTCAAATAGGATATTGCAGGATATTGCATCACTGGATATTGTTGGCCGTTTACCGTCTGTGGTTGTCAAACTTTTTATACCAAGTACCACCTCAGAAAACATTTGGCTCTCCAAGTACCACCAATTTAAGGTGGAAAATATCGTCCCTTCATAGCAAAGGTGTGACTGCGGTCTAAGTGGGGGTCCTCAGAAAAATGTTAAATGCCCCGGGGGGGGGTAAACCACTGTAAAAAGTAAAAAGAGCTAAGGGGTAGTTTTTAACCCTAAGAAAATTTGTATTACAATTGAATTTATTTAAAGAAAGAGCAATTTGTTTAATTTATAAAAAAAAAAAAATGTAATGCAATTTTATATTTAGATTTTCCCCTGCTGTACCGAAATCATACCGAACCCTAACATCAAAACCCGAAGTACGTCCCAAACCATCTTGTTTGTGTATCGTTACACCCCTAGCAGAAAGTGAGAGGGGTAACACTGCCCTCCTGTGGTCATGGGAGTCTCTTCATCATTTCGAGGGTTCATATTCCGTTCAACAGCACTCTGAGGGCTGGACTGTTTATGATATCTTATTCATTTATAATGTCTCTGATCATATGCTGTCTCTGTAGATCGTCAGGATTTGGAAGAGCCTTCAAAAGTGGACCAGCTCCAGGAACCCCTGCTCGAGGCTCTGAAAATCTACGTGCGAAAGCGCAGACCCAGCAAACCACACATGTTCCCCAAGACCCTGATGAAGATCACAGACCTGCGCAGCATCAGTGCTAAAGGTCAGCATGAACCTTCATCAGGTCAACACTGAGACATAGTACTATAACTGGCATAGGACCAGCATCCCTCGAACCCTAAGATGTGTTTGATCAAATAATGGCTGAATAAAATCAGGGTGATTCTTGATCCCTGACCCCCAATACTAAATATGTTGTGACAGTGTAGTTGTTCCCAGCGTTGGGAAGTAGCTAGTTACATGTAACAATATTACGTAACTTAATATGTATAATTAAATCACAGTTACTAGGGAGTTACTTCAGAGTTTTCTTTCACACACACACATACAGATTTGATTCATTTATTTCATATATTGCAGTGACTGCTTTAAAATATGAGACACCAATATTTCAGGAGTTAGGACACTTATATTTTGATAGCAAATAAAACAGTTATGTTTATGTAAATGCTTTTATTTTTTTAAGATGAACAGTTTTTACATTTACATTTATGCATTTATCAGACGCTTTTATCCAAAGCGACTTACAGTGCATTCAGGTTATACATTTTCCTTAGTACATGTGTTCCCTGGGAATCGAACCCACAACCTTTTGCGCAGCTGACGCAATGCTCCACCACTGAGCCACACAGGAACACAAGCCGTTGTTTCTTGTCGTAGCAATGCAAACGACAATGAGTTGATTTCCATATCAAGACGATATGGTTTGTGTGTTTTTCAAGTCTTCTCCAGGTAATAAATATGAAGGATACAGTGGTAATTGACAGCGTTAATTACAGTAACGAAGCTATAAAATATGTGACCCTGGACCACAAAACCAGTCTTCAGTGTCAATTTTTCTAAATTTAGATTTATACTTCGTCTGAAAGCTGAATAAATAATCTTTCCATTGATGTGTGGTTTGTTGGGAGATACAACTATTAGAAAATCTGGAATCTGAGGGTGAAAAATTATCTAAATTGCTTTTAAAGTTGACCAAATAAAGTTCTTAGCAATGCATATTACTAATCAAACATGAAGTTTTGATATATTTACGGTACAAAATATCTTCATGGAACATGATCTTTACTTAATATCCTAATGATTTTTTTCATGTTGACCCATACGATGTTCTTTTGGCTATTGCTACACTTAAGACTGGTTTTGTGCTCCAGGGTCACATATATTTTCTTCCTTATTCTGCGATAAAAATGGAAAAAGGGTTTGCAGTATATACTGATTGTACAATCATAACAGTAAAATTGTCATTAGTAAAATATTTATAAAAAAGACAAATTATTGGTTATTGTCCAGCAGTATATTATGCAGAGCCAACTAAAATATATATATTTTTTCAATTATAGATACATAAATATTATAATACTTATTTATTATTATTACTATATTTGACATTTCTGTCCCCCTCGCTTCATTTACATATATGTCTTGGGGTGCCTTGCGATAATATCATAATGGGTAATATTTTTATAATTAAAAGAAATGATCCAATAGCATTTATATATCACATTTTTTGCATTCAAAAGATATCAAATTTGAAAATGCTGTTTTTTTTGTGTGAAAAACTGTATTTTTTTTCATGTGGCAGTTATAAATGTATAATTATTTTAGAATTATAACTCTTTCTCAAATGAAAAAGCCTCGTTCATTGCAAATAATGTTTTTCTTACTTAGTTTTTTGTGTTGTTTTCAGCCAAAGTATCTAAAAACTCTTACGTTTTTTTTTTTTTAGACGTCTTGTTTTAAAAAAAAAGTCAAAATTAAGTGAGTTTTTGCTTAGAACAAGTAAAATAATCTGCAAATGGGGTAAGCAAAATCATCGTATTGCACAGAAAACAAGATCATTGTCTAGAAAATCCTTCTTGATTTAAGAATACTTAGACATTTTGGCTGGAAACAAGACAAAACATCGAAGTAAGAAAAGCATTTTTTGTAGTGTTGGCACCTTTTTAGCTATTTGCTAACACTTTATTAAACTAATATTACAGGATTGAACACAACATTGCAGAGATCCTACATAAATACGTGTTAGAGAATGATATTTAAATTTGTAACAAAAAAAAAAATCTCACGAGATGTCCTACAGCAAAACAGATGGAGCTGACGGTGACTGTCTCCTGCAGGCGCAGAGCGAGTGATCTCTCTGAAGATGGAGATCCCTGGATCAATGCCTCCTCTCATCCAGGAGATGCTGGAGAACTCGGAGGGTCAGGACGGACAGAGCTCCTCAGAGCGGAGCGGCTCGGACAAAAGCAGCAGCAGCAGCAGCTCCACGGAGCCCAAAGCCTCGGCGCCCTCCCCGGAACCCACGGACGGGGCCACCTCCTCCAGCGAGGAGCCCTAGAGCCCAAGCGGCTCGTGAAACCTCAGACCGAGAGACTGGACCTCTTCAGTGAGCTGGATTTCTGCTTTACGAACAGACGACGGCTGGTGTATAATCAAAACAGCTTGGAAGAATCACACACACACCCTGCATCTGTATGTGTGTGTGTGTGTGTTTGTCCCACCTGTGACAGATGTGAAGCTCCTCAGGTCTCCTGTATGGATTTCTTCATGTGCATGATAAGCTGTTACGTTGTATTAATTGATTTCCACACTTTCTCTTTCATTCAAGCCGATGCATTCATTGTACATATCATTGTATGTTTCTATGATGCATTTGTTGGTGTTTTTACATCGTCTAACATGCTCATTTATAAAGGAGCCGAGGTCCTTTAAATACACTTATATAGAATGTTTTTGCATATCGACTTTACGGAACTCTAATATTCTACATTGGTTTGTATATTTAAAGCTGTTTCGATTCAGATTCATGTAGGGTGTGATGATCATAAATCTGATGTCAGGCGTTCATACAGAAGGCTTTAGTAATTGACTCTTCATCCACTCGCTGTCATACTCATCCTCGTGTTGCTCAGTTATCAAACTACAGATCTATATACCGCCATTCAAAAGTTTGGGATCAGTAAGATTCATAATGTTTCTTCTGCTCATCAAGCCTGCATCTATTTAATCAAAAATACAGAAAAAAAGATTTGTGAAATATTATTGTCATTTAAAATAAATGTGTTCTATTTTAATATAGTTTCAAATGTAATTTATTTATATGATCAAAGCTGTATTTTCAGCATCATTACTCCAGTCTTCAGTGTCACAGATTCTTCAGAAATTATTATAAGATTCTGATTTATTATCAATGCAGGAAACAGTTGTGCTGTGTTAAATGGATGAAAAAGTGTTAGAGTTAGAAAGTGATATAAAGACCTACATTACAGAAAAAAGTATCACAGGTTAAAAAAAACAGTTTCAACACTGATAATAAATCTGAATATTAGACTGATTTCTGAAGAATCATGTGACACTGAAGACTAGAGTAATGATGCTGAAAATACAGCGCTGCGTCACAGAGACAAATTATATTTTAAAGTATGTTAAAATAGGAAACCAATATTAATAATTGTGATAATATTTCACAATATAACATTTTTTTCTGTATTTTGATCAAATAGATACAGCCTTGATGCGGAGGTATATTCACACACACACACACACACACACACACAAACACACGCACACACAGACACACTCTCACACACAGAGAGAGACACACACACACACACACACACACACACGCACACACACACACACACACACCCACACACAGAGAGACAGACACACATACACACACACACACACACACAGAGAGACAGACACACATACACACACACACACACACACGCACACACATACACACACACACACAGACGCTCACACACCCACACACACACAGACAGACACACACACACACACAGTCACACACACTCTCACACACACACACTCTCAGACACACACACACAGTCACACACACACAGACACACACACACAGACACACACACAACGCTAGCTTTTATGTCAACAGTGCTGCGGGGGGTAATAACAACAACAACATTTTGAATGCTTCTGGTTTCATAATCCCAAAATCAGAGGTATTTCTCCAATGGGTTTAAATGCCTGGAATAAGCTATGCTCAGTTTATCAGTATCACAGATTATGCTTATCTTTAAAGAAGTGGCTGCTTATGTCAAGTGGACATTAAACGTCATCTAGCTCAGCGACGGTGACGTTGATAGTTTGTTTGTGTAACGACTTCATGCAATTATATTTAGTCTTCAAAATGCATACAAGTTGTGTTCATTTGTGAAAGTTATTTGGCTAAAACATGAAGCATGAAAACCAAACGTGAATCAACGTTTGCTTTGTCACAGAGCCACTGGAAACTACTCACCACTTATCTTACAAAGATACATTATCCCTGCAGCACTCGTTTCATTCAGTTTCTATCATAAAGCGATCATATTCCATCAGAAGACTTGGAAAATAGCACCCAAGTCATATGTAACTACTTCTGTGATCTTTTATGTGTGTGTGATCACTGTATAGAACTGAGCAACAACTATACTTTCTTCAGAGTCACACATGACATGAGGAAGAGTAAAAACAACAAGCCTTTCATTTGAAGAGTAAAACCATCTGGGTCAAATTGATATATCATACGCTGATATGAGAGTGTTTTGAGTCTAGTTCACTCAAACGCACAAGTGACCAGAATGATCCCACTCCTTTACATATTGCATCTTTTTTGCAGTAGCTCAACGGGACTTTGCAATTTTTTACAGAGCGACTGACAAGCCAGTTGCTGCAGCGAGCACATTGTACATTCATCTCTGCGTGCACCTTGTTTTTGTGTACGGATAAACTAATTCTCAGACAGGGTGATCTGATGGCCTTCAGCTCTGATCAGTACGCTGTAGCTCTGAAGAGCTTCATTTAAACTGATCCTGAGTTTGTAAAATACCTCTTACGTGTCGCTGGATTACCGTCTTCACAACGGGACACTGTCTTTGGCTGATTAATGATCGAATCCAATGCTAAAGTGAAATATAAAGGCTTCAGGTGCCGGCTGTTTGTCTGCATAACGACGTTTTAGTTTTCAAGCTCTCATTGCACTTATAAACTGCCCTCCTGAGAGTTGCTACTGTCATGTTATTTTTCATGAATTTCTGTCCTTATTTTACATTTATGTTCCTTGTATGGGTGGATAATTTTGTCAATTCTAACTTGGAACTTAATCATGAATCTAATCATCAATTGCTGTAGGTTCAGATACGTCTTTGTTTACTTTTGTTCTTAAAGGGACAGTTCACCAAAAACGAAGAGTCTGCTATTTACTCGTTCTCATGTCATTTCAAGGCATTTTCTGCTAAATGGTTTGTGTTCCATAGAAGGAAATACATCAAATGCTTTTGGAATGACATGAGATTTGTATATTACGTAAATCTCAAAAAGGTAAATGGTGACAGAGTTTTCATTTTTGGATGAACTGGCCTCACTACGCATCTGCTCTGAAAACATATCACTCATCTGAATGTGAATACGAATGACAAACTCTAGATGATATGCAGTATTTATCTTTTTTTCATCACATGTAGATTAGAAAGACGAATGTTGTGCTATGTCTCTGCTTTGTTTTTGTTGGAGCAGCATGTCTTTGAAGTTAACAAATGAAACAGCTCATGAATGTCTTTATAAAAACCCACGCCGCCCACAATCCGCTCTCATTCATCTATGAAAGATGTATCTTTCAATTATGTAAACATTATGCTTTGCTACACAAAAAAAATGCAACAGACAGCTGATTTTTTTCTAGCTAGTTGACATTGTGTTTGATTGCGTTAGAATATATCTAGCATAACTGTGTCACGGGAGGTTTTCAGAATCCTACAAACCTCGTTCAGAAACAAGGGTTATCAAATGTGTCTTGTTTTTCTTTGTTAAAATGACCTCGCATGGACCGGCTCGTGGACCGGCCATCTCATCTGGATTGTTCAAGCATTGCTTTATGCTGAATGTGATCTTGTTCTAAGCTTGTCGTGTGTCATGGCAGAGATGCAACGGTGTGCTTATGTGTTATTTTCTATTCTTTAATAATAGGAAACATCATTGTGCTGTTGTCATAATGTATGCCGATACAATTTTTACAGCATTTGTTTTGCTGGCCTTTGTACAGAGAAACAAGCGATGCAAATATAGAAGTTCATTAGTTTGATTGATTTTCGATCGCTTCTGAACCCAGAGAAAGAGAAGAAATACTCAACAGATGGGAAACTTTCAAATCATCAAGATTTTCATTGAAGCCCAGTCAAACACTCGACTCCAAGCCCTCATTTATCCTCTTATGGAGCAATCCTTCAACAATTAGAATAATAAATCAACAAAAGCAGCTGCTCTTGAAATCCTCTTGAAGCATGAAACCATCTGCGTGTTATTAGCACACCTGTGGACTCGAGGAGTTTGGATAACGGCGAATCAAGAACAATATTTTTCTCAGTGTTTGTAACCATTTGTAAATTCCTCTGTTTTGCTTCTGTCTTGTTTGGATATTAACAATGCTTTTGTTCATGTTTACCATTGCCTTTACATGAACCCTTCTGGCAAAACAATAAAATGTATTTATTTTAAGATGTTTGGGGGAGGTATTTGGATGGTCACTGTGTGTAGTATAGAAATGGCCCATGGCGAGGATGCAAGCATACAGGGTTCGTACACATCTCCAGACTCCAATATCCAGACCTCAGTAGAGTTTCAGACCATTTTAACATGTTCATAGAGCATTATTTACAGATTTATATTTGGTATATACTGCAGTCATCTGTAAATATATTTATTTCCTCCAGGTTTTTTTTTTTCATTGATTTTCTTGGTGACAACAGACATACAGAGTCCCTAAAAAAAGACTTTTGCATGAAACTTTTTATGCCCTCGAGAAATTATTCACATGTGCAAATGATTTTTTTGCATGCTTAATTTCTAGTTTAAAGTAACCTTGTGCATCACTGCAATACTATGAATAAAACAAGTGCATGGATGCACATAGAGATCTATTTGCTCAAATGTTGCTTTCCTTCGGGTAGTACCTCTAATATCATCTCTACATGGCCTAATATCTAATTTAACATCCTCTGTGGCGGAGAGAAACCATGACATGAAATGGGCTGATGGCATAATACGGCTGTGTGCATTGTCCTGTTTGCCAAAAATGAATCAAGGGTCTATTAATAAAGTTCAGAAGTGTTCAAAACGTGGCTTTCGTCAGGGCAGTATGTCATATTTCAAAGCCTCGGGTCTCTTTAATGCATGACACCACAAAATGGGCCGATGGCTCAATCCTATATTCTAAATCTAATGGATAAAAGTTTGCATATTTTATATCTTTGAGGCTATGTAATATGAATATGAGAAGAAACTCAAAACGCTTATAACCTGCATTTTTCATGATTAAAAAGTGCACCTTGAATTCATTCGGTCGTGCTTGACACTCAGAGCTGCCATGAAAACTTTATTTCAGTAGATTCTTCATTTTCTATTGTAAAAAAATTAAATGCAAAAGTCTGGAAATACAAATATTTTTTCTTGTAGGATATGTATGTGTGTATATTACATACTGTATATACTATGTTTTTATATATAGTCAACTCTTAAGAGAAATGTTGAAGGTTTAATTATTTTACACATTACACATGTATCTGCTGTTTCTGTTCAATTCTCTTCAACAACACAAAAAAATAGTGAAGTTGTCTAAAGCAGTGTTTTTGTCTTTGGAGAGCTTTCCTATGCAGATGTATGGTTCTAGTTATGCGTCATTATATGGATCATATCATATAAAATGCCGTCTTATGTCCTTGCATCAATCTTGGCTTACACTTTCCTGTTAGGAGATGCTCAATTGGATCTAACTTTACACAATTCAAATTTAATCATATTTACCCATTTGAACATGTATAATTGAGTCTGTACCGTTCATTATTTTACCGTCCGTGGGAATTAACAGCATGTCACAAACCTAAACATGTCTTGAAACCAACACCACTGAAATGCTGAAAAAAGTTTAGGAGACCAACAAATCATTTTCATTTCATGTTTATTTCCAAGTCGTCTCAAAAAGGTAAGTCGTCTCTAACGCTGAACCATTAAAATGTGCCAAAGCACAGCAGTCTACATTTCTAAAAGCTTCTCAAGACAAATACAGTTTAATGATAAAAAACAACATTGTCAATGTATCATAACAATAATACCAATAACAATAATTATATAGCAATAACAATAATAAAAAGAGTAAAACAGCTACACAGTAGAAAGAATTCAACATCACAAGTGAAGAAAAAATTAAATGGAGGGTAAAATGTACAAAATTCAGAGGACAGTTAACCTGTTCTTCAACAAGCTGGACTGAGTGTGTGTGTGTGTGTGTGTTTTCTAGTCAAACATATCGTCGTCATCGTCGTTATCAGATTCTACAAAGTATTTGACTTCTTTCTTGGCTCGACCGGACCGATCTCTGCCCGAGTCCAGACGGCTGAAGCTGTTCATGCCTGCATCGTCATCATCTTCATCATCAGACGCTGCCTTCTTTGGTTTCTACATGCCAACACACACACACACACACACACACACACACACACAGACAGACAGACAGACAGACACACACACAGACAGACACACACACACACACACACACACACAGTACATTGTAAGACACTGCACTTCTCCTCATGGATAACTGCACGCTCTAGAATTGAGATATTTAGTCAAAAACAGTTCTTACTACAGTAACAGTGCATTTACCAATGCATCACAGTCCTATAGTTTAGAAAATATTGTGGTATCGTTACTGCTACTGAGATTTAATATCGTGCTGTAATGTATATCAATCGCCTGACCCCTGGTGCGTTCATACTGCTTCGAGGTCTGCTACCCGACCCGAACCCGCGGGTCCCGAAATACTGTCGGGTTTCGGGTTAATGTTTAATGGATAGCTTCGGGCTCGGGTCGGGTTCGGGTTTGTAGCTAAACCAAAACTATACGCAGAGGCTTCGCTGCTTTCATAGACGCACGCACACACATATCAGAGATCGCGCACAAACAGCACGGAAACTTTTATTAGTAAAATAGCTTCGACAGGCTACTGACTCGCAAGCCACAACAATATATTTATCTGCAATGAGGCGGCAACATCGCTGTTTTTGAAGTAACTAAGCCTCATTGCTTGTAGAGAGACATGCGCAGAAGCAGGTTCACATGCACGCGCAACTTTCCTCGGTCTCTCGCTCGCTCGCTAATTCAAATAAATGATTAATTAATTCAAATAAATACAATATTATTTAAGATCTTATGTCTGGTTTAAAGTAGACAGAATGCTAACGAGCCTTAACTGACAAAAAATGACCATAATTTGCACGGTGGAAGAATTATCTTCTTGTCCATACAAAATTCATAAACTCGGCAGAATGTATGCGACCGCTGCACCTGATGTTCACAAACTTTCATAACTGGTAAATGTTTGTGAAATGGCAGAGCCTTGATTAATCTGTTTCTTTGCATGCAATCGTGAAATGCAGCCTTTTTCCTTTTTTAGTTGGCTATTCATTGGGGGGGGGTGATTTCGGGTCGGGTTCGGGCTCTAAATTAAACTGTGCCGCTCGGGTCGGGTCGGGTCGGGTCGGGTCAGACGATCTCGGGTACGGGCCGGGTTCGGGCTTCAGTTTTGAGCCCGTGCAGACCTCTAATACTGCTTACACACAAACTCTTTCCTTGTCACACAACTTCTGAAACAGAAGCAGCACACACCAAATCTGCAAAACCATGCACTAATTCTCAGCCTTTGACTCATAAAACACAATTCTCTATGTAACACAAAAATCTAACAGAAATGAATATTATATGCAGATGTTTGCTTTTGAGATGTGTTTGTGATATTTTGAATGCAGTGCTTCATTTTGCATTCTGTGTGCAATTCGTGTGTAAAGTTTTGAAAATGTGTGAAAGCAGTTGAAAAAAAACTATTATCATAGTTCTCATTACAAGTGAAGATTAATAAAAATTCTGATTTTGACTACTCTGCATGACTCGTGAATTTTTTTAACTTTTATGGATCTATTTGAAATACTTTATTCACATGAAAAGCCATTGTAACTAATTCTTTCCTAAGCTGTGGCCTGCTTCGTGATTGAATGAATAATAACCGCCTCTCAACATGCAGACCATCCTCGGTCAGACACGAGTTGGTGAGCAGCGTAAAGATAGTGTAGTTCTATAACGTGACAAGCTAAATGATGCAGGGAAAAGACATTAGCACTTCTACTTCAGGAACTAACAATCTGACAGCAAATATTCATTAAAGAAATGCATGTGTTCTTTTCCCGCCGTTTATTATTTGATAATAAACATATTCACACAAACTATTTGAAATAATCCGATCCTGAGCTGTGACCGCTAAGCATGTTACCACATCAGAACATTTGTGCTGTGTTCAAATCGATGTAATAATGCCATATTTCATATTCAAATAATGGGTCAAAGGGGTTTGCATTATTATTTTTAGGGCTGTCCACTGATTAAAAAATAATCAGTTGTAACCATAAATTAACTTTCACATTGAATATTCAAATGAATGTGGAAACTCCGATGAGCAATTTTATAGATGATATGTGAAGCTGGAGCACAAAACCCGTCATAAGCAGCACAGGTCAATAAAATGTAGTCAAAAATACATTTTATGGGTCAATATTATGATTTTTCTTTAATGCCAAAAATCATTAGAACATTAAGATCATGTTCCATGAAGATATTTAGTAAATTTCCTACCATAAATATATCAAAACGTCATTTTTGATTAGTAATATGCATTGCTAAGAACTTCATTTGGACAACTTTAAAGATGATTTTCTAAACATTTAGATATTTTTTGCACCCTCAGATTCCAGATTTTCAATTAGTTGTATCTCAGCCAAATATGGTCCGATCCTAACGAACCATACATCAATGGAAAGCATATTATTCAGCTTTCAGATGATGTATAAATCTCAATGTAAAGAAATTGACCCTTATGACTGGTTTTGTGGTCCAGGGTCACATGATTGATTATAACACATGCCAAACTTCAGAATTTTTTTATTATTTTTTAAATCACAATTGGTAAAAAATGCTTAAACAGCAAATATAAATGTAATAATATTTGTCCCACCTTTAATTTTTTTATACTAAACATATTCACACAAATGATTTGAAATGCATTGTATGATCTGCCGTACACAGTTCTGGTGTTTTCAGGAGAGGATAAATCACTCACCCTGCTTGAGGCAGTCTTTCCAGGCTTCTTCACAGGGCTATACTCATCCTCCTCTGAGCTCGACTGCTTCCTCTTCTTGCCTCGGACTTTACCGCCCCCTTTCGGTGTTGCTGGTGCTTTTTTAGTGCCGGTGTCTGAGTCCGAGTCCCAGAGAGCGTTTTCAGGCTTCTTGGCTTTTGCTGGAGCTTTCCTCTGTTTAGGTGCTGAGTCTGCAGGTTTCTTAGCTGGAGAAACACAACATGATTTCAATACTGTACACGCGTGCTAGTAAAGTATATCGGTTTATTTAAGCCTGAAACAGGATGTTAGGTTAAGACTGTGCCTTAAGGACTAACTGGCAGTTAACCAAGTGGTCATCGGTCTTGCTTCTCAGATGCACATTAGATGAATCTACATTTGTATGTACCCGACTTTAAAAATGTATGACCAGTCTTTCAGGGAAAACTGAGGTGTCTCAATTTTAAGACTAGTCTAAGCAGTGTATGCAACCGGCCACAGATTGTCTCCGTGTGCCGTTACAGTGATTCTGTGGATTGGGAAATTATTAGAGGACAAGACATCGTTTCAGAAAATGCAATCATTACATAAGTTATTACATTTCGATGAAATACTGAAAGGACAAACTTTTTTTTATTTTAAGGGGTACCTGTTACAGTGTAATTATAAATGTGCATACTGAGTAATATTAATTAACTACATGGACTTACTACAGGTGCATCTCAATAAATTAGAATGTCGTGGAAAAGTTCATTTATTTCAGTAATTCAACTCAAATTGTGAAACTCGTGTATTAAATAAATTCAATGCACACAGACTGAAGTAGTTTAAGTCTTTGGTTCTTTTAATTGTGATGATTTTGACTCACATTTAACAAAAACCCACCAATTCACTATCTGAACTGTTAGGTTTAGGATTAGGGTTTGACTTTGCATGTATTTTGGACTTGCGCATAATTATGCATAATTCATTGTAATTACAATGAATGTAACATTTTTCTTTGGCATTGATGAATTGGTCACTATAACACATAAATGTAGTAAAAAGGTTCATGTTGACTTTTCGACATTACTACAACAGTACCTTTTTTAGCTGGAGGTTTGTCAAAAGCAGAACTGCTGGAATATGATGAGAACACTGGATCCCTGTCGCCATCGCCGTCTGACTTCACATCTGATGAACACACACATGTTATTAACACATGTTTAGTTTAGTTCCTTGTTGGTAGAGACACGATAAACCTCCACCGGACACATACCATCATCACTGCTCTTGTCAGCAAAGACAGCTGTAGACGACAACACCGTCTCTGGGTCCTTGTTCTTTGCTGGTGAAGTGGACCTGAAAATGAATTAATTAAAACTGAAATGAGCTGCATTCATATTTGATTGTCACCTTCAGCATAAGAGAAAATGGGTGGATCTCCAAACATACATTATTCTAAAATTCCTGTTAGGTTATCATTATTGTAAAATTACATTTGTTCTTCAAATTATTACTAATATTAATACAATTATATTTTTATTTAAATTAGCATATAGTGCAACTAATATAGAAATGGGTAAAACTTTATTTTAAGGTGTCCTTGTTAAACGTTCCATGCACTTACTATTATAATAACAATAAATGATGCATAATTACATGCAAGTAAATCTAAACCAAACCCTACCCATATAATAGGTACATTAATATTACTCAGTACTTAAATGTATAATTACACTGTAACAAGAACACCTTAAAATAAAGTGTAACCTATAAATGTATAGTCAAATGTTACATTTCCATAGTAAAAGCAAACAATCTGTATTATATAAAACACTTTAGAAATTTGACTTGTTGAATTTTTAGAGTACAGATTTTTATGAAGTATTTTTTTGGCATTACAGTAAAAAAAATGTGTTTCACAATGCAAAGCTCTTGATGCTCCTGTTTTGTTTACACACAAAAATGCATTGAAATATGAATCAAAATTATTTGGGACAGGCTTTAAGAGATTTGCCTAAAAGTGAATATATAGACAACATACAAATTAGTAAATGTTGTTTTTGGAGGGAAAATGTCATCGTCATCATCTTCATCGTCGTTGTGTTGCTCTGTGTCTTGACTGGAGCGAACTGGTGATGCTGGAGCATCGTTCTCCTGTTCTTCATCACCATCCTCCTCTTCCTCCTCCTCAGAGAAGTCAAACGTGTACTTGGCCTTCACAGCTGTGAAAGCACACAACACAAAACATTTCAGGCTACACATTTGTGAAGCGTCATTTTAATACGATATGAGTAAACTACATCTAAATATGTTCAAATATACACTACCACCTCTGCACTATTTTTAAAAATTCAATATCATATTTCAGGAGCTGGTCATTTACTTCTTCTATAGATGTTGAATGGGTCATTCCACTCAAATTTGAGATTTTGCTCATATTCTTTGTGAAAATATAGGGAAACCAATTTTCAAGTTTTTTCTCCAAAGTTTGCATGCCCATAACTCAAGAAGTATTAAAGATACCTTTAGTAGATAGTATTACATAGTCTGTCACTTTAAGACAATTTATTGAAACATCGTATTTTCTCCCAACCGTTCTCGTCCACTTAAGACATGAACTGTGTTTAAGTGAATAATCTCCACGCTGGCCATTTTGACATATTTTGTGTGTATTTGATTGTTTCGACACGCACGAAGTTTAAAGTGTAATTTGCTTGTTCGTTTTGGAGCACTCGGCGCAGGCGCACACACACACAGACACACACACACACACACACACACACACTTCAGCCTGGGGAACAGCGTCTCTCGTGCAGATTGTGCTTTCAACGTTATATTATCAAACATGTCCCGCAATTTAGCAACTGTAAAGACGGCATTTTACAACAATTGAGCTGATTCTGACGTTGAGTATGGGTTTTTAGGGAGGAACGAATGTGTACCACTGTGAAGGAAAAGAAGAAACGCGGCTATAATGCTTAGAAGCCAAAATCAAAATATTTTTTTTATTAGCAGCCACAGCCACAGGCCTAAAGCGTAAGCAGATGTTTGAATGTTTAGTTCTTTCTTCTATCATAATTAAACGGCTTTCATGTTGCGCGTGACGAAGCTCCTCGCATGAGCGAGATCTCGCTTCTGAATTGTGAATAGCAAAAATGCATTATAGAAAAAAGTTTGATATAAATATAAAAACAGCAGGTGACTCTGGTGAGATAATTTGCAAGATAATGTGTATATATAGCAATAATAAATGTATGTGTGTTTTCTTAGTTTCTCCAGTGCCGATAGCAGAACCGTTAACGTCAGAGCTTATCGATACTCCGGTCTTTTATAATTTAGCCCCGAGACCGATTAAATACCGGGTTTCGGTACCCATCCCTAGTTATCACTAGAGCTGTAGCTAACGATGATTTTTATTGTCGACTAATCTATAGATAATTTTTCCCGATTAGTCGACTAATCTATAAATTATTTTTCCATTCATCTATTTATTATTTTATCATCAGTTGATGAATTATTTAAACTATCAAAAAATAATAACAGTAAATTCTGCTACTAATCTTTTATTGTATTAAAACCTTTTCTCATAATTAATATTTTACAAAAAATAAATAACAACAACAAAGTAAGAAAGAAAGGAAATAAAGAAACAAAATAACAATAAATAAAGATAATAACAAGCAAACAGAGAAAAATAAATAAATTATTTATATAAAATAAATAATAAAAACAACAAAAAATAAGAGAATAACAATAAAAAAGAGAAACAAAATCACAATAAATAACTAATGAAAGAAAGAAAGAAAGAAAGAAAGAAAGAAAGAAAGAAAGAAAGAAAGAGAAAGAAAGAAAGAAAGAAAGAAAGAAAGTGAATTACAGGGCAGTGATAGTCAATAGAAATGCAGATTATGGAGCATACACAGTTCTGTTTGGGACTGACAGCAGCTGCTTACAGGTGAGAGACTTGAAAGGTTTTATTTATTCGGCAGATTAAAACATCTGCTTGAATACATATCTGTATATGAATGAACATCTGAAGTCACAACTGCATTCAGGACACTAGAGCGACAGAATCATAACACCGGGACGTTTAATCACAGCTGAGCCCGTTTTAAATGAATGAGCCCAGTCGAGGCTTGTCCTATCATCACACAGTTAAATAAATAACAATGACTTTAAATGCTTTGTTAGCGAGTGCAGAGAGCGCGTATGGAACATGAGTCTAAGAGCTCACATGATCGCCCCATGTGACTGTACTGACGGCAGCTCTGGTTAAAGATGAACGTGAATCATTTCTCCGTCTCTGTGAGTGCATTAAACCCGTCATGATTATATCAGCAACTCGATGTCTCGTGCTGTTCCGGTCATTCAGCGCAGCTTTGCATGCGGATGTGAATCCTGACAATGTAAAGGCGTCGGTGCGGCTATATATATATGCGGTTCTGGCGGTCGTATAGTAATAGAACGCTCTATGAAGTGAAGTGTTGCCATACTAGCCTTTACCTTCTGCTCTAGAGTCTTGTTTGTGTTAAACATGGCAGAAAAACAGTCTTAAGCAGGGATAACTGCAGGCTCGTGCAATGGGTGTTGCTAAAGGTGTGACACGTCGATGCACTAATCGACGTAATCAATGACGACGACGAATCGCTGCAGCCCTACATATCACCAAAGCCTGTTTTAAATGACAAAAATATTATCAGTGCAGAAGTATTGATGGAAGCACACACACACCTGAGGCTCTCCTGGATGTGGTGTCTCTGGGAATAATAGGCTCACTATCATCCAGCTCAATGTCGGACCGTTCATCATCAACCTCATCATCGGACCACGGATTCCTCTTCTTCACTTTCTTAGCTGGACTTTTAGAAGCTGCTGGCTTCCTTTGTCTCGGAGCACCTGAAGGATTATATTACAAATAAAAACATTAAAAACAAAAACTGCATTGAAAAAAACTGAAGTTAAATAGAGTATTTATTGTTACCAGGTTCCTTCTTCTCTCTCTTCACCCGAGGAGCTTTGGGTTTGGCTGGATTGGGAAGGCCGGATGGAGAAATGAGGGTATTCTCTCCTTCATTGGAGCCCAGCGCACTGTCCTCATCAAACTCCATCTTAATGGCAGCGTCTACCTCAACCTGACACACACACACACACACACACACACACACACACACCTTTAGACATGCACAGGCTTAACATTTATTAGCTGTGCTTCAGCCTATTAGGTATAATTGATATAGGGCTCCAGACTTTTATAGTTATAGTTAACAATTATACTAATAGGTTTTCACAAATAAGTGCAGTTATTATTAATAATACTTAATTTGTCTCACTTTAGTTTATTTGACAGTAAAGCACCAGCTGTAAGACTGGTCTGGATGTAAAATGCACCTTAAATCTGTATAAAATTAACACCTGTTGCACCAGATAGGTGTTACCGTGGCTCAGTGGTAGAGCATTGCGTTAGCAGCGCAAAGGTTGTGGGTTCAATTCCCAGGGAAAACACATACTAACAAAACACGTATAACCTGAATGTGCTTTAGTCGCTTTGGATAAAAGCGTCTGCTAAATGCATAAATGTAAATGCAGGTGCAGTGCTACGTAAGGCATGAATACGTGTAATG
Source organism: Oxygymnocypris stewartii (assembly GCA_003573665.1). Lineage (NCBI taxonomy): Eukaryota > Metazoa > Chordata > Actinopteri > Cypriniformes > Cyprinidae > Oxygymnocypris > Oxygymnocypris stewartii. The sequence continues at coordinate 563,728 of QVTF01019772.1, forward strand.
AACTGTAATATTTACTGTCAATTTGCACAGGATACATTGCAAAAAAATGCTTTTCTTTGATTTGTCTTGAAATCTAAAAATTCTTAAATCAAGAAGGATTTTCTAGACAAGCAAAAAATGTATGTCTTGTTTTCAGGAAAAAAAAGTTCAAATTAAGTGAGTTTTTGCTTGAAACAAGCCACATGATCTGCCAATGGGGTACGCAAAATAATCTTGTTTTCCGTTTGAAATAAGATTTTTTTTTATAATTAAGTTTTATTTATTTAAAGTTTAAAGGCATATTTTTGGGGGGAAAAAGGGAGTTAATTGTGGTTTTAAACTATGCTTTATGGTCAGAACATGACAAACACTTTGTTTTTAATTCATTTTTCTTTAACAAAATAAATATCATAATAGGAAAAAATAGTTTCTTAGTTCTGCATGTTCTAATGAGTAATATTGTTTCAAATCCATAAACTGGTTTGTGTTGCCTGATATTATTAATAATAATATTTAAAAGAAATATGTCTCTTACAAATACACATTTGACAGTAGCTTGAGTTCGGATGCAGATGTAGATTTGTGTTCATTATCAAAATCAGTAATATCTGTAAAAATTGCAGCAACCTCATTTTAATATGGTGAAATTGAATTATTCTGACTGTTTGGGGTGTTTTTTTAACCATTGGTCTTCCACAGTAGCATACTTTTAGATCAGATAATCAGTTAAATCCACAAATATAGCACCTCACTACCATGGTAAAAATGTAATATGTCTTCTAGGTATTTGTATGAAAACCAGTAGTCTAAATACATTTAGTATAAACGCTATAGCTTAATCACACATAACATTTTATTTTAATTTTATTCCATTACTCCTCCTTCAATACATTATATTCATGCCTACATTAATAATATAATACAATTTGACACGAATTTCTGACACAATACCATGGTGCAGATAGTGCTGCAGTAAATCTATGGTAAATGATGGCGATTTGTATCGTCGTGTTTCTCCTGTTTGTCAGCGCTGTAAACAGAGTTATTTCTGTTCTTCGCTGAGTTCAAGCACTTCACAGTGGATCTCACAGCACTGTTTGACCGAAACTCATTCGCGAGTAACGCATCTGCTCTAGAGACTGTTTCAAATTTGAGCCGCGCGGATAAACGTTCCAAATGGCGCGCTTCAAATGACTAGCACTCTTTCGTTCCGCCCTTTGCTGCATAAACATATCGAACATTTCTTATCGTTTATCAAGGATATGTATACCACGTGATAATTACCACTATCGATTTAACACCCAGCCTTAGCTTACACCAACACTATCATGATAACACCGGTAAAATCATGGATTTTTTCAGAAAATACTATTCTATTACTCCTCTAATACAATGCATGACTATATTTACAATAACATTCAGTATGAATACACTACATTTGTTAACAGATTTAGTTTCAGCCTCACACAAACTCATCGTTACCTTCTTCTTTTTGCTGAGTTTCTTGGAGGCGTCGGCTTTCATAGCGAGTGTGATCTGTGGCTCTATCCTGCGTCCAAACGGAGAGGGCAGAGTTTCCTCCAGATGCATCTTCTTCACTTTAGGTTTGCCCACCTTCCCTTTCACAAGCTTCACGGCCTTCCCAGAGTTCACACTCTCCTTCTCCTGCTCCTCCACACGCTGGAAGAAAGACACACTTCATCACATGCATCTCGACTCAACCCGATCCTAAAGCTGAGACTCACATTCAGCTCCTCGATGAAGACGGCCAGATCTTCCCTCCACAGATCTTCTGAATTCTTCCTCTCGAGTTCATTCAGCTCTGCTTTCTATATAAAACATTGAAGAGCAACACTAACAGTTAAGACTGGAGACTCGTACCCGCTGCTTTTTAAGCGAATAGCTCACCACATGATTTTAACAGGGTTTGTGAAGTATCATCAAATCTAATTTAATGCTTTTAATGCCTTTTTAATAGGGATGTAATGATATCGAAATCTCATGATATAATATTATTGCGATATGAAGTCAATGATACGATATTTCTTGCGATGTTTAAAATGAAAAAGACAAATACATTTTCAATTTTGTACATTTTTAAAGTTAAATTATTCTATCTAACGCACCTTGAGAGTTCAAAATTAAGAGCTCCAACCCATGTTTCTTAACGAAGAAAACTTAAGTCAGAAAAGTCTTGAATTGACTTGTACCTGAACTTTAAAGGGGACTCAACCCTCTTTTTATTTGTGGTATACTGTACATTACATTCTCACTGGCGTTTTAGAGAGCCAAACAATATAGAACATAATCAAAATAATAACAACAGTAGCCATATATTGTAAAACAATTGCACTGCAAAATAAATTCAAATGTAATATTTTTTTGCTTTAAACTACAGTAGGCAAATTGCTTCTTTCCGAATTTCTACACTTGAAAGAGATATTTTGAATTTGGACTGCATTTAAACCGCTAGGTGTCAGCAATTCATGCAGCACTTTTAAGCTTTTATTTTGACGGAAACAGGTAAAAAAATAAAACAATGCGTCACTACAAATCTAGTGAAATGCTGTTATCATCTGCCGTGAAAATAAAGCATAACTGGTGGCCGTAGTGTTCCAAAAAACACGCTAAACTCACAGCACATGCAATAAACGAGTTCACTGTATTCATTCAATGTGAACGGAGTCGTTCTGAGACGCGGGAAACACCAGATGATGAGCTGATCGCATGAACAATGCACTTTAAAACGCGCAGCAAAAACAGACTTGAGGAAGGGATTAAGCCATATTGTGTTTTCGGTTTTAGTTCGTTTGACAGATATTGTGCCAAAGCATAATGGCCCAGAACAAATATATTTTAAAAACGACACTTTTTGCCCAGAAGACTTATTGTTTCATATTGTCATGTGACCATAATATCGAGAGAATTTTGCTATTGCAATATCGCGATATTGATAATACCGTTCCATCCATACTTTTTAATTGCAATTAAAAAAATGTAATGCCATAAACGACCCATATATATATATTTTTTTTTGTGACAGAAAAACGTTAGTAATTCTGAAGGCACTATATTCAAAATATATTATTTTTTATGGTTTCAAACCCATCTAAAATGACTCTTAATACTATTTAAGGCCTTAATTTTTGCAAAATCCAATTAATATTTTTTTATGTTTTTCAATGCCCCGCAGAAACTCTGTTTAATGAATAACAATGCAAAATGTTGTCTTTCCCCCACACAAAGCTATTATTTGACTTCAGAAGAATAGATAGAATAGGCATAGGCTCAACATGGGCCCAATTGATTGGCTCTATGACTCTCTCTCTTCTCCACCTGTAGCTGGTGTGTGGTGAGCGCATACACTTGATTGTCTCTATGACTCTCTCTACTCTCCACCTGTAGCTGGTGTGTGGTGAGTGCATACACTTGATTGTCTCTACGACTCTCTCTCCTCTCCACCTGTAGCTGGTGTGTGGTGAGCGCATACACTTGATTAGCTCTATGACTCTCTCTCCTCTCCACCTGTAGCTGGTGTGTGGTGAGCGCATACACTTGATTGGCTCTATGACTCTCTCCTCTCCACCTGTAGCTGGTGTGTGGTGACAGCATACACTTGATTGGCTCTATGACTCTCTCTCCTCTCCACCTGTAGCTGGTGTGTGGTGAGAGCATACACTTGATTGTCTCTATGTCTCTCTCTCCTCTCCACCTGTAGCTGGTGTGTGGTGACAGCATACACTTGATTGGCTCTATGACTCTCTCTCCTCTCCACCTGTAGCTGGTGTGTGGTGAGAGCATACACTTGATTGGCTCTATGACTCTCTCTCCTCTCCACCTGTAGCTGGTGTTTGGTGAGAGCATACACTTGATTAGCTCTATGACTCTTGTAGGAACCATATTATCGTTTATATTGAATTTATTTGAAGTATTATTTTATTTATTATTGTTGAGTTAAGTATTGCTTTGTATGGCTGTGTTGTGTCTGGTGTGTACGAGTCCTCTATAGGAGGTGGGGACTAGATGGCGATATCGGCATATATTGGCGTTATGTCGGAGAGCAAGGTGGAAGCGTCGTGAGCGGATAATGTCTTTGACCGCGCTCACAGGAGGAGCTGTGCACCTGTGCACCTGTGCACACACGACATAGTAAAGCCAAGCCCAACCATTGGGTTTATGTTGTTTATGGACTGCATTGATTTGCATTTGTTAAGTTTCGAAAGCAAAATAAAGAAAAGATGCACTTTCGGCAACTTTGTGGATTCTTTGGAAAAGAGGAAGCACGCGTCAAACACTGTTCAATGGCGTTTCTCAGGTGGTAAATTAAAGGGAGTTTTTGCCGCTACACAAGTCAAAGACATTCCGTGAAGTCTTATTGGATATTGGAGATCGAATCGCTAGCGACTTGAATTCGAACGAGAAGTGGAAATGGAGAGTTCGCGTCAAAGGAATGTCAAGAACGCTGCGACTGAGGTATGCACTTGAAGTTATTTAAAGCTGAATGAAGCGCGTTGAGGAAATGACTGTTTTAAAGGACTGTTGTCTTGTTAAACTTCCCGATGTTGGCGGGCTAAGCAACGAGATTTTAAAGAGACATAGCAGCTGGAGCAGGCATTGTTGTCTTTAATTATTCCACGCCTCGGTAAAGTGTAAATAATAACTATAACAAAAATAAATAAATGGATGCGATAGATCCAGATACAACTGAAGTTGTGGAGATGGAAAGCCTAAATGAAGAGGTGTCGAGGCTTCGTTTATCCAGATCAGCAAAAATGTCACATGTTACCAGACGTTTGAGAATTGTGAATTCTTTAATGGTTGACAAAGAATATCTGGATGAAGTTAAAGGCAATATGATTAAGTTTAATGAACAATTGAAAGACTTCAAGGCCCTGCATGAAACTTATGTTGAAATGTTGGAAGAGGAAGATAAAAATGAGGATATTAGAACATGGTATGAGCCCAGAATGATACAAATAAACAATTTTCTAGCAGATGTGTCAAAATGGACCACCACTGTAGAAACTTCAGAGACTATGAACCTGCCTGGTGCCACCTCCGATGTAAATTCCTGTATGCAGTCAAACAATGAAGATGATGATTGTAGGTCTGTATGCAGCATCAGGTCGAAAAGTTCAAGTAGATTAAGTAGCAAATCAACCAGCTCTATCCGTATACAAGAAGAAGCAAAAAGGGCAGCATTATTAGTTAAGGCTGCTACGCTTCAAAAAAGGCATGAGTTGGAGGAACATCAAGAGTTGTTAAGAAAAAGAGTGGAAGCTTTGGAAGTTCAAGGTGAACTAGAAGCTGCTACAGCAAAGATCTCTTATCTAAAAAAGGCTGAAACTACAATGAGTAATCTTCAAACAGACACAAGGGAAGATGAGAGTGTACAATCGGATGATTTGGGTGATGCCTCACACTCTGTGGTTAAAGGTGCAGAAGATGTTAAACTAAAAGAAGGTTTTGGTATTCAAAGTATCATTTCAAGTTATGCCCCTCCTTTTAAAGACCTGACAAAACCACGCATTCAGGTAAAAAGTGAGAAGTCCACAGTCTTGTCTACAAGTCAGCAGTCATATGCAGACCAGGACCACAATATTGCTAAAGTTATCGAAAATCAAAATGAGTTAACTAAAATCCTGGTAAAGCAGCACATTCTGTCAACTTTGCCTAAGATTGATATTCCTATTTTTAATGGAGAAATCCTGCATTATGCATCATTTATTCACTCTTTTGAAAACATGGTAGAGAGAAAGACTGAGAATAATCAAGAGCGCTTGCAGCTTCTTATTCAGTTCACCAGAGGCCAAGCTCAAAGACTTGTCAAAAGCTGTGAATATATGTCTCCATCTAAAGGCTATAAAACTGCTAAAGGGCTGCTTAAAGAACATTTTGGAAATGAGTACAAGATATCATGTGCTTATATGGAAAGGGCAAATTCCTGGACTGTAATAAAGCCTGAAGATTCAAAGGCACTACAGTAGTTTGCAATGTTCCTTAGAGCTTGTGGCACGGCTATGTCAGATATGGATTATATGGAGGAATTCAATGCGATTTCTAACATGAGAAACATCATACTTAAACTTCCATACAAGCTCAGGGAGAAATGGCGCACGGTTGCATATGAGTTACAAGAGCAACGTCGATGCAGAGTAAAAATGTTGGATTTAATTGCATTTATTGAGAAACAAGCACGCATTGCGGCTGATCCAGCATTTGGTGACATACAAGGTGCTCCTAATGTAAGGGGAAAAGTAAAGGTTCCTGTTAAGCTAGAAGCAACCAAAGCTTTTGGAAGTAGCTTTGTCACTGAAATTAGTAGCATTCATAAAACATCCAAGCCAGAAGTTATCGGTTTATTTTGCAATTGTAAACATTCTTTGGAAATGTGTAAATCGTTTATGAGGAAAACTCACAGAGAAAGGCTAACCTTCTTAAAGGAAAATGGTATTTGTTTCGGATGCCTCAACACTGGTCATGTGAGTAAAGAATGCAAGAATCGTCTCATTTGCCGGAGGTGCAATCAATCACACCCTAGTGTTTTGCACATTGAGCAGCAAGTAAAAAGGGAAACGCAAGTAGAAAAACAAAATGATGCAATAGGTAATGCATTAGTTTCCCCAAAAGCTTGTGGGCATATTGGGGCCGGTGATCAAAAATGCATTCTTTCCATTGTTCCTGTTAAAGTTAAGGCTGCAAAGGGCAGTAAAGTGCTTGAGGTATATGCTCTTTTGGATCCAGGGTCCTCTGCTACCTTCTGTACCCAAAGACTTATGTCTCAACTCAACATCAAAGGACGCAAAACTAATATCTTATTGCGCACCATGGCACAGGAAAGACCTGTTCCCACCAGTATTATTTCCGGTTTGGAAGTTTCTGCATTGAATGACAACAAATTCTTGCCTTTACCTGATGTTTTCACACAGAAGGAAATGCCGGTCACGACAGACAACATTCCCAGACCTGAAGAATATTCTCAGTGGCCATATCTAAAGAACGTTCAACTTCCTTATATACGTGCAGAGGTGGAGTTGCTGATTGGCACAAATGCCCCAAAGGTAATGGAACGTGGGAGATTGTTAACTCTCAGGATGATGGTCCATATGCAGTAAAAACCCTACTAGGGTGGGTAGTAAATGGACCCTTGAGAGGTGGGCAAATGACAGGGAATGCTGAAACATCTGTCAATGTGAACAGAATTTCAGTGGCAAACTTAGAAAGGCTACTAATTTCACAATACAACCAAGAGTTCAGTGAAGTAACTTCAGAAGAGAAGAAGGAACTCTCAATGGAGGACAAAAAATTCCTAAAGATAGTAAATGAATCTGTAGTTCTACAGGACAATCATTACAGTCTAAAGTTGCCATTTAAAGAAGAACATTCTATGATGCCTAACAATCGCCACATTGCAGAGCAGCGTCTCCTAAGTCTCAAAAGGAAATTTAAAAATAGTGAACAGTACCAGGAGGAATATACAAAATTCATGAATGAAATTTTGGAGAGAAACTATGCTGAGGAAGTCCCACCAAAAGAAGTAAAGCCATCAAAGGGGTCCACTTGGTACATTCCTCACCATGGCGTGTACCACCCTAAAAAGAAAACCCTAAGGGTGGTATTTGATTGTGGAGCAGCATATAAGGGTACCTCTCTGAATTCAGAACTTCTGCAAGGTCCAGACTTAACCAGTCCACTTATAGGAGTTTTGTTAAGGTTTCGTCAAGAGCGCATTGGAATTATGGCCGATATAAAGTCCATGTTTCATCAGGTCAGAGTAGCAAATTCTGATGTAAACTATTTGCGGTTTTTATGGTGGCCTCAAGGTGACTTCACACAGAACCCAAAAGAATACCGGATGTTAGTGCACATCTTTGGAGCAGTATCCTCACAGAGTTGCGCAAACTTTGCACTGCAAAGGACAGCAGATGACAATGAACTGCTCTATCATCCTCAAGTAGCCAATACCATCAGAGATAATTTTTATGTAGATGATTGCGTTAAATCTGTGGCTACAGAACCTGAAGCAGTGCAGCTAGTAAAAGATCTCACAGCCCTGTGCCATATGGGAGGATTCGAGCTTACTAAATGGGTCAGCAACAGTCGCGCTGTCATTGCTTCTATACCTGATGAACAAAGAGCAAAAGAAATCCGAACATTGGATTTGGACAAAGATCATCTCCCTACAGAAAGAGCTCTTGGTCTGGAATGGTGTGTAAATTCTGACCAATTTCAGTTCAATATCACAATCAAACTAAAGCCACACACTCGAAGAGGCATTCTATCTGTGTCAAGTTCTATCTTTGATCCCTTTGGATTTCTTGCGCCTTTTATCCTTTCAGCAAAACAAATTCTTCAAGAACTATGCAAGAAGGGCTATGGATGGGACGAACCATTGCCACATGCTGTAACCCAGCAATGGACTGAATGGATTAGTGGTTTGGAAAAGATCAAGCATTTCAGTATTGCACGTTGTATCAAACCAAAGGATTTTGGAATAATTGTAAAGGCACAATTGCACCACTTTGCCGATGCCAGTGAGAGTGGCTATGGCTCAGTCAGTTATCTTAGACTGACAAATGAGAAGGATATGGTACATGTTGCTTTTCTGATTGGAAAATCTAGAGTCCTTCCTCTAAAACAGATGACTGTGCCTAGACTAGAACTGGCAGCAGCAGTACTTGTGGTAAAAATTGATAAATTGCTCCGAAAAGAACTGCATCTTTCCCTAAAACCATCCATGTTCTGGACTGATAGCCAATCAGTGCTTAAGTACATTGGAAACGACCACACGAGGTTCAAAACCTATGTTGCCAACAGAGTTTCTTTTATAAGAGAAAACAGCAATCGTTCTCAATGGAGATATGTGAGTACCAAATATAATCCTGCAGATGAAGCATCAAGAGGAATGCATGCTGAGAAATTTCTGGAATGTAGTCGATGGATTCATGGTCCAGAATTTCTGTGGTTTACTGAAGAAAGTTGGCTTAAACAAGAGTCAGTGGAGTCCTATCTTTTGTCAAAAGATGACCCAGAAGTTAAAGGGGAGATTGTGACCTACGTTACTGTTCTAAAAGAGACAGAAACGCCTACAAGTCACCTGATCTCTTATTTCTCAAATTGGACGAGGCTGTTGAAAGCTGTAGCTTGGTATCTCAGATTGAGAAGCATATTGTCACTGAAGGTTAAGAAAAGAAAAGAGCCTGCATCAAAATTTGCCAGTCAGATGAAACTTTTCAAAACACAGCGCCTAACTGTGGAAGAATTGGCCCTTGCTGAAAAGGCTGTTATTATATACACTCAAATAACGTCATTTCCAGCTGAAATGACAACATTGAAAGCAAAGTCTTCTAGTGTTCTAAAGAAAAGTTCACTTTATCGGCTGGATCCCATGCTAAATGATGGTATCCTGAGAGTAGGTGGGCGGCTACACAAATTGGCAATGCCAGAAGAAACAAAACATCAAGTCATCCTGCCTAAAGATGCTCACATTTCAACACTTTTACTACGGCATGCACATGAGCAGTCTGGTCACAGCGGTAGAAATTACATCTTGTCACACCTTCGTAAAAAGTATTGGATTGTAAAGGGTAATTCAGCAGCACGAAGGATAATTTCCAAGTGTGTGATCTGTCGGCGTATAAAAGGCAGAACCGTTGAGCAAAAAATGTCAGACTTGCCATTGGAGAGAATCCTACCAGACCTTCCACCTTTCACTAATGTTGGATTGGATTACTTCGGCCCAATTGAAGTGAAAAGAGGAAGAGGCTATGTAAAAACGTATGGAGTAATATTTACTTGCATGTCTAGCAGAGCCGTTCATTTAGAAGTAGCAAACTCATTAGAAACCGACTCTTGCATACATGCCATAAGAAGATTTGTTTGCAGAAGAGGACAAGTTAAACGGATCAGATCTGACAATGGAACAAATCTAGTGGGCGCTCAAAAGGAACTCAAAAAGGCTCTTAATGATTTAGATAAGGATCGGATTCAGGATAGTCTGCTCAAAGCGGGAATTCAGTGGAGTTTTAACCCGCCTGCTGCATCGCATCACGGCGGTGTCTGGGAGCGACTAATCAGATCTGCACGGCAAGTACTTAACTCTATCCTCTATCAGCAGAGTGTTGATGAAGAAGGTCTTCAAACAATTTTTTGTGAAGTGGAGGCAATTTTGAACAACAGACCACTCTGTACAGTGTCCTCTGATCCTCATGACATAGAACCGCTGACTCCAAATCATATCCTTCTCTTGAAATCGCAACCTATTTTACCCCCAGGGGTATTCTCACAGTCGGACTCCTATGCAAGACGACGTTGGAAACAAATTCAGTATTTGGCTGACTTATTCTGGCATAGATGGACAAAGGAATACCTCATGGTATTACAAGAACGCCAAAAATGGGTAAAAGTAAGAAGAAACATTAACACTGGAGACGTTGTTATGGTGGTCGACCCCAACGCTCCTCGAGGTTCATGGATTCTGGGAAAAGTACTTTCAACTGAACCAGATAAGAAAGGACTAGTACGTTCTGTAACCCTCAAGACTAAAACTTCTACCATTAAGAGACCGGTTACTAAGCTATGCTTAATCTTAGAAGAAAATAAAGCTCTAAAATAAGGTAATTAAATTTTTCGTATTTTGTTGGCTCCTTTTGTTTTATAAATTAATGGTTTTCTAAGTTATGTAAAACCATTAGGGGCCGGTGTGTAGGAACCATATTATCGTTTATATTGAATTTATTTGAAGTATTATTTTATTTATTATTGTTGAGTTAAGTATTGCTTTGTATGGCTGTGTTGTGTCTGGTGTGTACGAGTCCTCTATAGGAGGTGGGGACTAGATGGCGATATCGGCATATATTGGCGTTATGTCGGAGAGCAAGGTGGAAGCGTCGTGAGCGGATAATGTCTTTGACCGCGCTCACAGGAGGAGCTGTGCACCTGTGCACCTGTGCACACACGACATAGTAAAGCCAAGCCCAACCATTGGGTTTATGTTGTTTATGGACTGCATTGATTTGCATTTGTTAAGTTTCGAAAGCAAAATAAAGAAAAGATGCCCTTTCGGCAACTTTGTGGATTCTTTGGAAAAGAGGAAGCACGCGTCAAACACTGTTCAATGGCGTTTCCCAGGTGGTAAATTAAAGGGAGTTTTTGCCGCTACAACTCTCTCTCCTCTCCACCTGTAGCTGGTGTGTGGTGAGTGCATACACTTGATTGTCTCCATGACTCTCTCTCCTCTCCACCTGTAGCTGGTGTGTGGTGAGCGCACTGGTGCCGTTGTCTTGTGGCAGCCGTCACATCATCCAAGTGGATGCTGCACACTGGTGGTGGTTGAGGAGAACAACCCCCCCCCCCCCCCCCCCCCGCTTTGGGTATACAACAATACCCATTAAAGAGCTATATAAATGCATCATTCATTCATTCATTCAACAGATAGGGACAATATAAATATAAGCAGGATAAATCACATCCGCTTCGTGTCGGGTGGGTTTTTTTGTCTCCACGTCGTGCATTAATTTTGTTTAATGCACAGCTAGCAATATAAAACTGATATGAAACATTGAATGTAACACTGATTTCTGTAGATAATAGTACCTTCAGGTCTCTCTGCTTGAGGAGTTCGTTGACCTTCTCCTTGGTCAGACACCACAGAGGCATGTTCAGAATGTAGTTAAAATGCGGCCCAGAGGAAGAGCCAGAGTCCACTGAGCTGTCACTGTCATTAGCATCACCATCCTCTTCCTCCAAAGACTAACAATCACCATCATCCGACCAAACAGAGAGAAACAGCAAGATATTAACACAGAGTAAAAGTTCAAGCACTACAGACACTAGAAACGATATAATCCAGCTTACTATAATACTGTAAATATTAAATAATGACAAAAAGTAGGGATGGGCATTTTTGGCAATTTCTTATTTCGATCGATAGGTTTCAAAAATGATTAATCGAGTACTTGAGGACGGGCCGTGTGCGGGGCAAGGCCGTAATGTAGATACTGAAAATATCTGAAGACTGTTTATGAAAATAAAAATATGACATGAAAACATGAACTCGTGATTAGATGTTAGATTATGATGCAGCAATGTTAAAAAAAAGAAGCATCTAAAAAATAATAGCTGCCTGAGGTTAAGCTGACTTTATGCCAATAAACTGAAGTTTGTTCTATGACACTTCCTATGATATAAATCAGATAACTTAGATACATAACATAAACGTAACCGAGAGAGAGCTCCCGCCGTGATGCGCTTTCAACAACGCATAAGACACGGACAAGGAGAGGATTTACTATAGATTTCACATTCTATAAAGTTCTCATTCTAATGCTTATGTCATTAATGTTTATGGCAGATTTGTGCTATATGTTCATCTACATTATCAAGTGATTCCTAAAAAACACCTGCTTGTTTTCGAAGCCATACGAAGTACGAAAACAATTTTAATTGAAGTATGCCTGTTGAACAACTATGACGAAAAAAGAAACATCTAAATGCAATATGACCATCTCAAATAACAGTCAACATCGGGCATTGCATTCGAGCATGAAACTACTGGTAATATGCAGTGCATTCAGCATGTAAATAAATGTTAATATCCCAACACATTCTATATTAGATGAATCAGATATGTATGTACATCACTACGTGACTTCAAAGCCAAGCTTCTCTTCTCACGTCTATACTTTGAATCACATGCTGCTTCAAGATAAACAATCAGAGCTCAGGGTGCTGCTATAACCAATCAGAATGTGTCCTACGATCATCGTTTTCATGATCGATCATCGCTGTCACGGCCGAGTACTCGATCGCTGTTGCACATCCCTACAAAAAAGCCATCACATAGCTAATGGTCAGGCTCAGGATTGTTCATATCTAAAACAGTCTATACTCTTCCCTAGAACCGCACGTGACTGTCCACTGAGTGCATGCAAAATGTAGAGGCATTTATTAAACATAAGAAATAGTTTGGCAGAAAAACATCAGATCATATCGTCAAATTATTTTTTTTTGGTCAAACATTTCTTGGATAAATTTATAGATAGTGTGTATTCCATGTTCCATTTTTTATAACCTTTGTTTAGTCCAATTTAAAAGGAATTCGTGAAATAAAGATATATGAATAAATAAGAAGTATAACAGGAATAAAGTTAAACAGAATATAGAGATATTGCATTTTCTGAAAGTATATTATGAAGTATAGTTAATCATTTTACTGGAAAAAAATACCATATGCACAAGAAAAATGTGTTTTTTAATCTCAATTTTCTATGCATTTTAGTCTTATTTATTTTGGTGCATTATTTTATTCGTTGGTCTTAATGCATAGACTTTAGCTGACCTCCAACAGATGCATACATACACACAGCTGTATCAATGTTTCCTCACATACCTTCTCCTGGGCTTTGTTCCAGGCTGCAATGGGGTCGGATTCGTATCCTCGTTGCACCAGCATTCGGATCAAATCTTTTTTTGCCTTGTTCTCTGGTAAATGAATACAAACCATTAAAACACACTGAGAGCACATTTATTTATTATTATTATTATTTTAAATGGATCTTCATTTATTTGTCCTCTGCAGTAAGGCCGTTATTAGCAGTTACATTGAAGTAGAGATTCAGATTTACCAATCAGAGAGATGAGAAAAAAACATATTTCAGAAGAGGATTCAGGTGAAAAAGATCTTAAAATCTGACATACGTATGGATAAACATCTCACCGATTGCTAATTTTCCTTCTATCTTCTCCAGCACAAATCGTGCCTGGTTGGAGAGTTTGGCTGCCTCAGCACCCAGATTACCCACCAGCCAGTCCTTCCTCAGTTTATAATAGTGCAAGCGCAGCTCAAAGAACTCCTTCAAGATATCCTGCACGGACTCATAGCGCTTCATACAGCCCATGTGATCAAACAGCACCTACAGACCAGAGAAGAAAAGCGTGAGGCAAATATAAATCACTAACGGTTTCACAACAAACCACAGTAATACACGGATAACACACTATTGATAATCTAGCACTAGCAGTGTTTTTTTTTGCATATTCTTTTGATGTTTTCTCGGCATGGCTTTGAAAACATGCAGCAATGTCAGGAATCATTTGATAAAGTAGATGAAAATAAAGTGCAAGTTGTACAGCGCTAAGCTGTCAATAGTGCAACCCTCTACAATGCAAGTAAATCACTCGCATATGCGATTTTCACTCTGGGCGACTAAATTATGTTTAATATTACATTTACATTTAGTCATTTAGCAGTCGCTTTTATCCAAAGCGACTAACAATTGGGGAATACATGAAGCAATTCTTCTTAAAGAGGCAAACTAAGAGAAGAAGTGCTCGTAACACCAAGTCTCAGGCATTGTTCAAATAAATACAAGCTAGCAAGAGAAGGCATAAATAAAGAGAAAGACTGATTTTACTTGTCAGTGTGTGAGTTGGAGGCTAAGTATAAGTTTAGCACGGATACGTGACATTATCACTTAGGGGTGTACTCACTTTTGTGTCCAGCGGTTTAGACATTAGTGGCTGTGTGTTGAGTTATTTTGAGGGGACAGCAAATTTACACTGTTATACAAGCTGTATACTCACTACTTTACATTGCAGCTAAGAGTAATTTCTTCAGTGTTGTCACATGAAAAGATATAATAAAATACATACAAAACTGTGAGGGGTGTTGGTTTTATTTGCACATTTGGTTTGCTTACTTAAGTTTGTGTCCATTAAAACCTGCACTAGGAGAACTTTTAAGCTCTCATGGCCACTTGGTGCCATCTTAGGGATAGTTCACCCAAAAATGACAATTCTGTAATTAATTACTCACCCTCATGTTGTTCCAAACCTGTAAGACCTCTGTTCATCTATGGAACACAAATTGAGATATTTTTGATGAATTCGTCCATAGACAGCAAGGGTCCTTAAACAATCAAGGCTCAGAAACATAGTAAGAGCATCGTCAAAATAATCCATGTGACATCAGTGGTTCAACCGTAATTTTCCATATATATTCTCGTAGCTTCTTAAAATTACGCTTGAACCCCTGATGTCACATGGATTATTTTAATGATCTCCTTGTTACGTTTCTGAAGATCGTGTAAGGACCCTTGCTGTCTATGGAGGATCAGAGACCTCTCAGATTCCATCAAAAATGTCTTAATTTGTCTTCTGAAGATGAACGAAGGTCTTACGGGTTTGGAACGATATAAAGGTGAGTAATTAATGACAGAATTTTTGGGTGAACTCTCCCTTTTAAAGGAGCACTTTTGGCACTCTAGCGGTTGTTCGGTAGCTACAGCTACTTCGCTCTGTTTATGTATATGATTTATGACGTGTGAGTCACACGTGTACTGGGCAACTCCGCAGCAGTTTATGTTTTCGCAGATTGTTTCTGGCCTAATTATGAATCGAGGTGTGAAATTGACTTGATTCAGGAGCTTCAGGAGGGGAGGTTCATACCATTGAGTTGCAGGTGAGGGACGACTGCAGTTTGAAGACCTTGTGGAGACCAGCTGCCTCTGCCTGTGCAAGCTTCTCCTCTGTCATGCGCACCACAAACTTCACTGTGGTGTCGGTGTGGTATTCCTTATAGTCGCTGATCAGAGGAGGAGTTTTATCTGTTCCTTGGAGCATGGGCTCCAGAACTGACTCCTTATATGCCTGGAAGGGATAAAATATGGCATTTCTGGCATCACCAGTGTTCCAGTAAAGAGATCCAGCTTTATAAACCAAGACTTCTACAAGTGATCTTACCTGAGTCCAGGTGCGAACAGGAAGTTCAATGATCTCAATGGTATTTTTGTCCAGGACAGACACTTCTCCGCTGACCAAATATTGATTCTGTCCCAGCTCATGAATGGCACCTTTAAAGTTCTTGTACCTGGGCAGCTAACAAAAACACGAAGAGATGCAGAGAATGAGAGATTTAAACTTCTGATTCGGAGTTTGATGATCCCTCCATCCATCCAAAGATATGGTATCAGATGTTTCCGTAAGCATTAGTGGCAGCTGTTTATATCACTGCTAGATAAGGTCTCAAGAAACAAACATGCTAAAAATGGAAAACACTGGATGCTTAACATTTTAACTTCCTTTAGTTTTACTATCACAACACGGAGAGAATGGCACTTGTACCTGTCTGCTGCAGAGATATTTCAAAAATTGGGTAAACCTTTTCCAAGCATTTATTTTTTGTAAAATCAATAATTATAATAAATTATCAATAGCTATGAGCTATTAATTATCTATAGCTCTACAAATTAGGCCAAATTCCTCTTATAAAAATAGCGTGTGTATTGTTCAACATTAGACATGTCAGTAATGAACATACATGGTATTATACAAAATACTGTAAAGTAGGGACGGTATGGCTAAATAAAAAAAATGAAAGAAAAAAATAAGTACAAAGTTCTTAAACTTAATGAAAAAGAAAAGTCAACAGTAATAAAAGAAGAACAAAGACACTAATTACGAGCAATAGAACAAGTAACAGAACAAAATGAGTGCTTAAAGGGGTCCTTGATTGTGATTTCACTTTTTTTAACTTAAGTTAGTATGTCATGTTTGAGCATAAACAACATCCCAAAGAGGCACAAAATCACTTTAATAATGTTCGCTCCTGGTAGAATGACCTGCCCAACTCAATCTGAGCAGCTGATTCATCTTCAAGAAACGGCTTCCATCTTTATTTGACCCTCTAACTCTAGCACTCTCTATTCTAATTCTATTCTTACAAGCAAAAACAAAAGAACTTGTCCCTTTTGAACTTGCACTCTGTTCATTTATTAACTGCTTGTTTTCTTTGAAAAAAAAAAAAATAACACTAGCTTTTCTAATCTTTTTGTATTCTATCTCAGCGCTCGCAAAACCGCTAGCCGACGTCCCGGGGCTATTTTGTTTTCCAGTTGGGCTACCAAAATGTATCACCACCCGACGGGCTACCTTAAAAACAGGGATCCCACACAATGTTCCCTCTAAGCTGCGCACTTCTTCCACCACAGCCGCGCAGAAGAAATAATGTGCCTTGCGCACACAAAGTCAGGAAGCCATTTGATTGAATGGCGCCAGTAAAAGCGAAAGAATTGCAATGCTCGGGCAAATCGCTTTAGAGTTGATGTCGCTATAGAGTTAGAAGCCGTGAATGCGGTTTACAGGTTTCATAAAAAGAGAACGATGTGCGCCAAACAGTGTTGGGGGTAACGCGAGTTACGTAATAATAGTACTTTTTTCAAGTAACTAGTAAAGTAACGCATTACTTTTTAATTTACTAGAAAATATCAGAGTTATTTTCTCCATTTATTGACTGAGTGCGCCGTGTGAACATGATCTTACTGTAGATCTAATCTAGACTAAATATGAATGTGTATTAATTCATCACACTCGCATAAAACAGATTCAGTATTCATCAAAATGAATTAAAACAGTGAAATACAAATAATTAAATATGTTAAACAACACAAATGTATCTAATCTCATTTTATTAACCGATGTGTTTGCTGATGATCTTTGATGATCAGTTCAATCATACTAATAACCAAACATGACTTTAGATAAACTAATAATTGTGCTTCATTGTGTTTTATTGCTGAAGAGTGTTGATCTTCTCCTGTGTTCTTCTGTACAGACGTGATTTACTCGTCCTTCAGTCTGAGGTTTATTCATTACACTTTGGTGTGAAAGGCTTTTACATTTGCTTTAAATATAACTTCTTATATTAAAAACAAACAATCAAGCCCTGCTCATATTTAAAAAGTAACGTGAATGTAATGCAACAGAAATGTAACGCATTACTTTCCATAAAAAGTAACTAAGTAACGTAATTAGTAACTTTTTTAGGCAGTAACACAATATTGTAACACATTACTTTTAAAAGTAACGTTCCCCAACACTGGCGCCAAATGAGTCGCTGTAGAAACCGAATACTTCAATGGTTGCAGTGCACTCAACATGAGAACCAACGCAAACGCAATGACATGTGAACGTCGTCATGTTTTAAAGAAGAGAGGTTTGATTAAGTGCTGGAAATAGCGGAAGATGGGCACAGAACGATAACAAAACTACGAGACATTTAGCAACAGTCATACACAGTTGTTTTGTGCAAACTACTTCATAGAGATGTTTATACAGCTATAGAAGAATTCATATGTTCACGTTTTTTTATATATTTAACTTACAGATCTCAGCTTAAGTTTTGCTTCAGTTTGTTTTCTATTATATTATATTATATCAGTTTAAATAGTTTGTTTTGTTTTGATATTATATTATGTTAGGCCTATATTATAATTAAATAATTGACCTTTTTTAATAGATTATCTTGCTCATCAAGACTGTATTTATTTAAAAAAATACAGATAAAACTGATATTGTGAAATATTATTACAATATCTAATATTGTTTTCCTATTTTAATACCTATACTTTTAAAAAATATATCGCAGGTCCCAAAAAATTATAAAAAATAATAAGAAATCTGCATTTTAGAATGATTTCTGAAGGATAATGATGCTGAAATTCAGCTTTGCATCACAGGAATTAATTATATTTTAAAGTATATTAAAATAGAAAACATTTATTTTAAATTGCAATAATATTTCGCAATATTATTTTGTGAAATAATATTCAGTATTTTTATCAAATAGATGATCATAAGACACTTCTTTAAAAAACGTTATTGAGCCAAACTTTTGAACAGCAGTGTATTATACTGTAAAAAAGGTAACGGAATGTAATGTACATCATTTAGTTACATCAAAGGTCAAATCAAATATAAAAAGCACATTAAAGTTACAAGTTACACACTTTTTGTGCATGCGCGCTGTACAGGTCTGGTATAAAGAATGATTTTGCTCAGGTGAATGAAATGTCCACCCAATAATCACTCTTAATGCATTTTAATACTGAATCATGCAGTGAAAGAACACGCTCTAAATGCGCGCGTGCACTGTTTAACCCCTTCATCACCACGCAGGCTAATGTATGCGTGCACTCCGTAACGTAGGCGTTTTGTTTGGTTTTTGCAAAATACGATAGTCAAATTGCATATCGTTAAAATAACAATTACGATATTAATCGCAGACGATGTATATCACACAGCCCTAATACCAACATTAAAGTTTCTGCAGATTTCATGGTTTAAACATGTTTCTCCGTCACATGCCTAGTAAACATGCAGTGGTCAGAACAAGAGCAAGGATGAGGTCTTACCATAGGAAGAGGGTCCTGGTGATTGAGCAAACGGTTAATGTTGTTGACGATCTCTCGCGGGTCATAATTGGGGATCTTGCAGGCCCAACCAGTCCCGATTCCCTCAGCTCCGTTCACCAGTACCATGGGAATTATGGGTATGTACCACTCTGGCTCCACCTTCTGGTTATCATCATACAGAAACTTCAGCAGGCTGGAGTCCACAGCAGGAAACAGCAGTTTGGCCAAGGGACTGTAAGAAAAGATCAAAACTGATTTCTTTAGACACAAACATAGTTATCAAGCAAAATATCGTTTCTAGGATTAATTTTACATTTTGTGATAGAAGAATTAATTAAATGAAACGAAACAGTATGTATTAAAATGTCAATAAAAGCATTAGGGCTGCCAAAACTAATCAATAAAATAAATCAATAATGAACATAATTAACGACGAATGGAGACAATGCATCTGAAACATAGCGGAGTGACCAAAGTTGAAGTAAACATGATAATGCTTAATATTACACAATTTAAACAAAAGAATATAGTTTGACACGGCTTGCCCTGCTTTGACAGATAAATGTGCAGTTTAAAGTGTATGAGACTCAACACATAACATTTAACAGCCTTATATACATGTCACATGACTATTTCCATTCTGCATAAAGGCTCGTCGTGACAGTAAGCGAGTCTTGTTAAAGCACACCCACGCAACAGAATAAGAGCACAGAAATGATGACGACTTAAATACACTGTGGCGAGGGGCGCGTGGGAAGGCGGAACGCGCTAAGGGGAGAGCGGATTTGGAGACGAGCGGGGAAACGGTTGGCAAGCGAATGATAATTAACACCTGTATCTGATTCCAGTGATTGTCGGAGAGACATAAAAAGGCCCCCGCCGGCCTGAAGGGGGGGAGCAGTAGCGAGCACGCTAATCGTGAGAGAGAGAGACCACCGAAGAAGAAGAGACAGCACCGAAGAAGAAGCGACAGCACCGGCAGTATTTACGTGTTGTTGTGATTTTTATTTGTGTTATTAAACACCGATTTGTGGCTCGTCACCCCTGACTTCCTCGTCCTCCTTCCTTGAACCCCGAACCTTGCTACATACACATTTTGCTATTACATATGTTTACGAGCAGGGTGGGGCCAAGAGCTGTTAACCTTTACTTCATCAATCGACTTTTTGGTTTAGAATGTAATGCCTATATTTTAACCTTTTTCTGCACATAATGTATAGAACATTTGCACATAATGTATGTGGTACAGGTACATGCAATGTTTTGGTTTTCATAACCTTCAAACTGCACATTGTTTGGAGGTATGGCGCCAGTATGTTAAAACAATTAAAACCTTACCTAAGCATAGTGAAGATGTAACGAGGGCTGGCAGCATCTTTGCCGCCGTTGATACGGGTACCAAACTGACCGAGAGGCTGAAGGATGTTGATATTGTTGCTGCCCACAAAGTTCTGGGCCAAATTCACGATAGTCATCATCAGGGCTTGCTGCAGAAAATATACAATTTCTTGTCATAAATCTTTCATTCTGTTCCACTTAATTTTTTTTTTATAAATTAGTATTATAATTGAACATTGTCAAATAAATAAATCGAATCATGTTTTTTTTAGTCAAGACTGTTGCATACGATTTCTTGTTAATCAATGCATCAAAACTGATGCAACTGTAAATTGCTACACCAGTAAGGACTAAGAATAAATAAAAGCAGCAAAGCAAAGAAAAGTTTGCTACAAACTTCGCCGTGATGGTATGCAGACATCTCAGCCACAGATCCAGCAAGCTGGGCCACCTTGACTTCCCTTTTATCATTCCTCTTCATACAGGTAAACAACACCTTCCTCGCACCCGGCTTCATACCTGCATACAGCAGATGAACGCAGACATTTGGTACAGAAGCCCAGTTAAACCACAGACAATCTACATCAATATCACTTTAGTCATACATAATCAGGACAGCAAAGAAAAATAAATCACTCAAGGTAAGAAGAGAAACTCGTTTCAACATGTAAAAACATAACTGAAGATACACACCATCAACAAGCGATGGAATTGAACGCTCATTGTCAGAGTTGGAGAAGAGGATGAGTTCTTTATTGATGAAGTCATTGTAGGACAGGTATCGTGTTGATGTGCCATATAGGAATTGCTGTGATGAGACAAAGATGTTCACAATGAATGATCAGACAATCATTCATTTCCTAAAAGTAGTCACACTGTAAGATCACAAGTACCCTTGTAAGACCCCCCAGCCCCCCCCCATAAAAACACTTTCTCAGTGGATCTAAACTAATCTCATAGGTGATCTATTTTGATCTTGAAAAAGTGAGTTGTGTGAGGAGTCTGCATCTAAAGGTCACTGTTCTGCAGATTTCAGAATTTCCTGAAAAGTACATTTAGTCATTTAGCAGACGCTTTTATCCATAACGACTTACAAATGAGGACAACACAAGCAATTAAACCAACAAAAGAGCAATTATATGTAAATGCTGTGGCAAGTCTTAGTTAGTCTATGCAATACACATAGCAAGGTTTTAGTAAATAGAATAGAAAAAGTATAGAGAACACTAGTGTTAGATTTGTTTTTGTTTTGAATAAATAAAAATAAAATAAAGTCGAAATAATAGAGAATGCTAGTATTAGTGGGTCATTTTTTATAATAAATAAAAAGAAAACAAGTAGATAGAACAAAACCAGAATAGAGAACACTAGTGTTAGTCATTTTAAATAAAAAACAAGTAGTTTATAGGTAAATAACTAGTTCACATGTAGCCTACGAGTAAAGTAGGCTGGTGTCTTTGTTTAGGGATGGAACTAAACTCTAGCACCGTGTCCTAACTACATTTACATTTATGCATTTATCAGACATATATCACAGCCAATCATAAACGTGAGTGGGCGGGCTCTCTCTCCCTCTGGAAGCGCTCTGCACTTGCAACGAAATAGATACGTTTATAATATAATTCTTAAATATGAAAGCTTTTTAACATCATTAAATGTACATACTGAGTAACTGATAACATCTTTGTCATGGAATACACTCGTTGGTTTACAGTGAATTCGCAGTTTTAACAGACATCTTCGATTTAATTTATTTTTATTTATTTTCAAGATCTGAGGTCAACTGTCTGTTGTTGCTTTCAGTATGTCTATAAGGTAAAAATATATATATATATTTAAACTCATATTAGACACGTTTAACTTTGAATAAAGCACATAATCACCTGAGATCATCTTCTGTCACGTAGTTTGTATGTTGTTGTTCCAGCCACAACGTCGCAGAAATAGAAATTGTTTCTAAATTATAAATTGTACGTGTCGCTATCGCGGCTAGTTAGGACAGAAACTCTGATTAACATGGAAAAGATACCTTTTATCGTGTGTCGTCGCGTGTATTTAGGACACGGTGTTAAGGACACTGTCCCTCCATGATCCTCGTTTAGATTACGCAGTGATTCGTTCACAGATAGAAATCCATCCAGATTTAAAGGAGGCATTCAAACAGTACCCAAGATGCCAGGAAGTACTTACAGGGTTTCTGCAGGGTTTAGTCAGTCAAATTTAAGACCTTTTTATGACAATTATGATTTATGACCTACACAAATTACGTGCTACGAACTACACGAACAAAACTGATCGATCGCCTGCACCCGCTTCAGACCTTTTACAGCAACTTTATGCTTTTCTGCGACTGCATGCGACTGTAAGGATTTTATGCCTAAACTAGACCGCTCCAACGCCTTCTCACAGTGTGCAATAGGCTTGATACCGATTGTTTGCGACGGGTTTGAGCCAACTACTAAACGCACCGTCTTCAAGCCATAGCCCGTTAAATGTACACTTTCCTATTGTGATAGACCGGGAGATTTCAGTTAAACTAAGCAGTGACTCAACGACATACAGTAATGAGCTGAGGAGACTCTTGCGAACATAGACTGTAGGCCTAGGCTACAGTCGAACATTGGCAGTGAAGCTTGGGAGTTCGCGCGGGTTTCTGTGAAAGTCCTTTGATGCACTGCCACATGGACCTTGTAGTTCTGGAACGCTGTGATACCACCCAGATTCCTCAGATAGAACTACAACAGGCGAAACGAATGAATGCCGCCGCCAGCACATTTTTTGGTGGGGGGAAAGGCAATGGTAGAACAAGCATATCAATTTAAGACGTGGCTAAATGTAATTTATGACCTTGTATGGAAAATCCGGACGTTTTTATGACTTTTTATGACTCCGCGGAAACCCTGTACTTAATTTCACTATTTCTGTTTCACATTAAGAAACATTTCTCTTTCATTTCTGTGTAATTGAGAGCTGTACCTCAGGCAGCCCATGCATCCTCCTCTGCCGTCTGTCCTCCATGAAATTAGTCAGCCACTCTTTCCTGTCATCTGTTTTCTTCTTACTGAACGCCTGAGCAAGAGTTCACACACAATGTTACCCAATATGTCAAAGTAATATCTGAATAAATGTAATGTTGCACGCACCAAACGTAGTACAAACAAGACCAGTAGTGACCAACTAACCAGTGTGATGGCGGAGTCATCTTCAGTGCCATTGTACTTGAACATAATTCGATGTCTCTCCATTTCAGCAAAATATTCCTTTGCTTCTTTGCTTGTACTGGTACCCAAACCTGACAAATATACAGCACACATTTAGTCATAAATGCTGCTTGTTTTTAGATGGCAACTGTTAGTAGAAACGTAAAAGTAGTACGCAGAAAACAAACCTTTGTAGTACTTTATGTGCCACGTTTTATAATTTTCTGTGTGTTTCTTCCATTCTTCAAATTCTGGGATGCTGTAGAATGATACTCCCTGTTTATTCTTGCTGGCCTAAAGAGAAACATTTTGAAACAAGTATAAAAACCTGAAACAGCACTGACGAACAGAACATTTTCTTATTATTGGATGATTATCATACCTTTACAATGGGTGTGATGAACTCCTCCAGGAAGGTGTGCTTGAGCAGAGATGGCCAGTTGTGATGGAAGAAGTTAATGAGAAGACCCTTGATGTGAGAGCCATCTTGATCCTGATAGCACACACAATAGAAATTATGCATACAGGTATCTCAGCAAACTTAATAGACAAAACAGTCAGATGAAGACCAACTAAAGCACATAATCGCACCTGATCGGTCATGATCATAATCTTCCCATAGCGTAAGCTCTTCAGGGAGTCTGGGTCTTCGTAGCTTTTCTTGTACTGGAGACCCACAATTTTAATGATGTTGTTGATTTCTGCGTTCTCCATGATCTACAATCGAAACGAGGTCAACATCCAGTTCAAAAAATAAGAACAATCAGAACATGCACGCTGAACCGAAGAGATTTAAAGCATTGTCTCAGACTCAATTCCTGGCAGCTCTGTACAGTTTAGCTCCAAATCACACCTTCTTGGACGTTTCTAGCAATCCTGAAGAGCTTGATTAGCTGGATCATGTGTGTTTGATTAGGGTTGGAGCTAAACTGTGCAGAGCTGTGGCCCTCCAGGAATTGAGTTTAAGACCGATTACTTAAAGTGTCATGAAACCCCCTTGTTTCAGCACTTTAGATCTGAAAAATGCTCCAGAAATGGGTGTGTGGAAAACTGTGGAAAAGTGGGAGTGTAGAGGGTGGGAAGAGAGGAGAAAACAACCAATATATCAGACCTATAACACACTCATTATACAGACAAATTAATATAAAAATATCTTTAAAGAAAACAGAAAGAATAAAGGCAGTCACTTTTTGTTTAACCTACTTTTAATTTCCGGTCTATATATGTGACTTTGGACCAGAAAACCAGTCATAAGAGTCAATTTTTCGAAATTGAGATTATACATCATCTGAAAGTGGAATAAATAAGCTTTACATTGATGTGTGGTTTGTTATGATAGGACAATATTTGGCTGAGATACAACTATTTGAAAATCTGCATTTTGAGAAAAACTCAAAATATTGAAAGTTGTCCAAATTAAGTTCTTAGCACATTACTAATCAAAAATTAAGTTTTGATATATTTCCAATAGTAAATGTACAAAATATCTTCATGGAACATTATCTTTACTTAATGTCCTAATGATTTTTGGTAGTGATCGACCGATATTGATTTTTTATAACCGATACCGATAACGATTATTTGTACGTTTATGTACCCGATAACCGATATTCAGAACCGATATTT
Source organism: Oxygymnocypris stewartii (assembly GCA_003573665.1). Taxonomy (NCBI): domain Eukaryota; kingdom Metazoa; phylum Chordata; class Actinopteri; order Cypriniformes; family Cyprinidae; genus Oxygymnocypris; species Oxygymnocypris stewartii. Next base: position 589,061 of record QVTF01019772.1, read on the forward strand.
ATTTACTGTTATAAAGTACATTAATAACAGAGTGAAGTCCATTCTTCTCTTTGGTTTTTCCTTCTTTCAGTTATTAACAACAAAAAACTGTTGAAAATTTAAATTTTCATGTAAAATGTAATCTTAAAATGACAACAATAAAAACATTTTGTTTATAAAAAGCATCATCAGCAACACTAGACATTATTTTGCTTATTGTTAATATCAATGTTTTCGAATGGAGAAAATAAAGGACAGAAGTCATATCAACTTCATTTTAAACTACAGTTTTAGGTTTATAATCTGTTTAATAGACTAAAGAGTGAAGAATAATTCACTGAATAATATTCTCTGGAATATTGAAATAAGCTATAACAAACAAAACATCGTATTTTATTGCATTTCTTAACTGTTTTATCAGAATTATTAAAATGTTTTTGTCTAAATTATGAAAACTGCTGACAGCGGTTTATCTATTTACACAGTGTGTGTGTGTGTGTGTGTGTGTGTGTGTGTCCACTGCTCCAGGTGTGTGTGTGTGTGTGTGTGTGTGTGTGTGTGTGTGTGTGTCCACTGCTCCAGGTGTGTGTGTGTGTGTGTGTGTGTGTGTGTGTGTGTGTGTGTGTGTGTGTGCCCACTGCTCCAGGTGTGTGTGTGTGTGTCCACTGCTTCAGGTGTGTGTGTGTATGTGTGTGTTCACTGCTCCAAGTGTGTGTGCGCTTGGATGGGTTAAATGCAGAGAACACATTTCACTGCTAGTTATACTCTGTATAATTGTGTATGTGACAAAAAACAAACAAAAAAACCTTTCAAAACCGATAACCGATAATGGTAAAATGCTTAAATATCAGGAAAAATATCTCAAATTTTTGGCATAAAAGAAAAAATCGATAATTTTGACCCATACAATGTATTTTTGGCTATTGCTACAAATATACACCAGTGACTAAAGACTGTTTTTGTGGTCCAGGGTTACATATTATTGTTTGCTGTGTATCACAATAATCCATTGTGTCATCCCTTTCATAATCAGACAAACCGCTGTATCAGTACCCTAATTTGTGCATATTATATTTTAAGAAGACATGATATGTGCGCAAATCACGTTTGGTTCAATGTTTGGAGCACCGGAGAATATAAAATATGAATGAGGCAGGCTTGCTCCGGTCCGGCTATGAACTATGATCTGCACAGTGAGTGTTGTTAAACTCATCGCAGCATTCAGCGCAGAAACCGCTCTCTCATGCGTGTTGTTATATTAAATATTGTTACGGTCATGTTTACAGAGATGAACTAACAGTGCGGAAGCTCTTTCATGAGATTTGAATTCCCTGCTGTAAGACGATCTCATGCATAATACAGTGCAGTGACTGGATGATAAGAGTTCATTCTCATGAATAATACTGAGGAAAGCTCAGAAAACTGACGATGTAGATGTGTACTCTGCAGCCACGGCAGCCAGTCACCACTGCAAATTAGCGCAAATACGTCACTTTTCGTGATGTTGGTTCAACTTTTCTCTTTGAACCGGAAGAATGAAATTGCTACAAAAAATATATATAAAATAACCACTTTTACTTTAATAATAGACATAATGAGTAGGGGTGGGAGAAAAAAATCAATCCATCGATGCATCGCGATTCTCTCTCTAACGATTCTGAGCTTAGTTTTTAACCAGATGTGCGTATTCTGTGCGTAACACCTGTATTCTGCTTGCTTCCAATTCCTCACACACACACACCACTCAAACCGTACGTCAAATAATCTTTCATAAAGTTCAGAAAGGCTGAAGCGGATTACAAGGACATTCACGGGCTTCATTGCACAGGATGCGCTGTGAGAGCATTTTAATGTTACACTTAAAGTGTGCTGTCTCGCCCATCTGTAGTTTCCTTACAAATGCTCAACGAAGTCATGATTTATGTGGTTTGGAATGCACTAGACTTATATATTTAAAATATGAAACTCCCTAACAGAAGGCTGCTTTCAATTTCATATGCTGACTGACGCGCGCTTCGTTTGTGTCGACTGCTGTGCGCGACTCCGTGTAAGTGGTTTAATGTACTTGCGTCTCAAAATGGTTTTATGATGCAAAATTAATGTAAACACAGCCAGTTATGTCTTATGGGATTAAACGGAGAGGACAAACCACATTACTTCTTATATTTCAAAAGAGATCTCCCGCTGTCTATGATGTCATAGTAAAAAAACAACAGTAAAGATGAAGAAAAAATTCTTGAAAGGAAAACGTTCAGATAATCTTAAACACTAAAAGCACTCTTTGTTTGTTATATGTTTCTATGCTCCTCTTTATTATTTGCTACTTGCTTGTATGTTTTTAAGTTATATTAGTTTAAAATTCTTAACATACAACTGGTTACATTTTTTTTTTTTAAAGCAGGCCTACTTAATTACTTATGTAAGGATATGTAAATGTCGGGTGTTTAAGATTCTCAAGTCAGTAAACTAATAATTAATTAATAGGGGGGAGGTAGATCAAGAATCGGTTAGGAATCGGATTGTGACTCGCAGAATCGGTTCGTGAGGTAACTATAGATTACCACCCCTAATAATGAGTGCTATTGTTGTTTTCACTGATGTGCAACCTGTTCATATATGTTTACATCTCAAAAAGTGCATTTTAGGGTTTCGTGACACATTTTAAAATATTGTCAATATTCATCCTCAGCTCTTCATTTTGAATTATGGTTTGTCTTTTTGTGTCACGGTTCCTGGAGCTCACCTGTTTGTGTGTGGCCTCCCTCACGTTGAGGATCTTTCCTCTGAGTGGAAACACTCCATATCGATCTCTCCCAATCACTCCTAAACCGGACACAGCCAGGGACTTAGCTGAGTCTCCCTCAGTCAGGATCAGAGTGCAGTCTGAGGAGTGTTTCCCGCCTAAACGACAGAGACAGTTACTCACTTCAAACAGCTTGCTCTTATTTACAGTAAGAATTCATCAGCCAAACACAGAAGCTCCGGAAATAAAATGGCAAATAGTACCAAATGAAGATTTTTCCACATTAATGTACAAGTTTATATTAATATTTATTAATCCACAGTATACTGTATTGCAAATTTTATCTCATGCACATCTTACTCCTTATTTTATTATTTGTTCCTATTTTCATTCTCACCATATTTATATATATATATTCTCTTGTGTTATGTTTCATTGTTTTATTGCCTTTTATGTTATTTTTATTTATTTTTTGCACTTTCCATTGAGCGGACCTGTCCTGACTTACATTTCACTACTGATTATACCCTGTACGATTGTGTATGTGACGAATAATAAAGAACCTTGAACCTTGAAGACATGAATGTTTTCACATCGACACAAATATTTGGCAGATTTTCGCATGTGAGTTTCTTGTTTAGACCAGGAAGGCAACTCAAAGGATGTTGTACACATAATATGCCATTTGTTTATCAAAATGCTGATTTATTTGTATTTTTTTATAATATTCTTATGTTGGTTTCAGTATTTAATTTGCTATGCGCTGATATTTGCTATAGCTGTTGCAACTTTCCATTTCTGACACTCGCTTGTCACAGAGAAAGACAGTCAAACAGTCTCATGTTTTCACTCGGCTTGGTGTGAACAGGTCTAAAAGGCAGAACTTTCTTTATGCAAGATATTATATTTTTTTCAGATTTGTATTTATTTTTTGATCAAACATTTAGATATTTCTAAACAGTTTCCACAAAATTTAACCAAACATTCAAATAAAACTGGCAAACATTCAGATCATTTAAATAAAAATTGCATTGCATAAGTCGATTTATACAGATTATTCAATCATCAAAATAAAGAAAGTAGGAAAGTGATTGTATCCAAAAGTGGAAGTAGCTCAAATCTCTTTTAACATTTACTGCAGTTTTTGTACAAAGATGAAAATCCAACCACATTTTTACAAGTTTAAGTTTTTACAGCTTGATAAGTCTTGTGCCCATACTTTACAAGCTTCGTTTTATTGTGTGCCTTATGAAAATAAATCATTTCATAAAATATACTGAGATGTATACCGTATATTGCCATTCAGTCTAAAACAAAATACAGATATCACCCACGCACCCACCCTAACGAGCAAACCATGATCTTTGAGATCTGCTGTGACAGCTGAAGAGAGTGGTTTATCTGTCATGGACTTACCAGCATCATTGGCGTCATCTAGTTTGGGGATCCCTTTAATCTTGCTGTATTTGACAGAGGAGCATTTCTTGTTTAGCTGCGTCTGGGCCTTAAACTTCACCCAGTTCAGAATGCTCTCCACAATACCACAGTTTGTGGCCTACGATGGGACAAATCAATCAGACATTGCCACAACGTAACTCATATTAAAGTCAGCATTAAATCAGAACTGACATAATATTTTTTTATTTTACTTGTTTTCTCATACACAATTCCCTGATCACAGCTTCAGTTTCATGTTGACTTCAAAGCATGCAATAGTTTTTGTTATGTCTATAAAGCCAGAATGTCTTAATGATGAGAGGAACTCTAAATTAAAATGTGATACAATAAGAGCAAAGTTTTACTGTTACAATAAGTGCTACATTTACATTTATGCATTTAGCAGACGCTTTTATCCAAAGCGACTTACATTGCATTCAAGTTACAGTTTCTACATTTTATCAGGTCTTGCTTTCCCTGGGAATCGAACCCATGATCTTGGCGTTGCTAGCGCCATGCTCTACCAGTTGAGCTACAGGAAAGCTATACATTTAATGTAAGATATGTGTCAGAATCATGATAGGAGATCATCACACACTTACAGCTTTGACGAATTTCTCGGAGAGAACACATTTGGAGCCAAAGCTTTTGGTCTGTACAGTCATGTTCTCCTTGGTCTGGGAATCAAAGGTTGGGTTCTCGATAAGGGCATTCACAAATACCCACACATGGTTTTTAACCTGAAATTAAAAAAAGATTATCTTAGATCTGTTAAGAGACCAAAGAACCAAATATTCAAGTGTCTGGACAGACATTTTATCATATCAGTGTGTTGAACTGTGAATATACACCTGAAATGGTTTCACAGAGACTCCAGCTTTGTTCTTCTTCTTGACCACTTCAATTAGTTTCGACACTATTTGGTCCACAACATAGTCAACATGTCTTCCTCCCTAGCATATCACACAGCTCATGAGTATCACACATGACTTTAAAAGAAGCATTGTAACACCAGAACAGTAATCAGAAATCACAAGTGCAGCAGAAGTGCTGATAAGACTATAGCAGACCATGCAATTTGTTTGTTTTACCTCTAAAATTACAACTTTAAATTCAACCCCTTTAAAGCACCACTTCCATCTCTAATTTCAGTAATGAGTAACAGTGTTTCAGAAACCTTGGTGGTGGCAATGCTGTTGGCGAAGCTGATTTGCTGGAAGCCCTTCTCACTCATGGTGAGACACACTTCCCAGCGGTCATTTACCACCTCATTCACCACCTTCAGAGCAACCCCTGTCTCGTCCAGTTTATCCTTCACATAAAGATCCACATAACTGCGGAAACCAGTCACCTGCAGCACGAGACACAAACACAGATGCTCATGAGAGAGATGACAGTCTAAAAACGTTAATGTCTGTTTGATTTAAAGGGGTCATGACATGAGAAACCAAATGTCTCTTAATCTTTTGTATTTGTATCTTTTATATTAACGTTTGCGTCTTTGTACAGACATCAGAAGGATCACAGCGTAAAGAACAAGTGGAGAGTTTATTTTTAATGGCATCTCAGATCGTGTCTTAAGGAGGATTGATCTGTGGATTTTGTTTTATGAACGAGGCACAAAATGGCAAAATGGAGAGTTCACAAAGAAACATTTGTTGAACGATTAAGGGGTACTAGATCTGACTGCTTCAACCGCAAGTAAATTATTTAATATCGTTTTCTCTGGAAATTAACATTTTATTTTGATTATGTTGTCAAAAAAACTCAAAACATGCAATAGTGAGGGGGCGTTGACAATGTTTCGTATGCAATGACGTTAGCCAATCATAACAATGGCCAATTACTTAGAAGCCTTAAAGCAGTAGTTTTCAAACCTGTCCAGCAAGCTCCCCTGCCCTGCACATTTTGTATGTCCCTTATCAGACACACCTGATTCAACTCATCAGCTCGTTAGTAGGGACTGCAAGACCTGAATTGGGTGAGTCTGACAAGAGACATACAAAATGTAGAGGACAGGGGTGCTTGCAGGACAGGTTTGAAAACCACTGCCTTAAAGGATCTGCCCCTTAAAACAGGTCGTTTTAAACAGAGGATCAGAATGAGGGTTAAAAATAAGAATTTTTCCACGTATTTATTAGTTTTTTTTGTGCAAAACACTTTATTAACCCATTTAATCCCACCGGTCACAATAGTGACCGTAAAAAAATGTTTCATTTCTAAGGCTATAAAAATGTTACTGAATGATCTATCAATGCATTTCCAGCAGATATTGAAATAATAAAGGGTCTCAATTAAATATGTGCAGTGTCGCATGTTTACTGTAAATTGTCACATGACCAGAGCTGTTTACTTCCTGTTTGCACCAAGAGAAGAGGATGGCAGCAAGAAAGCTCCCAAAGAAAAGGGTAGTAAAGTATGTTAACATAAAGATAGGACATAGATTTTTGGTACACATCATGTTTAAGGTGTCTAGTATTGATATATGCATTTGCAATTACTCAACTTTGTTTAATGTGTTCATAGAACTCACAAACATGTCACCGGCAACAATAGTGACCGGTGGGATAACCCATTGTATCTACATGCTAATACACATAGGCTAACTGTTCTACCTTACTTTCTGCTGCTACCTAACTTTCTACCTAATTTTACACACACGGACCCAAGGAAGACTAGCTAGCTAGCAAATTATGCTGCTACCTAACTTCATACCTACTGCAACTTTCCACAAACACACACACACACACACACACAAAGTGGTTGCATACAGTTACAAACAAACAGTACTTTGGAGTCTAGGAAGAAAAGCTGAAAAAAAAAACATCAAAATGTCCTAAATGTTCCAGGAAAATATGTTATTTTTAGTCATTCAATGCATTGCTTTGCTCTTTGTTCTACAACCTATTTTATTTTGTTGTTCAGTCAGTCAGTGTAGGCCTATACTTGAAAGCATGTTCAGCCGGCTACCTCTATCCTAAATGTTTACCTTCATGTTCAGTGTGTTCAATGCATACTGCACTCAAAATGAACGTTTTCAAATGAATGTTGCACTCAAGTTGCACTAAAGTTACAATGTTGAAATACATTGATGATTGTTGCTGTTTTTTGTCCTAACCTCAATATTCATAACGGTGCTCCCAGTATTCATATTGCTAGCCGATAGTATAAGGCTTATATGTAAAATATTCACACTACAATGAGAGAGCATTTAGAGGCAATGCTGGAACTTTTAAAAGTGATAATAACTAGCCTTTGATATAAGGATTTTATACTCTCTTACACACATGCACGCACATATGTTGTTTTTTATGGTTTACGGGGACTTTCCATAGGCGTAATGGTTTTTATACTGTACAAGCTGTATGTGCTATTGCCCTACACCTACCCTACACCTAAACTTAGCCCTCACAGGAGACGGTGCATTTCTACTTTCCCCCCCAAAAAACTCACTCTGTATGATTTATAAGCGTTTTAAATTATGGGGACACTGAAAATGTCCTCATAAATCACCTTCTCCTTGTAATACCTATGTCATACCCATGTCATTATACAAATTTGTGTCCTCATAAACCACATAAACATGCCCCCACACACACACACAAGAAAACACACACAAAAACACACACACAAAAACACACACACAAAAACACTGCACAGGTCAAATAGACCTATATTCAGTCTGCCCAATGGTTGATACAACACAGTATCCCACCGGTCACAATTGTGACCGATCATAAAACACACTTTTTCACACACTTTTCCATAAAAATTTCTAAAAATTATGATTGATTGTTTCAAAGGGATACTAATGACACATGATTTGGATATTTTTGAGTCTGGGAAAAATTTGGGATTAAATGGGTTAACATTATAAGTAAACCTCAAGGAACATTAATAAAAAAATTCCATGTCACGACCCCTTTAATGAAGAATATTGTCACACTGTTGTCAAGAAAGCACATTTAGCACTTTTTTACATATGGTAATGAGAGGTGACTTACAGGTAGCTTCTTTCCGTTGAGCATGACTTTAACACCCTTACAAGAGCCGGCCACATCATACGCCCTACGTGTGAGCAGAGCAACAATGTCCTTTTCCAGTTTCTCCATCTTGAATTTGGTCAGATCAGGTTGGAACGTGACACATGTAAAGTCTTCACCATCAAAGTGCTTGATCTTCGCCTCACTGGTCTTTCCCATGTTGTTCTGCCATGTCTTTGGAAGAATTAGGATGAGAAAAACATTAAGTAAATGTATAAGACATCAAGATGGCTGCTATTTTATGACAACCAACCCAGATTTCCTGTATTACAAATTCAAGAAACAGCTGTACCTGTTTGAAACTCCGTTTGTACTCTTTGCAGGCCGTCTCCACTGTAAACTTTGTGCTGAATATGTTACACAGTTTTGCACCATATCCATTCCTGCCGCCTGATAAACACCAGATTGATGAGTTAAATTCATTTGAACAAACAGCACAAACACATCTAAATTGCACACTATCTAAGGCTGCATGATCATGACTAAATCATAACTGTTGATTATTTCTCTTGATACTGTAATCTTGATTATTAATGGCAATTAATAAAATGTATTTGTAAGAAGCAAATGAGTGTCATATTCTTTATGCAGCTACAATATTCAAAATATTATTGCAGTCAATAATATAAAAGTATTAAGACAGTGCCTAAACATTCAACTACAAATTCCTCTTAAAAACATAAAAAAACAAAAGCTGTTATTTAAACTGTGAATAAATTATACATAGAAAGCAAGCAACACTGTAATATTAGAACACTAATAATCACTTAAGTTCACTCACTGCAGTTTTACAGTTCCCTATCGGTCAGTCACGTTCAACTTAACGTCAGAGTGACTGATGTAGTCGGATCTCAGTGAGAGAGCCTAATCACCTTCGAGTGTTAACAAAACAAGCCAATGACAGTTGGCGTGCGTGTTTCGCACAGCAGCTTTTTGCTTCAGAGCCGAGCCTTCTAGGAAGGCTGAATCTTTGTGTCTACGAAACAGCCTTGAGTGTGGGTGTTACGGCGCAACAGCGGAGGTTGCTGTCCAGTGCTGCTTCTCTTCGGCGTGCTGCAGCTTTCCATTCTGCGGTCTCGCCACGACCTCCCCTGGGTGCTTCAGCACTGTTTAAAAGAGTGTTTTTCCTTTAAAATAGCAAATCTAAAAGAGCTCTACGAGCGCCGACGTCTTTTTAAAAATGAATGAATGAATGAATGATGCATTTCTATAGCGCTTTCATTGTGCATTGCTGTACACCCAAAGCGCTTTACAATCATGTGAGGGGGGGGGGGGGGGGGGATGCGACGGCATCCACTTGGATGATGCGACGGCTGCCACAGGACAACGGTGCCAGTGCGCTCACCACACACCAGCTACAGTTGGAGAGGAGAGAGCGTCATTGAGCCAATCAAGTGGATGGGAGGCCATGTTTGACAAGGGCCAGTGGTGGGAATTTGGCCAGGACACCGGAGTTACACCCCTACTCTTTTACGAGAAGTGCCATGGGATTTTTAATGACTACAGAGAGTCAGGACCTCGGTTTAACATTTCATCCGAAAGATGGTGCTTTTTGACAGTATATAGGGTCCCCGTCACTATACTGGGGCATTAGGACCCACAGGGTGAGCACCCCCTGCTGGCCTCACTAACACCCCTTCGGGATAAATCGCTTCCCACTCGTGTGTTTCTGGATGTGGTCGTTTCCTGGCTTCATCTGGCAATCATGATCGCTGTATCCTGTGCTTGGGCTATCAGCATGCTGAAGCAGCGCTCATGGATGAGTCAAGTTCTCACTCCGGGAACATGACCATTGCGATGTTCTAGGTGGGCTACCTCCAGCGGTAGTAAACACCATCACTTCAGCTAGAGCCCCGTCTACAAGACACGCTTACAGGCTGAAATGGAACCTGTTCGTCAATTGGTGCTCTTCCCGCCAGGAAGACCCCCGTAGATACCCAATCAGGGTCGTGCTCTCTTTTCTGCAAGATGGGCTGGAGCGAAGGCTTTCTCCCTCCACCCTCAAAGTGTATGTTGCCACAATTGCCGCACAACACGATGCAGTTTACGGTACGTCTGTGAGGAAGCATGACTTGGTCATCAGGTACCTCAGAGGGGCGGGGAGGATAAATCTTTAAGAGCTTAAGTTTATGTCATTTAAGACAGTGCTCCTCGCTGCATTGGCCTCGGTTAAGAGGGTAGGGGACCTGCAAGCATTTTCGGTCGACGATTCTTTCCCAGAATTTTGGCCGGCTGACTCTCACGTTATCCGGAGACCCCGGCCTGGATATGTGCCCAAAGTTCCCAGGACGCCCTTTAGGGGTCAGGTGTTGAACTTACAAGCGCTGCCCCGGGAGAAGGCAGATCCAGCCATTGCTCTGCTTTGTCCCGTCCACACTTTGCGCGTTTACGTGGACCGTACACAGAGCTTCAGGACCTCAGACCAGCTCTTTGTCTGCTTCGGAAGAGAGCAGAAAGGGAAAGGCTGTCTCCAAACAGAGACTTGCCCACTGGATAGTAGAGGCTATAGTCTTGGCCTATGAGGCCCGGAGTTTGCCGTGCCCCCTTGGTGTGAGAGCACACTCTACGAGAGATGTTTCTTCCTCTTGGGCATTGACGCGGAGCGCCTCAATAGCAGACATTTGTAGAGCTGCCGGCTGGGCGCCACCTAACACATTTGCGAGATTTTATAATCTCTGTGTAGAGCCTATGTCCTCCCGTGTACTTGCCTCAGATGGCCAGTAACACTGGGACCTGCTCTGTGTCAATCACGCTTGCTGCGCCATTCCCCTTTATGGACCGGATACGTGCGTCTTTATGGCTTCTCAATTCAGTTTCCCTCGACAAACCTTGTTGAAGTTCCTGCCGCACCTTCGGCAGTCTGTGTGTATGCCCAAGGTAAGCCCTGAATGTGTAGTGATTCCCCTTCAGGTGATCCCACATGTGTATTCTTCCACGGTGTGGCTCCCCTCATGGTGAGCCAGTGCCTTTCCTTGGCAGAAACCTTCTGCCGTCTCTGCTGTGTATTGATCTCACCCCAGGCTGGCTGAGTCTATCTCAGAGACGTCCATATGTATTACTGCCCTTGGTCAGTCCATATGTGTAATTTCCATATAGTACCTCCTTTATGCAGGATGTGGCTTCCGTAGTGTGCCTGACTTAGGTGTGCTTTCCCAGTGTTACCCGCTGTACGGAACAGCAGTGGATGCATCTCTGCCTAAGCCCTGTCCTATCTTCCGTCCCAACATGTATGGGGGGACTTGCCGGTTTCCGCAGGGCACTTGGAGGGGGTCAGCAATAGTGGCGTTTTCATATGGATCCCACTACGTCAGTCACTCAAACGTTATGTCGAACGTGACTGACTGATAGGGAACAGTCTCAGTTACGTACGTAACCCTCGTTCCCTTGCTCCTCAGAAAAAAAACAAATGTGCGTTTGCACGCTCTCCTTATATACCCGCGCTGCAGGGCGGGGTACGCATGGCGAAACACGCACACCAACTGTCATTGGTTTGTTTTGTTAACACTCGAAGGTGATTGGGCTCTCGAGCGAGATCGGACTCTAACGTTAAGTCTCCGTTCCCTCCTTCAAGGAACGAGGGTTACGTACGTAACCGAGATTATTGTTTGAGACCATATGCACTCTCACAAACAATCCTGATATAATCAATGACCTGTCTACACTGTAGAGTAAATCTCTTATTGACACTGTCAACAGCTTGTGAATGCAGAGATAGCAAAACCAAAACATTTACATTTAGCAGACACTTTTTGCAAAGCGACTTACAAATGAGGACAATAGAAGCAATCAAAACCAACAAATGAGCAAATAATATGTAAGTGCTATGACAAGTCTCAGTTAGCCTAACATAGTACACGTAGGAAGGTGTTTTTATATATATTTTTTTCATATTCCGTTTTTTCCAGCATAAAAACATTCATTTAATTTATCGTTTAATGAATGAAAATTAAACTAATCTTTTTTTTTTTTTTTATAAAGGGGATTTAATATTACAATTAAAACATTGAAGACATTTTGTATGATTATTCCTTAAAAATAAGGTTTTGATAGTTTTAGTAGTAATAGTAGCCTATTATGTACATTCTACGTAACAATAGCCTATTATGTACATTCTACGTAACAATAGTAAAATATTTCTGCCCAATGTCTTCAAGTGAAACCGACATTTTATTTTTACGGGTTGCCGTGAATGCCTCTATTTCTGTGTGTATATGATATGACGAGGATATTTTTAATCAAATGAAACAGTGAAATGTTCATGAAGTGACTCTTAAAGCAGGTCTGGAGATGTTGTTCATGTATTTATGTACTCATTTAGTGAGGCGGCAGACGTTAATATCACCGCAAGCGTCACAAGCGCTTCAGTACGTGTAGTAAACAAACCCGTGCGGCTGCGCCATACATTAACAGAGACAGGCAGATGTCATATTTAAATAGTCGTTTTGTGGCATAATATTTACAAATACGAGTGGGAGTGTGCTCACTTGTGTGTGTGTGTGAGAAGCGGGGCTGAACTCCGCTGTGCATGATTCAGAGAGAGCAACCATGTAAAGTACAGACATAATAATGACATGCCGTCGTGTAAATAACATAAATAACATAAGGCTATTTAGTTTGTTTAATAAAAGAACAAGGTGTAGACCTGTTCTATAGGAAAGGTAACATTAAATTACTTCTTTTGTGATCTGGCGCTATAGAGAAAATACAATTAAAGTAAAATTAAATTGGCATTCAAGGGGGTGGGGGGTGCCGTTGGGGAGGGCGGGCCGCCCCCCTAAAATAATGGTAGGGGAAACACTGGAGTGCGAGTGTTGGAGGGCTTTTCTTCCTGCTTCCTGCTCATCTTTCTACAGCTGTATAAAGCAAATCTGCAGGACCGGGCCGTTTCAGCAATGTGGTCTGTGAAATTCAGCTGATCGTCAACTGGATGGTGAAATTATGATGAAACAATGGGTTTGCTAAAACTACAAGCAGTTCTGTCTTGGCAAGGTTGAATTGAAGGTGATGGTCCTTCATCCAGCAAGAAATGTCTGTTAGACAAGCTGAGATGTGAGCAGCTATCGTCAGATCATCAGGATGGAATGAGAGGTAGAGTTGAGTGTCATCAGTATAGCAGTGATATGAAAAGCCATGTTTCTGAATGACAGAACCTAGTGATGCCATGTAGACAGAGAAGAGAGTGGTCCAAGTTTACATACATAGCCCCCATTCCCTGATGGAGGGAACGGAGACGTTATGTCGTGACGACATAGGGGATTTACCTGGAAGCCCCGATCATCTCTGACTTTAAGAGAAAATGCCAATGAAATTGGCTAGTGGATTTTGCATTCCTGAAACACTTCCGGTGCATACGGGTATAAAAGGGCGACAGGTGCATCCACTCATTAGTTTTTACGCTGAGGAGCTGAGAACGAGTCCCTGGCTCCTGGCAACCAGCGATGGTTCAAAATTGCGGCATTCCTCCATGCGGGAACGGGGGTTACGTACATAACCTAGACGTTCCCTATCTGTCGGTTACTACGAGTTATGTCATGACGACATAGGGGTCCTATTGAAAGCGCCACAAGCTGAACCCCGTCACAACCTTGTGGCATGCAGATGCTGACAAACGAGCGCAGTTTAATGGCAGGGAAGCGAGCCTTCCGGAGAAGGGCGCTACGGAGGCCACATCCTGCCCGAAGGGAGGTAACATGTGGAGACACTGATATGGACTAACCCAGGCCTGGGGCAGTACTACATACGACTGGACTCTGGGGCAGATCCTACTTAGGTGTAGGGAGGAGAGCTGACTGTCGGGGGTGCTTGGAGGAACTCCACCAGGGTTCACTGTCTGGGAACTGAACTGGAGGAGAAAAAGATGCTCATATCCCCGGATGAGGGGGAATGGCGCAGCAAGCGTGACACCGGCCAGTTCTTCCCGCCCATTACCTGTTACCCAACACATGGGAAGAGACTGGCTCAACGCGGAGACTGTAGAATCTTGCGAAGGTGTTCGGTGTCGCCCAGCCCGCAGCTCTGCAGATGTCCGCCAGAGAGGTGCCATGCGCCAACGCATGGGAGGAGGCAATACTCAGAGTGTAGTGAGCCCTCACCCCCAGGGGGCACGGCTTGCCTTGAGATTGGTACACCAAGGCAACGGCATCCACTATCCAGTGGGCCAACCTCTGTTTGGAGACAGCGTTCCCTTTCTGCTGACCTCCATGGCAGACAAAGAGCTGATCAGAGCTTCTGAAGCTCCGGATGTGGTCCACGTATATGCGCAATGCTCTTACGGGACATATCAACGCTAAGGCTGGATCTGCCTCCTCTGAGGGCAGTGCTTGCAGGTTCATCACCTGATCGCAGAAGGGCGTGGTGGGATCCTTGGGCATGTATCCAGGACGGGGTCTCAAGACAATGTGAGAGTAGGCCGGCCCAAACACAAGGCACTCTTCGCTTACCGAAAACGCTTGGAGGTTCCCGACCCTTTTGATGGAAGTTAGCGCGGTCAGGAGCTCTGTCTTAGCTGACAGGAATTTCAGCTCGACTGAGTCCAGCGGCTCAAATGACAGGATTTGTGCTAAATAAATAGTCTATGTCATGTATTCAGTTCATATATATTTTAATATGAACAACTATTATTAAAAATATCTATGAAATTATTACACTGAAGCTGTGTGATTTTCATAATAGTGCACCCTTTAAGCTCACCTTAAAATAATGTGAAATCTTTAGAAATTACAGCACTGTAAAACCACAGATCAGCAATACACTGTATATTTAAAATATTATTGATGTAGAAGTACAAGCCAGTAATGCCTGTGAAGTAACATGTTAGCGTAGCACACAATCTTATACAGCTAGTCAGCTAACTGTGTTCTGTAAAATCTGTTCTGTGTTCTGTGTTGCTAAAACTATCTTTTGGATCTAATGTAATTATTCCCCCCATCCAAGTTCCAGGTTATAATATGCAAAAGTCTTAACATCAATTTCTTAATTTTACAATAAGTAGTGAAACTTATCAGAATAAAGGCTTCAACGTCTAAAAAACTCACATTTAAGGGGCTCCTCTTTTGGTGAAAGTTTTTAGACAGCTTTAAAAATGGCCGCCAGACAGTGTGAACACATGGAGACTCATATCTCAGTGTGCAATGATCTGATTTACTTGAAATGATAGGAGGTATATAGTAACAAACATATCAGTTGGTTAAGACATCAAGTAGGATAATAAATACTTTTTTCTTTTTATAATCTGATCTCAAAAATGGAAGTGTGCTTAATGGGTACGTGAGCTTAATAGGCACATTTACCCAATGTGATGTGTCAGTAACCATGTTGAGGTTAAGAGTGAGAAGGAAGGGATCTGAGGTGTGCAGTGGAGTAACCAGCACATGATCAGTGGAGCAGTGTCATGTGTAAATAAGGTCCAGTTGGTTGCCTGATCTGTGAGTTGCCATAGTTAACACTCTCTTGAGATCAAAAGAGGCAAGGCGAGTGTGGAAGTCTGCGGAGGTTTATCTAGGTGGATGTTGAAGTCTCCAAGCATAACTAGGGGAGTACCGTCCTCAGGAAAGGCTGAGAGCAACACATCTAATTATTCCATAAAGTTACTTAGTGGTCCTGGAGGTCGATAAACAAGTAGAAAATGGATTTTAAGAGGATAGGTAATAGTAATTTAATGTGATTCAAGGTACTTTTGATATCCAGAGATGTGCACGACACTGATGTGGGATTACAAATTGTATTTAAATGTTTATTTTAGATTCTTATTATCCACTTCCTGAGTCAATGTATAACTGTGCTTTGTCTCAATCAAGTCATGTTGATTGGCAGAGATTCAAAGAACCCCTGGCCCAGACGTTGATTCAAAGAACCCCTGGCCCAGACGTTGATTCGTTAGGTTGATTGGATTAGTGTCTATCTTTCGGAGCCCCCTGGCCCAGACGTGGATTCGTTAGGTTGATTGAATTAGTGTCTATGCATTTGATTATGTTGATGAGATTAGAACCACGGGAAGTTTAACAACAAACTAACGCCTCCCTCATGTGCTTGCTTTGTTTGAATTTGTCTCCACCTCCAAAAGTCCCTCCTCCAAAAATGCCTATAAGATACCTTGTAAAGTTACTTGAGATTGAGATGACTACAGATACCAACAGCTTGGGATTTCAATAAAGAATCCTGCTGACGATACAATCCGAAGTCTCCTGGTCTTCTCTTCTGAGTTTCCTACACTTTAGAAGAACCAAGTTCACAACACTGACAAGTAGTGAGATAAAGCACAAGACCAAACGCTGCATCACCACGTCTCAACACAGTAAAAAATAATAATAATTTCCTAGCGACGCCAACTGCGCTGAAATCTGAGACAAGAAATAAATACACTTACAGACTGCTTTTAACTTCCACTGACTGAAAATTGAAAACTGATTGAAAACAGTCAGTGACCTTGCGCTGAAAAACTTTAAAAGTAAACAAGTCAAGTTTAATTATGTTTCCCTACAAAGATCAACCCGTTCTGCGGTTTGAAAGGACTGTGGGACAAGAGCAGGACAGAGCCCATCTCTTGTCTCATAACTTCAAGTTTTCTCCAAATATTACAAAGCAACTGTTTGTAAAATAAAACCTTTATATTGGATGCTGCATTGCCGGGGAAACTGAAAATGAATTACTGTAACAGTGTGTGTGAAATGTATTGTACTATGGAGCCCCACACATGACGTGCAAAAAATAAATACCAGAAAAGAAACTCTTACAACTAGTTAATTTCTTCATACAACTTAATTATGGCCACATTTCATTCATTCTTTACCTTGTTAAATTAAAATTGAGGAACGAATCTGTACAATGTTGCCATGATTGAATTAAAATTATACAATAAATTCATTTGTGGCCTTGATATCTTTCACCCCCCCCCCCATGTCATGCTCAGGGCTACATACAAATAAACTTGACTGGCTTGACTTGTCTAACAAGCACAAACAAACTAAATATAAATGGAAAAATAACCAACCCTGTGACGTCACAGGTTACAGTACTGCAAGATGTCGTGTTTGTTATATAACTATTGATTAGAGTGAAAATCCATTTAATAAATGATGAATTTAGCTTATTGACTGCTTCAGATCCACCTTTTTATCACTTTGAGTGGATTTGAGTACTGCGTTAGGCTAACTGGGATTTGTTATAGCAATTGCATATTTTTGCTCTTTAGTTGGTTTTGATTGCTTCTGTTGTCCTCATTTGTACGTCGCTTTGGATAAAAGTGTCTGCTAAATGACTAAATGTAAATACTCATTCATCATCTGAAACAGCATAGATCAAAGCAGGGGTTCTCCACTCAGGCCAAAATATATCAAAAATATAAATATCCAAATATTAACAACTTTCGAGGATTTACGATGCTGATGACCATTTAAATGCATCATTAGTTCTGTGAAAAGAGTCCATTTTGTACTGACTCGTGTTGACGAATAGGTCATAGTGCATTTTTCTGTCTCAATATGTTGTCTGCACAGCATGAGCCACAACTGCAAAAATCAAGATTTAACAAGGCTTAAAATGCCAATGTAAGGCATAAACACCAATATATTTTTGGTTCGCTAGCACACAAATAATACACTTTTTTTTTTTTTATTAAAGGCAGAAATCGTGATCGCATAAAATACTGCTTGCCCATTCTATGACTTAGACAACAAGTTCAGTAATGAGCAGAAAATGAGCAAAACACTACCAAAAAAAACCTAACTCCATCACAGAGAAGCTTCTGAAGATGCACCATTGCATATCTGCAGTTGTAATTATGTGCGCATGCATTACCTGTGACTTTCTTCTCACTGTCATCATAGTTGCTAGAGGTGAGGAGATGTCCAAAGATCAGCGCAGGCACGAACATCTTCTCATCTTTGTGTTCTACCACAGGAATTCCCTTCCCATTATTCCACACAGAGATGACGTTGGACTCTCTATTAGAACAGAGAGGACTGGTTAGGACAATACAACCCAGAGACAGAAGATGAAAGAAGAAGTAAAGAAAAAATTTATTACGTATAATATATATATATATATACACATGTATATGCCATACTGTTTTTATTATAAATGAAGTACTATTACTAAAGAAAAGTATTGGTTTTACCATTTTTACTTAATTTCTGTATTATTATTCTGATTATTCAATATCTTGACTGAATGCTACTGTTAAATAGACCTTCTGTACCTGAAAAGCTTAAAGTGCTGTAGATTTCTTTTTTTTCTTATATTGTATTTGTCCTGTTTGTTGTTTGTCCTTATTTTAAATAACAAATATGAAAATGAACAAAAACAACTATATTGTGAAATACATTGTTATTATGAAATATAATTACTCTAATGATTTTGGTCATATCGCTGACTACAAACACACTATAATCAAAGAATTGGAGAACAAAAAGCATGGTGATGCATCGTTTTATAATCAAATTGTTAACCTCTGAATTGGAATTGAATCGTGAGGCAAGTGAAGATGAAATCTACTAAATGAAATTCAAAAAAAAAAATTCTGTAACGGTTATGTTGGGTTAGGGATAGAAAATATAATTAGCTCAGTACAGACACCATTACGCCATGGAGAGACCCTGTAAACCACATATGAAAGCGTGTGTGTGTGTGTGTGTGGTTATGAATGTGAAGTGAATGTGAAATGAGCAGTCATGGGTGTTTATTAGATCATTACACCCACTGCACGCTCTCCCAACAATCACATCAACTTCTTGCCACTGCAGTACTGTCAGCACCAACAGATATTTGATGCAAACGCATCCAGTCGTTACTCAGCAGATGTGAATGAGACTTTTAAAGCAGCACTCACGGGTCAATGCCGATTTTGATGGTGGTCATGTTCTTGTCTCTCTGTTTGTTATCAGCTGCATTTACTGATGGGACAGAAAATCCAATGTTAGAGCATAATCACAGATAATTGTATTTTTTTTTTTAAATAGCAGATTTACCTATAAAACTAACATAATAACAAGCGATGACATCTACATTTTTAGTGCTAATGATTTTGGTGTCATCGTTTAATAATCTAGTAGTTTTACTTAACGTTTCTATGTTTTACATGACTACAGAAAATACAGCAACTTTCCACAAAATGTATGGTAAAAAGAGATATTATGGTAATACTTTACATTATAGTGAGCACTTACACTATTCACTACTAGCTAGTTGCTTATTAGCATGCATATTAATAGCATATTGGTTGTTTATTAATACTTATAAAGCACATATTGAAGCCTTATTCTGCATGAGCATTTTCTAGATGCCTTAACCCTACATAATGCCTAAACAAAACTACCAGACTTACTATCAATAAGCAGCAAGTATGTGTTTATTAAGGAAAAACCCTTAGTTAATAGTGGATTTGTGGTTCCTAATCTTAAGTGCTACCAATATTATAAATGAAAGCAGATTTTATTATTTATCATATTTATTAAAGCAATAAAAAATACTTTTATATAAAGCCACTGCGAATGTAAAAAAAATTGCATATTTGTTATAATCTTTGCAAATATCTTGTGAATCGTTAACATTTTGCAAAAATACAATCACGTCTGCTACAAATCCAAGTGTAATAAATAAAACTGTTCAATGAAATAAATTACTAAGCAACTATGATTGACATGTCAAAGTCACTGAAAGGAGCATCAAAGTATTCTTACCGAGGATCTCGTCAAAGATTTTATATAATCCAGGGACGTATGTGATCTCCCTCAAGTTCATTCCGATATCTTCATCGAAAACCCACATTTGCTACAAAACATACAACGTGTTATTTAGAGGAATGAAAAGAACCTGATGGCATTGAAACAGTGAGGCTTTAAAGAAATCAGAAATCAGTCTATGTCTATGAATCAGCATTGACTCTACTACAGTTAGCAAAATGATTGTCACATTATAAGTTTGGATTCACATTTCTAATCTCACCTGAGTGACGGGCTCCACCGAGCCGATGTAGGTGTCTGGACGGAGGAGGATGTGCTCGAGCTGCGTCTTCTTCTGGTAGACCCTCTCCACTGACATCTTCTTTGAGCTTTCTTTCTTGACCGCCTCACTCTTCCCTGCTTCTCCCCGGCCGTTCACTTCCTCCTTTTTCGCACCATTGTTCTTGTCAAAGAGGGTCTGTTGTTAGATACATCCATACATGCAACTTTGTTAAACTTGTCTGCGGCTATCAAATCAACTTTTTGTTTCCTTTATGTTGCAATTATTTTACAGACAAAGAGGGTGACCGAAATATTTGGTCTAGATGTTGCTACATTACAACCGTTCTGAGTATATGATGTGCAAAATGGATATATGAGTATATGATCCGCAAACTGTAAGATCAGGGCTTCATAATATATATATATAGTAACACTATCAATATTAACTAACAATAGCATGTTTATTAGTAATTATAAAACACATAGTGATGCATTTGTTGCATGAATCTATTATATATCCCATAACAAAGCTTAATTTTGTTACTTGAATCATGTTTTTTATCATTTTTATCGTATGTTAATGTAAAAGGTATTGTGGAATATAACTTGTATTTGCTGGTTTAATTGTATTTGTTATACATGTATTATTTTATGGTTTTTGCCATGAAAATAGCCTAAGATGCTGACATGGCATTGAATAAATATTTACTACTACATGAATCGTGTTGTATTTACATCTTCAAGTTGATTAGTTAAAAATCATTAAAAAAATTGAGAATCGGGCAAACGTTCTGAATTTTTTTTAGAATTTTTATTTTTTTTGCCAAATCGCCAAACCCTAGTTATTTCCTAGATTTCACTGAATTAATTTGTGAGAAATTCCAGTGACTTTACAATGCAATGGCCTCAAATGGCAGCACACACTAGACTCGCTCGTTTATTGAGTTATAATAAACTATAAGCATAATAGATTTTTGATGATAAGCAGGGCTGTGAGCTAATATTACAAATTATTAAAAATATTATCTTCACAAAGTTCGACAAACGAACAAGTGAAACTAGCAAATCCAGTAACTAATGTATAACAAAGCATTAGTACTGGCCTGGGATCAGTTCTCATATTTAACATGTCTCCCTATGGGCTGCTCTTTTGTTGTGGCTTT
The DNA here is from genome assembly GCA_003573665.1 of Oxygymnocypris stewartii. Taxonomy (NCBI): domain Eukaryota; kingdom Metazoa; phylum Chordata; class Actinopteri; order Cypriniformes; family Cyprinidae; genus Oxygymnocypris; species Oxygymnocypris stewartii. The sequence continues at coordinate 610,365 of QVTF01019772.1, forward strand.
GATGGGTTTTAAATACAGATCAAACTCATATAAACACTTCCATCCTGTACCGATGTAAACATGTTGGGCTTTTGGCTGCAATAAAGCAATGGCCTGTGTCAGTAAAACATCAAATCTGTAAGTTTGCCTCTAACAAAGAGGAAAAAGTTGAAATCAGTGTAAAGACTGATGAGAATCGACACAAAAGAACTTTCCTCCACATCACCATGAAGAGCTTCACAAAGCATCATTTTAATACACAAAATGAAGATTAATGTGCAGTATTTAAAACAGAAGCTATATAGTGTGCACTGAATGAATAATAGAGAGATGCAGATGAGTCTGTGAAGCTAGTTCATGTTGAGCTAATTAATCTTGCAGCCAAAAGGCTAAAGCACATGTATGCGGACACAAAGCGGTTATAATACGTAATATGCGATGTCTTTGCGTAATAATACAATAATTACAACGTAAGTAATCATATACGACTTACCACCCATGTTAAGCCACCGCTTCCCGCTGCACCGTTAGACATTTTCTATTGTGTGAGCCCAGAAAAACAATCAGGAACTGTCCATATGTGTTCTGCAAAACGCTTCAAACGCCGGGCACCATCCGGGCAGGTTTTCTGTTTCTTTTGTTTGTTTACTGCTATAATTGAGGTAAGTTTCTGTGGGCTCGTCTCATGGAAGAAGTGTGTCCGCTTCTACGTGTCTGTTCCTCGGCTATTGTTAAAATCGACCACCGGCGCCTGCTCAAGGCCTAGAGCTTTAACTCAGAGTTGTAACTAGAACCTAAATATTAAAAGCAGTTAAAATGTGCGTAATTACATGCTAATAACGTCGAAATAAGTTAACAAATTGTTAAAACATATAAACGTGTTTTTTTTTCGTGTGCTAAGTAGGAATATTGCCACATAAAAAGATTTTCCTTCAATAACAAACAGCTGCGGCGTCTATCCGGCTACCATCCGCATGGCGACACGCCCACATAGCTCCATCGGACTAATCAGATGCCCCCATCGCTCAACCTGACCAATCAGATGCCCCAGAATCTGAGGCGCTGGCATTTTAACCAATAGCACAACGGTCAGCGTCGTGCAGCGTCACGCTCTTGGGTAGAAAAGACTTGTAGGGTCTTTTCCGCAAATTTCACTTTCTCTCTGTAAAAATATATATTTAACGCTATACACCACAAATGTCGACGTAACATTGATAATGTAGCCCCTTTAAAACGGTTACCTGCTATAAAAATCTGTTAAACTGGATTTAACAAATATTCCAGCTAGTACCAATCTACCTTCTACTATTACCAATTACACTGTTAAACTTAATAATTACCTCATATAGCACATAATACAGCCTGAAAGTCTTAGACATTGAGTTTAACAAAATAGGTCAACATTGTCAAAAGATACATAGCACAGGTATATTTGTAGCGATAGCCAACAATAACATTGTATGTGTCAAAATGATCGATTTTTCCGTTTGCCAATAATCATTAGGATATTAAGTAAAGATCATGTTCCATGAAGATATTTGGTAAATTTCCAAACGTAAATATATTGAAACTAAATTTTGGATTAGTAATATGCATTGCTAAGAACGTCATTTAATTTGGACAACTGTAAAGGTGATTTCCTCAATATTTGGATTTTTTTTTCAGATTCCAAATTTTCAATCTCTGCCAAATATTGTCCCATCCTAACAAATCACACATCAATGGAAAGCTTATTTATTCAGCTTTCAGATGATGTATAAATCTCAATTTCGAAAAATTGACCCTTATGACTGGTTTTGTGGGCCAGGGTCACATGCTGCTTTAGAATGGATTTGCAATGTAGTTGTTTGGCTAATATTTGTGTTGGTTATTGACAATATTAGGCCTGTAACTCACTCAAATTTTCCATAATAGTAGAATTCCACTTAGTAGAATTTGGGTACTGAATGTTTGAGCTTGGTGGTAGAAGTTAAATTTGTGCAAAATTAAATAGAACTTGAAATATTATTACCTGTGTGAATTTTACACTGTACACACACACACACACACACACACACACACACACACACACAGCAGTGGGTAGTCATTTATGCTGCGGCGCCGGGGAACAGTTGGGGGATCGGTGCCTTAATAAAGGGCACCTCAGTCGTGGTATTGAGGATGGAGAGAGCACTGTACATTCACTCCCCCCACCTGCACTCCCTGCTGGACCTGAGACTCGAACCCACAACCTTTGGATTACGAGTCCAACTCTCTACCATTAAGCCACGACTTCCCCTAATGTGTGACATCGTATGAAAAATACCATATAGCCAAAATGAGTCAGAAGACTGAAATAAGAGGTTGAAAGCAGATCAGACCCAGAAGGATTAAGCTGTGATAAAGCATTCCTGTTCATTTTTGTAAAATCTTTATCGAATTTCAATGTTTTGTGTAACAAAACGCTTACTGTGTTCAGGTTCGACTGTTGTAATAACAATGCAAAAACTGACACTTTAGATCAACATTTCAAACAAAAGTAATAATATAAACCTTGACAAAAAGTACTCCTTGAGAATGCCTTAAAGGTTTAGTTCACTTTCAAATTAGCATTTCCTGATATTTTACTCACCCCCATGTCATCCAAGATGTTTATGTATGTATTTCTTCAGTCGAAAAGAAAGGTTTTTGATGGAAACATTCCAGGTGTTTTATTCATATAGTGTACTTCAATCAGAGCGTAGCGGTCATATTTCCTTCAGAGCGGAGAGCGTCTTTTCTGAAGATTGTGCTCCGCTCGCTCAACTCAAAATGCCCTTCGGTAATTTGCTAGTTCCAGAATCTGTGGAATAGGCGAAGCAACAGTTTGTCTAAGCTAATGTTTCCAAAAGCAAATTCTAAAATCCTGTGAAGATTGACAGACGTTTTAATAAACCGCATTTCCCCGCAGCTTTGGTCTATTTTAATTGTAGAAAGTGTTTCTTTTATTTACGCCACAAAATTTCATTTTCACACATTTCATCTTGTGTGCGTGTTTTGAATGTTCTGTTGCACAACAACTGAAGCGGCGTTTTCATGGAAAAGTTACTACTTTTGAAGTGGCTTCAAAAACAAGACACGTTTTTAAATTAAGAATTTTAATTTAATACATTTAAATGTATACAATTCTACAAACTGAACATTACCCTGAATCATAATCGTTACTTATTGGACTACTGCTTTAATTGAGACAATTATTCAATCATTTCATTATAAAAAAAAAATTGGCCTACTGGAGACATTTAATGTGAGAACGTGATCTGAGCGGGATTTGGTTTGGTTTCGGAGCGTGAGCGGAACATTAGCGAAGCGTTAGCTTTGCACAAAGCGCAATATTGAGCTGAGCGTCACAACGCTCCGCTTCGCTCACATGCTCTGACTTCAATGGACTCCATACGGTTAAAGGTCAAAATTACAGTTTCAGTGCAGCTTCAAAGGGCTATAAATGATACCAGACGATGAATAAGGGTCTTATCTAGCGAAACGATCGGCCATTTAGAAAAATAAAATAAATGTATATGCTTTATAAACACAAATGCTCTGTTCTGTGATGCGCGTCCCAGAATTCACGTAATACGTAATGACATTGAAAAGGTCACGCTTGATGTAGGCAGAAGTACAGAGTCAGTGTTTACAAGTTGAACGTTCAAATACTAAGTCAAACGTCGTTTACAAAAAAGGGAGTTACATCTCAACGAGTTTACAAGGTAAAGCAGCGATGTCGGGCGATTTTGAACTTGGAGAAGATGAGATGGAGCCTACGTCAAGCGTGACCTTTTCAACGTCATTATGTATTACGTGAAGTCTGGGACGCGCATCGTAGAACAGGCGAGCATTTCTGTGTTTATAAAGCAAATACATGTATTAGATTTTTCTAAATGACCAATCGTTTCGCTAGAGAAGACCCTTATTCATCGTCTGGTATCGTTTATAGCCATTTGAAGCTGCACTGAAACTGTCATTTTGACCGTCAACCATTTGGAGTCCATTGAGGTACTCATGGAGATAATTTATGTAATGTTTTCATCAAAAACCTTAATTTTTTTCGACTGAAGAAAGAAATACATAAACATCTTGGATGACATGGGGGTGAGTAAATTATCAGGACATTTGAATTATAAAGTTAACTAATCCTTTACTGTACATTGAACTCCACAACCCAATAAAAGTAAACAATTATGTGTAAAAACTAGGGAATCCACAAGCCTCTCTATCAAGTCCTGTAAAGGCATCTAGTGGTTTCACCATGAAATGAAATGTGTTTTCTGTCTTTGCTCTCACCAGGAGGTGCTAATCTGCCTTCGTGAACTGGATTTAAAAGGTCTCTACTTTAATCTGAAATACTGCATTTTAGTATTTTTTTAAGAAAAACAAAACAAAAAATTTACTATATTCAATGGGTTGATAAATGGGATTTATTAGTACCATAAAAATGATCTTAAAATACAAAATAAAATATTGAACAAAAATGTATTAGATGGATTTGACTGCGGTTAAAGTTTCAGGTGTCTGGTCACTTTTGACTGTAAGGGACATGCAGAGTGGCTCATAAGGACCACTAAAGGGTTAATCTTATGCCTAAAATTAAAAAAAAAACTACATTAATGTTTCCCAAATGTTTGCCTTAACCCCAGCCAGGGATCATTTTTATTTTGATTCATTCTGAGCAAAAGTATTTTTTTGTCTATTCAGGTTCCAGAGGTCTCCTTTCCAAAAGGCAAGCAGTTAGAACAAAATCAAAGGACACTTTTTATTATAATGAGATTATTGTGCTAATACACAAAATAACAATAACATCGATCAGATACAGAGACAGATTCAGTCATAACCAAAACATTGTATATGCATGTCAGTCACAGATGCTGTTTTTAGCCTCAGATAATGATTCTAAATGAGTACCTTTGATTAATATGCTCATTATTTTGGTTTTATGGTGGTTACGGCCCAGTCATCAGTCCTTATAAGCATTTCGAAATTCAGAAAAAAGCGTATGTATATGTAAATATTTGTATTTTTTACACTGGTATGTACCTACAGTGATACTAAAATGTGCTTAAACGATGATAAAGTTTAATTGTAATATGTAGAAGCAGATATGAATAAAGAAATAACACAGAAAAGACTGAAAGCTTTTAAAGAAGAATGATAGACTATAAAATGATTCTCATATGGTTTCTAATACTGTACTTGTAATACAATCAGAATATTTGAATATCTTGAAAATAAAGATGCTTCACGATGCCTTAGAAGAACCTTTTTTGTCTTAATGGTTCCATAAAGGACCTTTAACATCTGAAGAACCTGTTTCACAAAAGGTTCTTTGTGGCGAAAAAAGTTCTTCAGATTATAAAGAGATGGTTCTTTAAAGAACCTTTGACCGAATGGTTCTTTGTGGAACCAAAAATGGTTCTTCTATGACATCGCTGTGATTAATTCATCATACATTATACATCCCCATTATTTTTAAGAGTGTAAATGTAGCCTCATCGCAGTCTCTAGCTAATGTAATTAACTAGGTTGTTGCAAATAATTGCCAATGTCATCATAAACACTTTCTGAAGAGACTGCCGCATTATCATAGCTGACGGGTGAGTACAACGGGGAGTCCTCTCTGCTGCCGCCCTCTTTATCTAGCTCTGACAATGAAAGATAAACCAAATTACATATTAGTGCAATAAACTCAAAACATTAGCAAAAACTCATGGTTTGAGATTAAGAGGTTTGTATGCTGCAAACAGTAAACTGAATGGACCGCTGTGAAACATCTCAGCAAACACATGAGTTTGGCGTGTAAATGTGTTTTAAGGGCTGCTGGTAGACACACACCTTGGTAACTGAAGGGAGGATCTGTGGTGGGCCCTAGGAATGACCTTCCGGATCCCTGCTTCAATAAATCTTCATTATCTGAGTCAAGTTAGGAAAACTGTTATACAGTGCCGTGAAATGGTTGTTGCCCCCCCTCCTGTTGTTTTTTTGTGCATATTAGGTCACACACTTAACATAAGGGGGCAATTCATTTTTCACATAGGGCAGCCAGGTCATAACGTTGGACTCAAATTACCTGCATGGCATGTGTGCAACAGCACGCTTGCTTGTATGATTTTGCATATTTTTGTTTAAAATAGAATTAAAAGCTTGGGATGCATAATACCTGCGGTTTGTAGACGGTCTCTGTCTTCTGTATTTTCATAGCATTCAGCAGATTCCTGTGAGCACAGGTCCTGTGCATGTGTGCCTGTGTTTTCATAGCATTCACCTGACGAGGTGCAGGTTGACTCAAACGAGTCCACTGTGCAAGAGGTGATGAGAATACGCACGACTTTTATATGTAATCTCATTAATAATATTAAAGACATCTCTCTTCAGTCAATGGTTTGTTATAAACAGTTCTCACCACTTGTAGCAGACGCACACATCTGCTGTGCGTTATGATCAGAGATTTGCTGGTATCCTCCCACTGTGACCTCTGCCGGGACAGCTGAGACCAAACCATGTTTATGAGCATTTGCAATCTTTTTCAACTGCTTTCACACATTTTCTAAACTTTACGCACAAATCCAAGAATTGCACACAGAATGCAAAATGCCTCGGATCTCTTGCAAAATGAAGCACTGCATTCAAAATATCACAAACACCTCTCAAAAGCAAACATCTGCAAACACCTTTGCTATGTTTTGCAAAAAGTGTTTTATTAAATTGAAAACTGAGTAAAAGACTGAGAATTAGTGCATGGTTTTGCAGTTTTTGTGTGCAAGCAGTTGAAAAAAACTATAAATACATTCGGATGATCTGTTATCTGCCTATGCCAGTGTGTTATTAGACTATTTATCAACAATGTTATACTTTTACATGAATCATTTATTTTAGCACTCGAGTCGACTCCTGTGCTCAAAGCATTCTGTTATGGACAGGACCTACCTATATTCATAAGGCTTATTAATTCAATTAATTAGTGACCTATTCTTATGAAATGACATTTTGAATGTATGTAGAGTAAATAGGATTTTGATTTCATGTTGATGTACTAGACAATAGAAATCAAATTGAATTCAAACAAAGCAAAACCTTTCCCTTCTTACCTTCCTCCACCACACTGTTCAGGTTTGTGCCCTTCGCAGCAGGCCTTTTCCCATCTGCACTGTATCGCATTGAGTCTAGAGGAGAAAGAAGAGAGAAGTCTCCTTACAATGCTGCTTACTGCTTTCAGTTTGATCTCATGTCATCTACAGAGAAATCAAATCTAGTATGGATTTTACAACACTTATTGTTCTGACATACAGTAGGTGAGACCGGGGATGGTTGTAACAAATTTAGCTTTAACCTCTGTAAATTTTTTAATGTTGCGGTAGCCTATTTAGGCCGAAGTTATTCATCTGTGCACACCATCATTTTTTTTTAAACCATGCGCCCTTGAAATCTTTAATCAAAGACATCACCATGGGCTATTATGATAATATTATATGATGGAGAATATGACTTTGGGATTTGTAATGCTTTGTTATATTCATTATTAGACCATGTTCTTATTGACGCTATATAATGTTAGTTAAATTGAATTAAGAAATATTTGGTATCTGTAGAAAATTTACATAAGCCTAGATTTTATATCATTTTAGAAGTCGTGTACTGTCAGTGTTGACTATTGTGTAATGTTAATATACAGTATAATATGTTATTTCAGTGTTACTGCTGAATAAACAGCTAGCAGACACAGACTGGACGATCAAGCATTTTTCCAGTTAATCCTAAACTAACTTTTCTGAACTGAATAGTAAAAAATACTGCTTCTGTTTCTCTGGCTCCTGGTGTCTTCTCTGGTGATTGAAATCTCATTATTTGTGAATTGATCAATCACATTTTACTATATATTTTACTATTCAAATTATACAGTAAGTTTCAGAACCAAGCTGCCAAAATGACTAATTTTCTACTTCTGGATTTTTATAACATAATTATTTGGCGCAAGAGTGCCCATTGTTCCATTTAGGCAGCTGTAATAGTAAAAACAAAAGAGTTTTTAAAAGAGTTGTAAGATTTATTTAATATGCAAAGATGTTACCCAGTCATAGTATTAGGCATTTGCACTTAAAGTGAAAGTGACCCATTCAGTCTTGAGTGTTCAAATCAGAGGGCTAAATCCCTTTCAATGGAACTACGTTGCGTCGATTTTGACACTTTAGGGGAACGCTTTGCGTGATATGTCTTGAAGCACATGTGAAAAAATAAAGATGCTTTCGACAGATGCCTCTCTCATGGGCTGGGGAGCGATCCTAGAGGGACGCTCAAGTCAGGGTCTGTGGAAGGTCCATCATCTCTCAAGGCACATCAACCGTCTGGAGATGTTGGCTGTATTTCTTGCTCTCAAGAATTTCCAAGCAGATCTCAGGGGCCATCATGTGCTCGTCCGCTCAGAAAACACATCGGTAATCTCCTAAATAATTCACCAGGGGGGGTTACGGTCACATCCACTTTGCAAACTGGCATGCCAAATTCCCCTGTGGACCCAAGGGAGGTTGCTGTCTCTTCGAGTAGCTTACATCCTGGGGTTCCACAATGTAGAAGCAGACATCCTGTCGAGACAGGGGCTGAGGCCCGGGGAATGGAGGCTCCACCCCGAGGTGGTGGAGCTGATTTGGAGGGAGTTCGGCCAGGCCCAAGTGGACCTGTTTGCGTCTCAAGAGATGTCTCACTGTCCACTCTGGTTTCCCTCACACATCCAGCTCCTCTCTGAATGGACACAATGGTACAGACGAGGCTTCATCTGTATGCCTTTCACCTAATCGCTCTCCTCCCGGGAGTACTGGAGAGAGTTCGCCGGGGCCGGGTTCTACTACTTCTCATTGCCCCAGGTTGGCCGGGCAGAGTACGGTTCCCAGATATAATATCCCTCCTCGACGGGCCTCCTGTGGAGCTCCCCCGTCAGGAGGGACCTTCTGTCCCAAGTGGGGGGCTCGATATTTCACCCCCAGCCAGAACTGTAGAAACTGTCGGCTTGGCCTCTGAGGGGGCTCATAGACTCAGGTCTCTCAACCGAGGTTGTTGAGACCATTCTCCACTCCAGAGCTCCCTTCACAAGGAAACATTATGCCTTGAAGTGGAGAGTATTCACTTGTTGGTGTAGTGACCATCAGCTGGACACAGTTAACTGCCTAGTCGGTACAGTGCTGGAGTTCCTGCAAGAGTGGTTCACTGCAGGGCTAGCCCTTCCACTTTAAAGATTTATGTGGCAGCGATAAGTGCTTACCACATTCCTTTGGGTGGAATGTCATTGAGGAAAGTTCTCCTGGTATGTCGCTTCCTCCGTGGTACTTTGATTCTAAGGTGCTGCAAGCCTTCTGTTCTCCTCCTTTTCAGAATGCGGACCAGGAAAAACGCAATTTGCTTTGCCCAGTGTAGGCATTAGATGCTTATGTCCACAGAGCTGCCCTGTTTCGTAAAAATGAACAGTTGTTCATATGTTTTGGACCTCCTAACAAGGAGTCCCCTGCATCTAAGCAAAGAATGAGCAAGTGGGTGGTCGAGGCCATCTCACTTGCTTATGAGTCGGCTGGTCAACTTTCACCTATGGCTGTCTTGTCCCACTCGACCAGGAGTATGGCAGCCTCCAAGACCCTTATATCAGGAGTTGCTCTCCAAGAGGTTTGTGATGCAGCAGGTTGGTCCTCACTGCTCACATTCATCAGATTTTATTATTTGGACCTGAACTCTACCCCAGGTTCCCAAGTGCTCTCGTCCTAGTGCTGCTCGTTAGATTTAACACAGGACAGGCACTCGTCGTTATGGTGGTGCTATATTAACGTTCACCTAAAGCGTCAAAATCGACGCTTTAGGTTCCCTGAAGAGGGAATGAACGTTGCGTCCCTGGCCATATCTCCTTCGTTGGAGATATACAAAATATTTTATTTTGGTGCGTCAATCTAATAGATTACTTAGTATATAAAACCAATGATCCACACTCGCAAAAATAATCTTCTTTTTAGCAATTTATTTAACATGTCCTATCGGTGATCAATGTCAAATAAAATGCTAAAAAGAAGACAAGTTTTGTGAGTGTGGATCATGGTTTTATATAAATACATTTTTCTCATGCTTTTTACTGGCCATTGATGATTCTGATATCACTGAGGCACATTCGATGCCTGTTTTTTTTTTACATTTATCAACATATAAATTACATGGTGAGATAAAATAAAAAATATGTGGTTGAGTGAATTGTTTCACCTTTTCATTTCATGTCTGTTGTGAAAGGGCCTTTACACCAGTAAAAATATGCATTACTTTATGCAGTTGGTCACTTTTTTTAGTGAGTAATACAATTTGCTTTTGAAAGTAACTTTCCTAAAACTGCTAGCAACTTTTATCTCCGTATCTAATTTCTATGTGGTTAAACTGATAGTATAACAGCTGACCTGTGATACAACCATCCCGGCTCTTTCCTGCTTTCTCAGTATTGTCCATAACACTTAACAATGACTCACTTTGAAAAGTGGATAAAGGAAAAGCTGTTTCTGGACTGATGTCATGTTGCTCATAGTCTGTGTCGCACGATCCACTCTCAACGCTACTCTGAGCCCAGATACGCCGAGGAGATATGGGAACTACAAGGGCACAGAGAAAACTATTTACAAATACAGAAAACAAAGGTAGAGCATCTGTCATCCGCGTAACATCAGCACAGATTAAAACACACTCACCCTCAGCCTCACTGATGTTGTTTGTGACTTTGACGAGATGCACAGAGTCTCTGTAGTTGTTTTCCTCTGCTTCGGCCGAGGCCTGCAGATTCATGTATCTCTTCTTGGCCACAGCAGCTAACAACGAGTGGAAACACACAATCGGCTCCATTTGAAATTTCAGTGGTGTTCGAATTGTCTTGTGTAAAATGTAATTTCTTATTTATTCATATACCATTGACATTCTCTTGACAGGTTTTGTGAGATTCATCTAAATAAAGGTATTTATGGGTCCACAAGATTTTCTGCCAACATCATTGAATGTGTTGAGCGTTATAGTGTTGGGATGTAAGTTTGCACCCACCTTTCTTCTTTTTATCATGATGACAGAAGAGGATATTTGTGATTACTGCAATCAAAAGCAAGAAACCAAGAACAAAACACCCCAGTTGCTCTGAAGTCGGGAAGAATCCAGGTGGTTTACCCAATGTCGTAGTCACTGGATAAAAGAAAAGAGCCCCAGACATGATGAAAGAGTGATGCTTTGAATTACATTACACCCCATTTGCATAAACACAGCCAGCCATAATCATTATCTAATTTTCAAGTTTGTTGTTCTTCAAGTTTATTTTTTTTCTCTGCACAGCCTAACTGTGATTATAGCAGATTCACTTTTTACGATCTATTAAATAAGGGAAACTTCACAAATATTTATTTTGAATCGTCTTCAGCTTTAGGGTTGATCGAAAGGTTCAGGATCACCTGTGGTTGCTGGTGTTGAGGTTGGTTGTGGACTGGTGGGAACAGGCAGACCGAGAGAATCTGGAAAATAAGAAATGTTCATCTTAAAGCTGCTGCTAGGTGCTACTCCAAACTCCCTTTAGCGTGTTAAAGGCAGCGCTGTGCGGCTGCTTCGCTTCGGTGTAAACGAGCAGCATCAGAGCAGCCTTACAGCCTTTGCAGTTATCGTAACATACAGCACTGTGCAAATGTCTTAGGCCACTGGTATTTTGACCAGCTAAAAATGGTTTTAAGTCAGTTATTTCTAAATTTTGCTGTAGTGTGTGAGTAGAAAATATCAGTTTACATTTCCAGACATTCATTTTGCGATTAATTGTAATTAAGTGTGATTTTTCTCTGACAGCCGCCAGTGCTCCACACAGAGATGTGATCTGATCATCATCAGTCTGTCTGGAATGACATGAAGAAACAGATCAAACTGAAACAGACTCAATCCAGAAGAACTGTGTCTCCGAGACGCTTCAAGAAACAGTTCTTCTGGATTGAATAAAATAAAGAAATAACTGACTTAAAACTATTGCTGCTGAAAAATTCTAGTGTCAGAAGATTTTTGCACAGTGCTTAATATGTAATTATATTACTTAAAATGGACTATAAATGGAAATTGTATGGGTACAATGCAGTGGCAGCATTGATGAACAATGGTTTGTTTTTCTCTCAATATTGTTTTATATTAGTTTTATAACAACAACAGTGAACAAACACCACACCAAAACATAAAAACAAATGTCAAAAAAACAAACCAGACGATATTACAAATCAAATAAGTGAATGGCATTAGATTTGAGAGCTCCAACAAAAGGTAAAACCTCAGGAGAATCTAAATATAGTTTATGAGCTGCATGGACAACTTTTTTTGAGAGGTATATTTTTTTTTTTTGCTTGACAGACATGGTCACTGTGATAAGGGCTGCATGACGAATTTGAGATATTATTTTAGTGTTTCACAGAAGAAAATGACAGAATTTTTGTACATTATTGCTTTAGCTATTAAAATGTTATGTGTGACTTTCAAAAGCACAAAGCATCTTACTTACTATTGCAGATCAGCCCAGCTGCTTTGGATTGCCAGCACGCATGTGGGTGATTAATGAACTCCAAACACTGCCACAGATCTGTGTCTCCTTTCGAACAGTGAAAATACCAGAGTGATCCATCCGTATGATTGAAGGCTGGGACAAAAGCTGTGAACTGATTGACCTCTCCACACTTCAGCATATTACAGGCCATTTTAGCCTCTTTCTTATGCCAGGACGTGTCACACACTGTCCCCCAGCTACCATTGCGATGCACCTCCACTCTCCCAGAGCATCGGTCTAGACCCCCTGTCAGTCGCAGAGCCTTGTATTCTTCATTAAAATGAGAGAAGACATGTGAACAGACACATGCAATGAGAAAAAACTCACAAAATCAATTCAACATACAGTATATTAGTGTCACCCTTAAAACAGACCAGAATGATCTCTTTGGTTGGCTTTTTTTTTTTACAATAACAGCTTTTGTTATTTTGCAGTTGGGATCGAGCAACACGTTTTGAAGAGGAAACTATATTTTTTGTATCTAAAATGGTTGCACAACTAAGAGTAGCTTCAAATATCTATAGATGTTTTACATGTTAGTGCTGCCTTTGACACTATATACACTTATGTATTGCTTCCACTGTCCTCATTTGTAAGTCAACAAAGAGAATCAAAGATTGAAAATACATACACTGTATAAAAAAAAAGTTGAGTCAGCTTAAAATTAAGGCAACCAGCTTTAACAGATTGAGTTATCAACTTGTTTTAAGTTTATACAACAAAAATCTCCTACAAAAATAAGTTGAGATAACTCAAAAATCTGCTAAAACTGGTTGCCTTAATTTTAAGCTGACTCAATTTTTATTTTTTTTACAGGTCTGTGCAGTCTAGTTTAAGATTAGAAATGTTTTTGCATCAACCACAAAATAGCGGTTTCATTGTCTGTTGAGGAAGTACAAACGCAACGAGACCATCTCGTTGATAGCCGAGGAGCGGATCCAGCGAGAGATTAATGAGGCAACGCGGAATGAAAAAGCCTTATGTATATTTTTAGAGTGTTTTCTGTTTATATTTTTACCTTTGCATCTGTGTTTTGCTTCAATTAAAAACAATCTCCAGACTATATTAAATATGTATTATTGTATGAGCACGTAATGAACCTCTTGAAAAAGACAAATGATTGATGACACAAACCAACACATAAATAAAAAAAAAAAGGGATACATTGAACATTTTTTATATTATTCAAAAGTTTGATAATTCACAGAGCATTCTACAAGAATAGTTTACTATTTAAGTAACCTAATACAGCACACCTGCGCGAACATCCCTGCCCTCCTCCTCTACAGCCTGCAGCACTGCCACAGTTTGCTGCTGGAGATAAATCCCAAGCATTCTCATAGGCTTGTCATTGCTGTTAAAAACATCCACATGCCGAGAATGAAAAACACAATTCTGTCAATATGCTCCTTTGTTGTGTGTTTGGGGTGCTTTCACGATGATGTCACCGCAGTTAGAGGTGGCACAACTCTAACGACACATGAATAATCCCGCCCACTCTAAAGCAGCACTAAACTGCAGTGGAAAAGCAAACCGACCTGAACTGAGCCATGCCGTAACGAACCGAGTTGTACCAAGCAGTGGAAAAGTGCCTTTAGTAGAGTCCACTGGAGGAAGACATCCACAGAGCAACAGGGATCCAGCAGGTAGGTGATGAGACAGATGAAGAGCTTGTAACCTCGAGACCAGACAATGAGTGCAGTCTTATAGAGAGCTTGATTAGTGGCAACAGGTGAGGAGGAGTCCCTGATGGAGGTCAGGTGTGAGTGATTATGACGGAGTGCAGGTGAGCGGCCAGAGGGATACTGGGAAATGCAATGCAATTGAACTGATGACCGTGACATTACCTCCCGTGACAGTCCTTCGCCGTAACTGTAACACCGGGACGGGGAACGGCACTCCTGGCCGTGACTAGAGAACTGGATTCTCCAGGACGGGGAACGGCACTCCTGGCCGTGACTAGAGAACTGGATTCTCCGGGATGGGGAACGGCACTCCTGGCTGTGAATAGAGACCTGGATTCTCCGGGACGGGGAACGGCACTCCTGGCCGTGACTAGAGACCTGGATTCTCCGGGACGGGGAACGGCACTCCTGGCCATGACTAAAGACCTGGATTCTCCGTGACTAGAGAACTGGATTCTCCGGGACGGGGAACGGCACTCCTGGCCGGACTAGAGACCTGGATTCTCTGGGATGGGGAACGGCACTCCTGGCCATGACTAAAGACCTGGATTCTCCGTGACTAGAGAACTGGATTCTCCGGGACGGGGGAACGGCACTCCTGGCCATGAATAGAGACCTGGATTCTCCGGGACGGGGAACGGCACTCCTGGCCGTGACTAGAGACCTGGATTCTCCGGGACGGGGGAACGGCACTCCTGGCCGTGACTAGGGACCTGGATTCTCCGGGACGGGGGAACGGCACTCCTGGCCGTGACTAGAGACCTGGATTCTCCGGGACGGGGAACGGCACTCCTGGCCGTGACTAGAGACCTGGATTCTCCGGGACGGGGAACGGCACTCCTGGCCATGACTAAAGATCTGGATTCTCCGTGACTAGAGAACTGGATTCTCCGGGATGGGGAACGGCACTCCTGGCCGTGAATAGAGACCTGGATTCTCCGTGACTAGAGAACTGGATTCTCCGGGATGGGGAACGGCACTCCTGGCCGTGAATAGAGACCTGGATTCTCCGGGACGGGGAACGGCACTCCTGGCCGTGACTAGAGACCTGGATTCTCCGGGACGGGGAACGGCACTCCTGGCCATGACTAAAGACCTGGATTCTCCGTGACTAGAGAACTGGATTCTCCGGGATGGGGAACGGCACTCCTGGCCGTGAATAGAGACCTGGATTCTCCGGGACGGGGAACGGCACTCCTGGCCGTGACTAGAGACCTGGATTCTCCGGGACGGGGAACGGCACTCCTGGCCGTGACTAGAGACCTGGATTCTCCGGGACGGGAAACGGCACTCCTGGCCGTGACTAGAGGCCTGGATTCTCCGGGACGGGGAACGGCACTCCTGGCCGTGACTAGGGAACTGGATTCTCTGGGACTGCAAGCAGCAGACTCGGCATCCTGGCTCAGACTCGGCTACGGCCGGCAGGCTTGAGTCAACCACATCTGGCATGCGAGACGGTGTAGTGACCGGCAGGTGTGGTGGGGGAGTTATCTATGGGCTTTGTTCCGAAATGAGTGCTTGGTCTGGATGGAATTCTTGAATGGACGTTAGGACAAAAAGGTAGCCCTAACAGGGACTCACCGCAGAACTGGAGACGACTTTGGAACTAGGATGGATTCATTGCATTGATTGGGTGTGGATCTTGCACATAGACTTCCTAAGGGAAATTATAGGTGGATCCGCCAGCTTTGCCACTAAATCTGCACTGTTAGAAATAACCTTCCTTGCCCGAGGAAATGTGGAAGCGCTAGTCAGAATATGAAAAGCGACAGTGGTAGGAGACGTCGGACTTACGGTTTTAGCCACGGGCAGTCAGCAACCTCTCCAACAGTGAAGGAAGAACCACTTAGCAACAGTGCACATTCAACATAGCGTTCCAGAGAACAGGTGATGTCAGGCGCCGGCATTTCCTGATAGAGGCATTCATCCTCTGAAGATGGTCTTCAAAGTGCTTTCCTTCCATGGAGCTCTGTAGGAAACATTGAGAAATTCCTCAACAGGGCAGCCATCTTGAAAAACTTTGAGCAGTCAGAGGGTCTGAAGAGAGGTTGTCCATAGTTGTTGTGAAGTCTTCTTTATGGTCTGGTCTTCGGTCACACACTGGATGGAGAGGCATACGAGGATGAGTAAAGTAAAGAGTTTCTTTATTTAAACAAACTGAAGGCAACCTCAACAGGTAAGTGCAACAACTAAGAAATCAACGAAGGTCAAAAAAACTGAGGAATTAGTAGTCCTTATCTCTCCCCTTAGTAGAGTCCACTGGGGGAAGACATCCACAGAGCAACAGGGATCCAGCAAGTAGGTGATGAGACAGATGAAGAGCTTGTAACCTCGAGACCAGACAATGAGTGTTTAGAATGAGTGCAGTCTTATAGAGAGCTTGATTAGTGGCAACAGGTGAGGAAGATTCCCTGATGGCGGTCAGGTGTGAGTGATTATGACGGAGTGCAGGTGAGTGGCCAGAGGGATGCTGGGAAATGCAGTGCAATTGAACTGGTGACCGTGACAATGGGTCAAAAATATGGATTTTTCTTTTATGCCAAAAATCATTAAGAAAAGATCATGTTCCATGAAGATATTTAGTAAATGTCCTAATGTAAATATTTAAAAACGTAATTTGTAATTAGTAATATGCATTGCTAAGAACTTAATTTGGACAACTTTAAGGCGATTTTCTAAATATTTAGATTTATTTTATAATTTTTTGCAACCTCAGATTCCATATTTTCAAATAGTTGTATCTCTGCAAAATATTGTCCTATCCTAACAAAACATACATTAACGGAAATCTTATTTATTCAGATTATGTATACATCTCAATTTCAAAGAAATTACCCTTATGACTGGTTTGTGGTCCAGGGTAATATTTTGTTTTAGTTATTATTGCATGGCTTTCAATTAAGCTCTCAGTGAACATGTTACTGTAGTAGACTAAATATGAATGTGTATTAATTTATCCCACTCGCAAAAAACAGATTCAGTATTCATCAAAATTAATTAAAACAGTGAAATACAAACTCAGAATATGACGCAAACCTGCAATAATTAAATGTTAAACAACACAAATATATCTAATCTCATTTTATTAACCGATGTGTTTTCCTGCTGATCTTTGATGATCAGTTCAACCATACTAATAAGCAAAAATGACTTATGATAAACTAATAATTGTGCTTCGTTGTTTATTATTGCTGAAGAGTGTTGAATCTTCTCCTGTGTTCTTCTGTACAGACGTGATTTACTCGTCCTTCAGTCTGAGGTTTATTCATTACACTTTTTGGTGTGAAAGGCTTTTATATTTGCTATAAATATAACTTCTTGTATTAAAAACAAACAATCAAGCCCTGCTCATATTTAAAAAGTAAAGCGTAAAGTAACGAAATATAACGCATTACTTTCCATAAAGAGTAACTAAGTAACGTAATTAGTTACTTTTTTAGGGAGTAACGCAATATTGTAATGCATAACTTTTAAAAGTAACTTTCCCCAACACTGATAACAAACACATTGCGTCACTTACCTGAGCAAACCACACTTGCATCCTCCTTATGTCCGCAGTCATGTCCATTCGTAATCGCCGGACATTCCCATAAGCTCCTCTCTTTTCCAGTGCAGTTGAGCTCATCCATGTGTATAGGGCCTGTGCCCTGGCCGTATGGCTCACCCTGACCGCTGACAGACACAGCGTACCCACAGCCCAGCTGTGCACACACCACATGTGCTTCATCCATATCCCAGCTATCATCACACACTGTGCCCCAGGAGCCCCTCCACACCTCCACACGGCCCCCGCAGCGATGACCACCCCCCTCCAACCGAACAGCAGCATTGCCTGAAGAACCAGACGCAACATTTAATCATTTAGACAATATTTTATCAAAATTGTATTGACACTGTTTTCCTATTTAATTGTGTAAAGCTGCTTTAACACAATCTGTATTATTAAAAACGCTATATAAATAAAGGTGACATCATTAACATTTAGTCATTTAGCAGACACTTTTATGCAAATCAACGTACAAATGAGGACAATAGAAGCAATCAACAAAATTAATGAATGATGCATTTATATAGCACTTTATTATGTATTGCTGTACACCTAAAGCGCTTTACAATCATGGGGGGGGGGTCTCCTCAACCACCACCAGTGTGCAGCATCCACTTGGATGATGCGACGGCTGCCACAGGACAACGGCACCAGTGCGCTCACCACAAACCAGCTACAGGTGGAGAGGAGAGAGAGAGACATAGAGACAATCAAGTGCATGTGCTCACCACACACCAGCTACAGGTGGAGAGGAGAGAGACATAGAGACAATCAAGTGTATGCTTTCACCACACACCAGCTACAGGTGGAGAGGAGAGAGAGTCATAGAGACAATCAAGTGTATGCGCTCACCACACACCAGCTACAGGTGGAGAGGAGAGAGAGTCATAGAGACAATCAAGTGTATGCGCTCACCACACACCAGCTACAGGTGGAGAGGAGAGAGAGACATAGAGACAATCAAGTGTATGCTCTCACCACACACCAGCTACAGGTGGAGAGGAGAGAGAGAAATAGAGACAATCAAGTGTATGCTCTCACCACACACCAGCTACAGGTGGAGAGGAGAGAGAGTCATAGAGACAATCAAGTGTATGCGCTCACCTCACACCAGCTACAGGTGGAGAGGAGAGAGAGTCGTAGAGCCAATCAAGTGTATGCGCTCACCACACACCAGCTACAGGTGGAGAGGAGAGAGAGACATAGAGACAATCAAGTGTATGCGCTCACCACACACCAGCTACAGGTGGAGAGGAGAAAGACATAGAGACGATCAAGTGTATGCTCTCACCACACACCAGCTACAGGTGGAGAGGAGAGAGACATAGAGACAATCAAGTGTATGCTCTCACCACACACCAGCTACAGGTGGAGAGGAGAGAGAGTCGTAGAGCCAATCAAGTGTATGCGCTCACCACACACCAGCTACAGGTGGAGAGGAGAGAGAGACATAGAGACAATCAAGTGTATGCGCTCACCACACACCAGCTACAGGTGGAGAGGAGAAAGACATAGAGACGATCAAGTGTATGCTCTCACCACACACCAGCTACAGGTGGAGAGGAGAGAGACATAGAGACAATCAAGTGTATGCGCTCACCTCACACCAGCTACAGGTGGAGAGGAGAGAGAGTCGTAGAGCCAATCAAGTGTATGCGCTCACCACACACCAGCTACAGGTGGAGAGGAGAGAGAGTCATAGAGCCAATTAAGTGAATGCACTCACCACACACCAGCTACAGGTGGAGAGGAGAGAGAGTCGTAGAGCCAATCAAGTGAATGCACTCACCACACACCAGCTACAGGTGGAGAGGAGAGAGAGTCGTAGAGCCAATCAAGTGAATGCGCTCACCACACACCAGCTACAGGTGGAGAGGAGAGAGAGTCGTAGAGCCAATCAAGTGTATGCGCTCACCACACACCAGCTACAGGTGGAGAGGAGAGAGAGTCATAGAGACAATCAAGTGTATGGGGATTATTAGGAGGCCATGATTGACAAGGGCCAGTGGTGGGAATTTGGCTAGGACACCGGGGTTACACCTCTACTCTTTACGAGAGGTGCCATGGGATTTCTAATGACCACAGAGAGTCAGGACCTCGGTTTAACGTCTCATCCGAAGGACGGTGCTTTTTACAGTATAGTGTCCTCATCACTACACTGGGGCGTTAGGACCCACACGGACCAAAGGGTGAGCACCCCCTGCTGGTCTCACTAACACCTCTTCCAACAGCAACCTAGTTTTTCCAGGAGTCTCCTATCCAGGTACTGACCAGCTAAACCCTGCTTAGCTTCAGTGGGCAACCGGTCTTGGGCTGCAGGGTGATATGGCTGCCGGTTCAACAAAAGAGCAATGATTTGACAATAAAGATAATGTTTACATGATACAGACATATAGAAATCTTCACATATAATCAAAAACCATGTGTATAATAATGCAATTACAATAATGTTCACGAAGTTACATTTAGTCATTGAGAAGAAGATTTTATCGTAAGCAACTTATGAGGACAATAGAAAAAAAAACACAACAGGTCTCGATTAGCCTAACGCGTAACAAGGTGTTTTACATTTAATATACATGAATATCTACATATGAAAATAAACTAATTGGGAATGCTGGTGCTAGAGGGTCTTTTTTTTATAATAACCAAAAAGAAAAGATAGAATAGAAAAAGAATAGCGAAAGCTAGTGTTAGAGGCCTTTTTTTTAAACAAGCAGTTGGAAAAATTAATAGAGAGTGCACGAGTTAGAGGGTCAAATAAAGATGGAAGAGATGTGTTTTTAGCCGTTTCTTGAAGATGGGTAAGGATTCAGCTGCTGGGATTGAGATAGGCAGGTCATTCCACCAGATGGGAACAGTTAATGAAAAAGTCAGTGAAAGTGATTTTGTGCCTCTTTGGAATGGTACAGTAATGCGTCGTTCACTTGCAGAACGCAAGCTTCCAGAGGCACATAGCGATTGGTAGCCAGTGCAAATTAATGAACAGAGGTGTGATGTGCATTCTTTTCGGCTCATTAAAAAATTATTTTGTTGCCGTATTCTGGTTTAACTGTAAAGGTTTGATAGAACTGGCTGGAAGAACTGCCAAGAGAGCATTGCAATATACCAACCTGGACAGAACAAGAGCTTGAACAAGGAGTTGTGAAGCATGTTCAGAAAGAAAGGATCTGAACTTATTGATGTTGAATAAAGCAAATCTGCAGGACCGGGCCGTTATGGCAATAGTCTGAGAAAGTCAGCGAATCATCAATCATAACTCCGAGGTTTCTGAATGCTTTTGAAGGAGTTATGGTCGATGTGTCTAACTGGATGGTGAAATTGTGATAAAACGATGGGTTGAGTTGAAGGTGATGGTCCTTCATCCAGCTAGAAATGTCTGTTAGACAAGCTGAGATGTGAGCAGCTATCGTCGGATCATCAGGATGGAATGAGAGGTAGAGTTGAGTGTAATCAGCATAGCAGTGATATGAAAAGCCATGTTTCTGAATGACAGAATCCTAGTGATGCCATGTAGACAGAGAAGAGAAGTGGTCCAAGAACTGAGCCCTGAGGCACCCCAGTAGCTAGATGTTGCGACTTGGACACCTCACTGTTTTAAACTTATAAATGTGCAACTTGTAATGTGCACTAATAATATTTCCATACAAAAATGTTTGCTATTTTAAATAATTGTCTAATTGTTTATTTTCAAGCTGGACTCACTAGAGGTTGAGTAAATGATGACAGACTTTTCATTTTAGGTCGAACTATCCCTTTAGAGGGTTTTTTTCAGCTTTGCACGGTGAAGCAGAAAAATTGCATGTCCTTTTGCACAGACATTTTGTCGCATAAGTTTCACATGTATAATGTGTAAGTTATAGTATGATTTCAAAATAGTGGATATTTTAACAGGATATCCAGTTGCAGTGTTGTATCCTGTATGGTAAAAATATATATATTTTGTGTGACCAAAATATTTTAAATATATGCCGAATTTTTTCTTTTTTTATTAAAATATATATTTAATTTCAAACCCCATAGACTAAAACATATTTAAAAATGCATTTTAGGGGTAAAAACAATGCATTTCCATTCTTACAGTAGCCTAGGCTAAATGCAAATTATATATAGTATATATGTATTATATATAACATTGTAAAGTATGTTCTTTGCTGAATTTTATTCAAATGTGTTATATGTTCATACGTGTTATAAACAAAATGATTAGTTTTTCTTATACATGAATGTATTTTCTTGGATTAAGATATATGGCACAAAATATATTTAAATGTTTTTTTAATATACTTATATATTTAACACATATTTAAAAAATAAACTTAAAATGGTCCAAAACTATATTGGTATAAAATATATTTATGCACATATATTTTGTAGCATATTTTTGTATATTTTGAGATACATTTAAAAATATTTAAAATTATATTTTAAATGTAATGTAAGTCCATTCCTGTAAAAATGCATTTTTCAGTTATTTTTTTCACAAATTCAGGCACACATGGAAATTATTTTCTATGATAACTGCCATAATGTCACAGATGCTACAAACATGAATTAACTTGTACTGAACCCAGAACATTTCTTTAAATAAAAATACTGTCACTGATTTCATAACCATAACATGATAATGGAAAATATATTTTAGCATAAATACATTTTATTGATGTTGTTAAACTTACCACATTGAACTTCAGAAAGGACTGAGCAACTGGAGTTAATAACCTCACTACAGTTCTTCAATTGATAGTTGTGATAAACACAGTTTGTGAAACAGTCCGTGTTCAATCCTGCTCTGCTCTGATTGAGACTGTAGACCTGTCCACAGCCAAGCTCATGGCATATCTCATGGGACACACTGTGGACAGTGTCTTCAGGCAGAGACATAAAAGATTTCGGGTCTGGGGATTTGATAGTCCAGAAACACGGGCTAGATAATTGAGCCACAAAGGGAGAACCTGCGTGTAAAAGAAGAACATTCACAATTTAAAACTCGAGAATTTAATAAGACGCAAATATGCCCTTCTCTTAAATAAGTAAATATAAAAAATAAAACAATAAATAGTTTGTAATAAATAAATATAACAAAAAAAAGAAATATTTGTAAAACACATTAACATATATATATATATATATATATATTTTTTTTTTGTAAATGTTAAAGCATTATAAATGTAGATCTTCTTTGAAATATCAGCTATGCATCTAATTTTTCATCACTGTTTTTATTTTATTAATTTATTTAAACTGCATTTAAAACAGAAGCAAATACAGTTTCTGTTATATCTGTTTGCCTACAGATGTTACATGTTCTAGTTCACATCCCACCGGTTCTTACCGCAAATGACCTCAGAAAGCATCGTGCAGTGGCTTCTCACAGTCTGACTGCAGTTTCTTAGCTCGGAGTCACTGTAAAGGCATCCTGTGAGACAGGTCCTGTTGATTTTTACATCATATGCCCTTAATTTATACACCTCGCCACATCCCAGAGACAGACAGATCTGAGAGGAGAGACGGTTGATATCCTCCACGGCTATAACTGAAGAGGTGCTGAGGTTCCAGGAGCACGAGCCAGATGGCTGATCTGCTTGTGACACAATACAAGAAAATGTACACTTTACTTTTTCAATGCATACTGCATCTGTTAACTATACTCGTTGTGTCTATAATTCCAAAGAAACCAAATGCCTCTGTAATATTGCAATATAAAACACAAATATTTTTTCTAGCAATTGGCCTTGCAGTTGATTGAGATCAGATTAATCCCCAATGCATGAAATTAAAACAACCTTCTACTGAAATACATCACATTATGGAAGTAAGTATGTGAATGGTATTTCACTTTGAGTGAAAATCTCTCCGAAATATATTTAAAATATTAAATGGATATTAAATGTTGTTACATGAGTGCACAAACATTGAACCCAGTTAAAGCAATACAGCACAACATTAATTTATAATAAATCACATAGTATTGGTGTTCAGATTGTAACAATAGCATGGAGCCCAACATAATCTACATCTTACAATCAGCCTGTTTGATCTGCCACCTGTTTCAGTGCAACAAAGAGAAAAACTGTGGAAGTGAGCAAATGAGCACCGGTTGAATAACGAGTGTGTCGCCGCAACATCCTGTCAAACTCTTCAAACGGGTTGCAAATTATGTGAAATATTCTTGACATTGCTCTAAATCTTTGCATCGCAACATTCAGAAGTCAACAGAGACAAAAAAAAGAGTAATGCACATGTAAACTACTAAAATGAAAAAAGCATGAATATCAATATGACAAACAATATTAGGAATGCAAATAACTCACATTTCACATTGACCCTGACCTCCGGAGGCTCAGTAGAGTCATATCCTGAAAAAAAGACGGCCTTTTGGGTAAATTGTTGCTTCTATATTACATAGCTGGAATAATATTTTAACCAAACTAATGAGGAAGAAAAATCAAGTGTCTTTTTTTATTTATTTTTTTATTTAGTATCACCTGCCAGATCAATGATTTTCCATAAAACACAAGTGCAGCTGACAGCTCGGTGTTTCTGCTAAAGTTTTATTCTGTGCATGCACTGAAAGTCTTAAACTAAACTACATAAACCATCACATATGATCTTTGACTATTTTTATGTTTGTTTATTTTGTCTTCTGAGAAGCATGTAAGTATTCTAAATGGCAGCCCTAGCTGAAAACAATATAATCTTTAAAAAAAAAAGGAATGTTCATATCTTACAACCCCGGCTCTTAATGCATCACGATGTTTTTTTGAGAATGAGCGAATGTTTGCACCTTTTGTAACACCTCTCATTTGTCCAAGCAAGAGACTCATGAACAACTATCACAGAGAAAAACAGAAGTTGTGGACTATCCAGGGGACGACACGCAGCCTTAGTCAAGTGTACTTAGAACTTAGAACAAGGCCATTTTTATAAACTCAGTTCTTATTTTGTCTTCTGAAACATTCTGTAAATACAAATAAGCATATTCTTCTTAAATTCTTAAATAAGCATATTTTATGTGAAAAAGCTTGTGCATTTTGTGAAAGTATTTAATGAACTTAGACTTCCCTGATAACCTTTCAGTGAATGCACTTATCATCAGACCTACTAGTACATGGGCAAACATGTGGCTTTGTCAAGTGTGTTTATAGGCTGTAGTTAGGCAGTTATTTATTATATTAAACAACTGCCTAACTACAGCCTACAAACACACTTGACAAAGCCACATGTTCGCCCATGTACTAGTAGAATAAGATATCATATTAAATAAAAAAATGCAAATCATTGAAATGCATTACTATGCAATAAAATCATATTTTTTATATTGTCTATGTACATCGCCTTATTTATTCCTTTCATTTTCTATTTTTGCCAAGAATGTATATAAACTTCGTACTGAATATTAATAGCTGGTCTGTGCTCAAATTTTAAAGGGACGGTTCACCGAAAAATAATAATTCTATTATCAATTTATTAGCATTTACCTATTCAAATTGTATTACTCTAGAACCAAATGCTATTGTTTTGTATTTTTCATAAAGTGTGTACTTTTTTCTTTGTTAAAAAGAGGAACATTGTGACCCACACAAGGAACACACACTTTTTTCCCCTGACACAGACATGGTTTTTAAAGTTATCGCTATCCCTCCAGACGTCTTCAAATGCACATATGTAGATCAAGTAATAGCTGCTTCTTTTTTCAGGGGACCCCAACAAAGACTTTCTAGAACCCTGCATATGGCCATGGTTTTATAATATTAATAATAATAATAACATTATTTTCTAGCACTTTCAAAGCGCATTGTAAGAATAAGATAAAACAAAAGAGAAATACGAACCTATAAAAGAAATGCATTCATCAAAAAAAAAAAAAAAAAATAGAAATGACGAACATTATAGAATACAACAATCACAAAATAATATAATAAATCTGCCCTAAAACAAGTACATTTAATGGGAAGATTGAAAAACAGAAATTTAACTCGCCTATTCTCAGAGACTTCCATAGTTTTAGAGCTGATGAAAGCCCTAGCACAATAGATATTACATGCGTTTTATTTATATAAAACACTGCTTGATTATTTTATTGCTTTTTTTATTGTTTTTTTATTTAGCAATGATGTATTACCTTAATATAAAATGACAATAAAGACATTTAAAATTGTACAAAAAGACTTCAATAAGACATTTTAGAGTACCAAGCCAACATATTATAATAATTTCTTACTAGCTGTTAAGAATATATATTTACCATAACAAGACAAATATAATTTTGTAAACAAAAAATATTATTAAATATTAAAAATAATGATTAAAATTGTTACTGATCCCAAACATTTCAATGATAGATAGACAGACAGACAGACAGACAGACAGACGATAGATAGATAGATAGATAGATAGATAGATAGATAGATAGATAGATAGATAGATAGATAGATAGATAGATAGATAGATAGATAGATAGATAGATAGATAGATAGATAGATATGGATAGATGGACAGATAGACAGACGGACAGACGGACGGATAGACGGACAGACGGACAGACAGAGAGACAGATAGACAGACGGACAGACGGATAGACGGATAGATGGACAGATGGACAGACGGACAGACGGACGGATAGACGGACAGACGGACAGACAGAGAGACAGATAGACAGACGGACAGACGGATAGACGGATAGACGGACAGATGGACAGACGGACAGACGGACAGACAGAGAGACAGACAGACAGACAGAAGACGGATAGACGGATAGACGGACAGATGGACAGACGGACAGACGGACAGACGGACAGACGGACAGACAGAGAGACAGACAGACAGACAGACAGAGAGACGGATAGACGGATAGATGGACAGACAGACAGACAGACAGACAGACGATAGATAGATAGATAGATAGATAGATAGATAGATAGATAGATAGATAGATAGATAGATAGATAGATAGATAGATAGATAGATAGATAGATAGATAGATAGATAGATACCTTGTATTAAAGCAATAGTTTGGATGATGGTTATGATCTTTAAGGTCTCCATTCTTCATGAGGTTGTGTTCAGCACTATTGTGCTTTTACTCTGAATCACAGAGAGGAAGTGACACTTCTAGTCTGCCTGGTTTTTGGTTTTGTTTTGTTTTTTTCAAACAGTCTCTATTTGTGACGTAGGCTGTCCAATGTTCAAAGCTTTGCATTTTGCATTCATATCTTTAAAGAAGCCTTGCATTTGCAGAAGCATTGGTTCAAAATACTAATTTATTATGAAATACCATAGGAATATTACTTTAGATCACCCACACACAAGATACCCATAGTTTCACTGTTTAGTTGTTAGTATAATCAATAAATGTAGTTGTTCAAAACACATGATGCAGCTTTCATTATGGTTCTACACATTCATACACTGTTGTAATAGACTAGAGAGAAAAGTACAGAGACTGGAATCATTAATCAAAATTGTAAAATTATTGATGAAATTTTCAACTCGCAACAGGTTTTTCAAAACTACAGTAGGCCTACGGTAAAATGTCAACTAGAGTTTCCCTTACTGCACTTCTATGTTTTTATCAACCTCGTCTTGTGGATTTGGCCACAGGATCTCATCCACATCATAATAGATAATGGATTTCATTAGCTAAAGATCTTTGAAAAAATCTTCTGGTATGGCAGATACAGGCCTGACATTGGTCTCCTGTGATGTCATGCATCATCTATGGCCTGGAGAAGAGGGGCTTGTTTGTGAGGAGCCTATTGAAAACCTTCTACCTCCATGTGGAGAAAAACTCTTCCGTTGGGTTACAGTAAGGAAAGAGGAGCATGGGGGAAAATACAAGGTGATAAACTGTGGATGGGCCTGAAACCGTGATTGCACTCAGAGAACATCGTTCTGGGTCCCCCACTAGGCTCTCAAACTCTTCTTCATCTCTTGGTCTGCCTCATCCAAAAATATTAATGTTTTCTTTCATAAGTAACTCCACGCTGCGTAGCTTTCCGCAGTGGGAACACCCCAGGTGTAACGATTGTCTGAAGCCCATATAGAATCACACCAATTCATTGGCTAATGGCGCGACAGACCGCCCCTACCTCATAAGTGTTTGAAATAGACCCGCGTTCGCTTCTGCGGTTTTTCTGACCCAATTATTAGCAATAACGTGCTAATCTGTGACTTTTCCACTTCAGCGACCGCATACGTGGAATTATATTTCTCCTAGCGGTGAGTGAAAATGGACTTTAGTCTATACCAGCCGCTGTGCTCTCGCCTCATCACGGGGTGAAGACCAACACGGTAAGCACATCAGGCCATGGAGTGTGAGCAGGTTTCACTTTCTCTCCCTCCACCGCATGGGCATCACCGCAAACATTTTCTCACAGTTGTCTTGCACCCAGCTTGAAGAAACGGGATGCCATTTCCTTCGGGTTGGAGGATATTTTATATACCGCGGCCTCTGACTCTGAGACCTTCTCCGGCCTATACTGAACTCGTGGAAGTTTTAGCATGAGCCACTGAGAAGCTGAGCTTAGATTGGCCAGATGAACCTCGCGAATCCCAGTCATCTAAGCTCGATGAGCATTTCCTCAGTGGCTCTGGTTCGCGCCCGATGAGGAGAAAGCTGACCTTCTTCCCTGACCTGCACCACGAGGTTTCCAGATCTTGGAAACAGCCCTTTTCTTCTCGCCTCACTAATGTGGCGGCCGCTGACTTCACTAGCCTCGTTGGTTCTGTGGAGCAGGGGTACGCCGTAGTCCCAGTGGTCGAGGACATGCTAGCTGCGCACCTCTAGCCGAACTCCGCCCCCTCGTGGAAGTCTCGCCCTTTCCTTCCGTCCAAGCCGTGTAGGACCACCTCGGCTTTGATCGGTAAGTCCGACATGGCGGCGGGACAGGCAGGTGCGGCTCTCCACACTATGGCCATCCTTCAGGCCTACCAAACAGAGGTACTGAAGGACATGGATGAGAGGGACGGTGTGACCCCCGAGGCTGTTAAGGAGCTTCGCAGGACTACCGACTTGGCTCTTTGTGCTACGAAGCATACAGCGCGGGCGGTTGGGCGCAATATGGTGGGTTTGGTGACGGCTGAGCACCACCTATGGTTGAATCTCAAGGAGAAGGAGAAGGCCTCTTTGATGCCCCGATCTCCAGCTCTGGCTTATTCAGGATAAGTTCAGGGCTGCTAAAATGTAGTCAGCTGTGTTTATGCAGTTCATGCCACGACGTGCGTGCAAGCAAGCCTCTGCCTCGTCCTCCAGGGAGTGCCCGGCCCCCAGTAAGGAGCCAGTTGTTAGAGTGAGCGAGCCGATGCATCCCCCACCTTACACGGTTTGGGGAGCCCGTGGTGGTTCCGCTTCTCGTCAACGCCCCCGTAAGCGGGTGGATTTAAAACGCCGAACAAGCCCCCCGCGGCGGCCTCTTCGGGTCGCTCCTGATATGCTCTCCTCCGCCAACTGCCATCCGCTACCTGCCGGGAGTGTTGCCCTGGATTCTTCGTACGATCCAGTTCGCCCCCCCCCCCCGGGTTCTTCTTACTGCTGTGAACAGCGCCAGCGAGGCTTCTGTCCTGCAACAGGAAGTCTCTTCTATTCTGCTCAAAGGAGCAATAGAAGAGTTCTCCTCTTCGGATCTACACCATGGCTTCTTCAGCCGGTATTTTCTAGTCCTGAAGAAGGATGGGGGTTTGTGTCCTATACTAGATCTGCGCAGGCTGAATTACTCCCTCTACAGAGGGAAATTCAGGATGCTGACGCTCAAGAGCATTCTTTCCCAGGTCTAAGAGGGGGACTGATTTGTCACGGTCGACCTGAATGTTCAGAGGCACAGGAAGTTCCTCAGGTTCGCCTTCAGGGGAAAGGCTTACCAGTACAAGGTTCTTCCCTTTGGGCTAGCTCTGGCTCCAAGGACGTTGACCAAGTGTATGGACGCTGAGGCTCCAGGGCATCCGAATCCTCAACTACCTGGACGACTGGCTTATTTTAGCCAGCTCCAGGGAGCAGGTGATTCATCACAGGGACTCTCTCCTTCTCCACCTTTGTGCGCTTGGCCTCCGGCTGAATGGCCAGAAGAGGGTGCTCACTCCAGCCCAGCATTTTTTTGGGAGTCTGTCTGGACTTAACCTCGATGCAGGCCCATCTGGCCCCTGCTCAGGTAGAGAGTATTCAGTCGTGCACGACCCGCTTCAAGCTAGGTCGGCACATGTCAGTGGGCCTGTGTCGCAGACTCCTAGGCCTCATGGCGGCAGCTTCCCCAGTTCTTCCCTTGGGGCTGCTCCATATGAGACCATTCCTCTGGTGGATGAAGTCCCTGGGTATTCGTCCCTCTTGGCCGTCCCTTCGCCTACTAAAAGTGTCAGGCACCTGTTTCCGTGCCCTTTAATGTGGCAGGACCCCAGTTTTCTCCTGAGTGGAGTACGTATGGGGGTAATCTGCTGCGGGGCTAAGAGCCGTGGGAACGGAGTGAGGCCGGTGGAGTAAATGATGATGAGCGACACCTGATGACAGTGAAAGACAAGAGAGGTCCAGGCCTGGACTTTTATTTATGTTTTGTGTGCGGCCGTCATCCGTGAGGGGCTGCCACTTTTCTTTTGTATTCATTTATTTTATTATTATCCCGCCTCCTTCTGCCCGATCTAAGAACTTCATTACATTAGTGCCAAAACCCAGGAGGAATGAGGGACACGCTGTCAGAGAGCCTTCACCGCTGATGGGAATCGCGGTGCTGAGGAGGTCGGGCAGCAGTAAGAAGCTTAGACCACCAGTGGCTGCCCGAGGCGGTGGTGCTGGAGCAATAGAAGAGCAGGTGGGACGGAAGGCTCGCTGCCGTGCTCCTGAGTCGAGGAGGGGTGGGTGCCGTCCGAGAGGGAGCGGAAGAGTCGGTGCCGGCTGCCCTTGACCGGAGGAGCCATTGCCATCCGCCAGGAGTACCATAGCATGGCACCGTGAGTAGAGCCTCTCACTTGGTTGAGGACCAAGCGGCAGTGTGTCCGGGAACCGGACCAAATTTTGTATTTATAAATTTTTTCCTCTCTCCCCTCTATCATCTCTGTCTCTCCTCATCCTTCTGTCTCCATTTCTCTCTCCTTGCCTGTCCTTACCCCCATTTTCCAAAATGTTGACAAGACTAAGTTTAATATAACATCTGTTTAACTTATAACATGAAAGTAAGGTTAATAATATAACTTAGATTACAGGTATGGAATGAACAAATTGGCGACATTTTGCCAGATCTATCTTTTTCAATTCTTCAAGAATGACCTCTTTTAGAGATTGGATGCTGGATGGAGAGTGATGCTCAACTTGTCTCTTCAGAATAGGTGTTCGATTGGGTTCAGATCAGGAGACATACTTGGCCACTGAATCACTTTCACCCTGTTCTTCTTCAGAAATCCAACAGTGGCCTTAGATGTGTGTTTAGGATCATTGTCATGTTGGAAAAGTGCACGACGACCAAGGGCACGGAGTGATGGTAGCATCTTCTCTTTCGGTATAGAGCAGTACATTTGTGAATTCATGATGCCATCAATGAAATGCAGCTCCCCGACACCAGCAGCACTCATGCAGCCCCACATAAGCACACTGCCACCACCATGTTTCACTGTAGGCACCATGCATTTTTCTTTGTATTCCTCACCTTTGCGACGCCATACAGTTTTGAAGCCATCAGTTCCAAAAACATGTATCTTGGTCTCATCACTCCAGAGTATAGAGTCCCAGTAGTCTTCATCTTTGTCAGCATGGGCCCTGGCAAACTCTAGGTAGGCTTTTCTGTGCCTGGGCTTTAGGAGAGGCTTCTTTCGTGGACGGCACCCATGCATGCCATTCCTCTGCAGTGTACGCCGTATTGTGTCACGGGAAATAGTCACCCCAGTTTGGCTTTCTACTTCTTTAGATAACTGCAGTGAACATGCATGTCGATTTTCTTCAACCCTTCTCATCAGAAGACGCTCCTGACGAGGTGTTAACTTCCGTGGACGACCTGGACGTCTCTGTGAGATGGTTGCAGTTCCATCTTTTTTAAATGTTTGTACCACTTTTCCTACAGTATTCTGACTGATAAGTAAAGCTTTGATAATCTTCTTGTAGCCTTCACCTTTCTTGTGTTAAGAAATTATTTTCTTTCTCAAGTCTTGTGACATTTCTCTTCCATGTGGTGCCATTGCTGACAGCATGAAATGGGAAGGGGTTTTCTTTAATTAACACCCTTTTATAGTCAACTGTCACCTGTGTAATGAATAATTAGACTCACCTGTGGTTGAATTCTTGTTAAATTAGACATTTGTAGTCTAAAATTTAGCTTTGCTCCAGAGACTTTCAGTGGGGTGTACTCATTTTTGCATCACCCTAATTTGAGTAAAACTGAAAATGTGTTCTCTAAGTTATATTATTAACCTTACTTTCATGTTATAAGTTAAACAGATGTTATATAAAACTTAGTTATGTCAACATTTTGGAAAATGTTTTTGTGTTCATTGAGATATTGTTTAAAATGTTACTTTTCAAAGGGGGTGTACTCATTTACGCTGAGCACTGTATATGTAAAATAATAAGGCATATAGTGCTGAACCAGTCAGAGGCCACGAAACCAGGGCAAAGCTGGTACAAGTTGGAGGTACAAGGTCCCCGGCCCCACATCACACCCACACACAACTAATGTGAACCACACAGGGCACGGACTGAGATGCTACAGCCAACCGAGGCCCAAAGGCATGAAAAGACAAAGAGAAAAGAAAAGAGAGAGAGAGAGAGAGAGAGAGAGAGAGAGAGAGAATAACAAGTTTACTCTATTGTATTGTTTAGAGTGGAAGTTGACAGGTTTTCCATGGAGATGTACTCTATTAGTAAGTTTTTCCAAGATGTAATATGTATGGTGGTCCTTGATTTCCAGTTCATGAGGATAGTTTTCTTGGCGATAGTTAGAGCTACTAGGAGTAATTTACTATCTGTATTGTTTGAATTGATTATGGATATGTCACCTAATATACAGAGGGAGGGTGACAATGGGATGTGACATCCCATATAGTGAGTCAGTAACGTTTTCCCAACATGTTTTAATTGGGGTGCAATGCCAAATGGCGTGAAAGTAGGTGTCTAGGGTGTTTTGTGTACAATGTGAGCATGTAAAACCCATTTTAAATATGTGTCATTAATCTATGAAGTACTTTATACTGTATAAGTTGCAGGTTGGCATTTTTTGTCATATTTTTGCAGATTTGTGTCCAGGCGGCATCGGGAGCAATAGATAAGTCTGATTCCCATTTAACCTTTGGTAGATTTAATGTATTGTCTGATTTTGATATCATTCTGTATATTTTGGAGAGTAGTTTTTAGAGGAAGATAGATCAATTAGTGCTGATATTGGAAAGGAAAGGTCTAAATTAGTTTAGTCATTTTAATTACTGATATTCTACCCATAATTGATAGTGGTAGGTTCATCCAGCGCTGAAGATCATCGTCTATTGTTTTAAGTAATGGAGTGTAGTTGAATCCAAACAGCTCTGACAGCCCGAGGGAAACATTAATACCTAGATATGTGATTTAATTGCTGCACAGAGGAATTGGTGGTGTTTGGGATGTCATCCAAGCTGGCAGTATAGCAGATTTACTCCAGAGTCTTCGGAAATATTTGAGAATGATTTAATACGTTTAATAATTTCTTGTAATGATGGTGGGGGTCTTGTAAATATAATACTATATCATCAGTGTAAAGACTTATTTTGTGGTGTATATTTAGTGTTTGAATTATTTTTATGTTGCTGTTTTGACTGATGACTGCTGCTAATGGTTCAATAAAAAGCTACATGATGTTGGTCCATTGGTGATGACAGTGACAGTATATTGAATTTTAATCAAATTAATGAATGACTCCTCAAAACCAATCCTCTGTAATATGGAAAACAGGAATTTCTAGTTGACTCTATCGGATGCTTTTTCTGCCTCGAGAGTGAGTATGATGGTTTGGCTTTTTAATTGATGAGTAATACATTACGTTAAAAGGGCTATGTGTGTTGTTATGCAAGTCTACATTTAAATAACCCAGTTTGGTCTGGAAGGATTATAGATGGTGTGACTTCTTCTAATCTATGGGCTAGTGCTTTGGTGATGATTTTAATGTCTACATTGATTCAAGAAATTGGACGACAGCTTGACGGGTCTGTATTGGGTTTGAGAAGGAGTGCAATTGTGGCTGTGTTCATGTTATCTGGTAGTTTAGATTTTTGTTTTGATTCATTTATCATTTGGATAAAGAGTGGTGATAAGGTGGACCAAAGTGTTTGTAGAGCTGGAATCCATCAGGACCTGGTGCTTTATTGTTCGACATGAGTTTAAGGGCATTAAAAATGTAGTGTTTTGTTAACGGGTAATCAAGAGTATTTATTTGATGTTTACGAAGTTGAGGTAGGTTGATATTGTTGAGAAATGAATTGACGTCTTTCTGAGTCGGGTCTTTTTCAGAGGAATATCGTTTACAGTATTTTTTTGTAAAGATTTATTTTATTTGGTGCATTTATTTCTTCATTGCATTTGGAAACAAAGATGAAGTTCTCAAGGTTAATGCATATATCTGAAATAACAAGCTTTTGTAACATTTTACACTATACCAATCAAAAGCTTAGAGTCAGTATAATTTTTTTTGGGAAAATAAATTACAGAAATGAATGCTTTTATTTAGCAAAGATGGTTTAAATAAATCCAACATGATGATAAAGACATGTATAATGTTACAAAAGATTTCTATTTCAGATAAATGCTGTTCTTCTGAACTTTCTATTCATCAAAGAAACCTGAAAAAGTCTACTCAGCTGTTTTCAACATCATCATAATAAATGTTTTTTTTTTTTTTTTTGCAGCAAATCAGAATATCAGAATTATTTCTGGAGGATCGTGTGACTGGAGCTTTGAAATCACAATAAATTACATTTAAAATATATTCAAATAGAAAACAGTTATTTTAAATAGTGAAAATGTTTCAAAATTGTTCTGTTTTGCTGTCGCTGTGCTGGCAGGCTTCTCTGCAGGGTTGCTTCCCTCAGAAGAGATGGAGATGATTCATCTCTAGAAAGCATGCTCACTCTCTTTTAAATTAAAAGTCACGGTCTGTCAGAAGAGATGTGTTAAATTGCCATCTAGTAATACGTTTATGTGGACCAATTATGTTCCATTTTAATGTTATTGGGGCATGATCACTAATAACTGTTGGATGGATCTTTAATTCAGAAATATTTGATATGATAAAATTACTGGTGATAAAGAAGTCAATGTGGGAATATGAGTGGTGACTGATGAGAACAATTAGTATTCTTTAACGTTAGGATGCAGTAGACGCCAACTATTCCTTCAAAATTATTAATAACTTAATAGCTTTGTGTAAATGGCCTGGATGTGAGAGTATATAAAAATACAACTTCTTAGAAAATAAAACTAAACTGAAGTCTATCACTAGATTGCATGCTTTAGCTCCACACACTTGTGTTTACATTCTCGTGAGGCGCACGCGGCAGCACAAGCGCTCCTCCCATTGGTCAGTTCGATTCTGAGCTCCAGGAAATGCTTTAGAAAGTGTAGAGGAAGAAAGCCTAATATTAAAGAAACGTAAAGAAAACCGTGAATTTGAAAACATTTCATGGCTAGAAATCGAAAGTCTAAACTTTTCTTTCAAATATTTAAGCTAAATATTCATAGATATTCAACTATAGCTACGAATACACAAATAAGTGACGTGTTCTTGTGAAAAACGGCCTCAAATAACAAAAGTAGTCAAACAGGAAAAGCGCGCGCGGGGGATTACACGCACGAGCGCATGCGCTCACGAGCCTTGGCGCCGGCGCGAGAGTCACAAACTAACTTGCTCCGGTAAGTGCAATGTCATTTTTACACAATCGTTATTTTTTATTAAATACACAATACATGCATTTTTGTGGTCGTGGAGCAGCTGTCGAATGCACCGACTTTAGTGCTTATTTTTTATTTATATAATTGCACTTAGATTTGCACTCTTTTTTGGCTTTGTTTAGTTCTAACATTATTAATAACGCCACATGAGCGTATTAATTTACTGTTCGCTTTAACGTTAATAGTTAGCTAAATTACGTCTTGTTTTGTGCATGCATATCTTGTTGGTTGCATACACGAATGGGCAATGCTAACAGGCTAAAGTTGTGTAGAACAGTATTGAATTGGGAAATAGCCTCACATAGATATGAACACGACTTTGCCATTCAAAATGATAAACTTATGAGTCATGCAATTATAATGCATGAAATGTTTACTAATTTCGCGCGTCCCGTGTAGCCAGAGAGTAATTTGGCGCGCAGCAATATTGATAAAGTAAGTTAGATAAAACACTTCAAACTGCGATTAAATATGTATGGTTATGATTATAGTAAAATTACTATATTTGACTTTAGATATGAGCATAATGCAGGTTATTTTTGTTGTCAAACACTGTCGTTGCATTTGCTGTATTGTTTTCCCGGAAACTCATGAATTATGAACTCATAATGCAGCATATTTTCATGATAGGCTATCTGCGTCCGAAGAAGACACAATACATAAGAACTTATATATTACCTGCATACTGAAGATAATGGCCAGAAGAAGGTAAGAACAGTGTTATAGCAAAGACTTCCAATGCGTTTTACAGTTTTATACTGATAATACTGTTTTCTAATATTATTGTGTATGTTTATAAAGCTATTATGACCATTGGCTATGTCCCGTAATTTGGTAGCATAACCTGACCGATTTTCTTCTCTCCCTGTGTCTTTTAATGGATGCCGGCAAGCTAGATCTGTGAATGGAAACACACACAAGATAGCGAGAGTAAAGAAAGCGGTAAGAACAGTATATGTTTGTGTATTTTCTATGTGGTCAGTGTTTATGCGCTACTGTTTGTGCATGGTCGTAATGCTGAATTTTAGTTTGTTTGTTTTGCAGTGCAACAAGAGGAGAAAATCAATAAAAAAGTTTAACGACTCTCAGGTATTTAAAAATAAATAAATACATATACAGTGGCCCCTGCAAGTATTTGGAAATATAAGTCACAATTAAAAATGCCATTGCAGTAGATACAAAACAATAAGAAAGTGGCATCTGCAGACAAAATGCAATGATAATTTTCTCAGAAATAATTGCACTTTCTGAGCATGGTGTATTTTAGTGGATGTATTACATTGTAGCAGAGGAAGTAGATCATCACAATAACATTTTTCATTTTCTACGTTATGTCTATTTTATCATTTCTGAACTAACAAACATTTCGCTTGACAAGTGCTTATTTCTTCAGACACATCTTTTGTATCTAATGCAATGACATTCTGAATTATTTACAGTTACTTGTTTGAGCCACTGTTGGGAAGATCAGTGATGTTATGTATACACACTGTGTATTGTGTAGTACATCTTTATATTTTAACATTTATTTAAATGTGTTGTCTGTTCAGAATGTAAGGAGGCAGATTGATCTGAATGAAGTTGTGTCTGACTCGTCTGATCAAACTCCAGATGCACGGCCATCTCCACTCCCAACACTCAGGTGTGTTCCTGTAGTGAAATGACATTGTGACCACTGTGTGAAAGTCATAGAACTGCAAACTGGAGTAGCATTACATGGCATCTTACGCACAGAAGGCACTGGCACATGCCGCCATGTTCAGAGGAACATCCGGTTTTCAGTGGACTGTGGCATGTGCCACTAAAAATCGCAGAGCATGATGCAAAATTTCAAATATTGTTCCACCTCTAGTAATGACTGACATATGAGGAGTTTTTAATTATTTGAGATTGATAAAGAAATACCTGATCAAATTCTGTACGAAATTAGAAGGACATAAAGTGTATTTTTGTGCTTATTTTACATTGCTTGACTTATTTTACATTGTGGAAACACAAGAGCAACCTAAACAGACTCATCTCATCAGCTGTTTATGAAATAAATGTTTTTCTCTAGTTCGTGTTGGCCACAATTGTTCACCCAATTGTCCTTTTCCCAAGATAACAGCTCTGAGTTTTCTCCTTTGTTTGGAGAAGACCTGAAAATAGATCAGAGACCATTCCTTCATACAGAATCTCTCCAGATCCTTCAGATTCACTGCTTCTTCTCTGAACTGAAGTTCACCCCATTTCTTTTCTACAGGGTTCAGGTCAGAGGACTGAGACGGCCATTTTTGTGTTGATTTTGAAGTTTGTTTTGGATTATTGTCCTGACGGAAAATCCAACCACGGCCCGTTATATTTCTAACAGAAAGTCTAGCAGTCAGGGTTAGTTTTTTTATCGATTGTTGGTATTTGATAGGCCTTCCAGCTGATAGTCATGGACGGACAGAGATGCGCGGCCACAGACTCATCCAGGGGAGGCATTTTTTCGTACCTTTTCTCTTCGGCGCTGTCGACCGCCGTGAGGGTGGAGGAAGAGGAGGCATGCAGGCAGGCCAAGTAGGGGGCGTGCCACGACCTGGTGAGTTCATCGTGAACCTCCGGGAAGAATGGTGAAGCTCGTTAATGAGGGGCCTGATGACCCCCCAACGAGAACCACTCATCCAGGCGGTTTCGAGTGGGCTCCTCTGGTGGAGACCACTCTAGTCCCAACTCCTCCACAGCCTAAAGGCCCGTACACACCGGGAATTTCGCGCGCGATATTCGACGACGTTTAACGCCTCGTGACTAAACAAAGGGCGCCAATGTGAGAGTGCACACCGACGCGAAAAACGCCACGCGTAAAAGCGTCATTTTTTTAAAAACGCCTCGGGTTCGTTTTTTTGGTTTTGACGCGCCGCTTCAAAAACTATCCGACCAATGAGATTGGTGCTTTTGCTCACGTGTCTGGAGCAGCTGAAGTTACAGTAAAACACAACTTGGGGGCGCTCAAACACAAAACAGTCTTGCCGAGCACACATACGTAACGACGAAGAAGATATACGCCAAGTAGCGTCTACACTGCCGGGAAGAAATAAGAAGACAAAGAAGATGCAAGGCAAGATGGAGCTTCTGGTGCTTGAAATATCCATGTTTTCTTTGTATGATTTTGACAAGCGCGTAAATACTTGCTCTCTTCTTCTGAGTGACAAGCGAGTGTCAGAAGCATAAAGTTGCGCAGCGCCACCTTGTGTACCGGGGTATTTCTGTTTTACATTAAGCGCCATCTAATGTCAGGGAATGAATTTGCATGTTCACTCGGCTCATCGTCAGCAAAAATCGCTTGAGTGTGAACACAAGAAACGCGTTGAAAAACGCTGGCGAATAACGCGCGCCGATATTCGTCCCGGTGTGTACGGGCCTTTAGACAGGACACGGAACAGTTTGGCGCCCATGCCTGACTTGGTATCACTGGACTCCTCAGACGGCTGGGGGGCGGAGTCGTTGATCGTTTCTTCTCCACATCTGAAGCCGCCAACAACATGCTGTCATCCAGCACACCACACCCACTCCCACCAAATGAGACCAGGTCTCTCTTATTCCAAATTGCACATGGCTCAGCTGAACTGTCAATTCTAAAACAGAAGTTGTCTTAAGTAATTTATTTTGGAGAGAACATATTGTTTGCTAAACATATCACAGTATTTCAAAAATCAGCTTAAAGCATATGTTTAAAAGCAACATGCTATAAATAACGTCTGCCATTAAGGGTGTATGTTACACCATTCACATGCGTGAGTTACTGCTGGAGGCGCTACAACATACTGCGTCACAAATGGTTGTGTGACGCTAAACACCGCATACCAACGCCTTCTGTGCATAGGATGCCATGTCAGTCCCATGGCAGTATTAACATTAAAAACAATAATCATCTCGGTGCTTCTGTACTTCAGGTTTTTTATTTTTCTGTATCCTGTTTTGTACTGATACATTGTCTTAAGTCTGTATTTGTGTTGGGGAAGTTGGGGCAGCTCAGAGGACGTCTGGATGAAAACGCTGAGTAAAGAGATAAAGTACAAACACAGCAAGAGCAGTTTAGACAGACACCCGTCGCTGCAGTCCAAAATGAGAGCCATGCTGCTCGACTGGCTCATGGAGGTACTGTCACACGATCTGCCCTTCACACTAGATTCCCTTTATAACCTTTCACTGTATAGACTTAAAACATTTCTGATGTGAGAGTTAGTTATAGACAGTGAGAATATATTTTTTTAGTCCCACTTTATATAAGGTGGCCTTAAGTACTATGTACTTTCCTTTTAAATTAAAGGGGTGGTTGATTGCATTATCACTTTTTTAACGTTAGTTAGTGTGTAAAGTTGCTGTTTGAGCATAAACAATATCTGCAAAGTTACAAAGCTGAAAGTTAAATGCAAATGAAGATGTCGTCTTTTAAAGGCAGGGTGGCCATTTCTGGAAGCCTGTGTTGATATTTGAAATCACCAAAACAAACACGCCCCTACCCCAAAAGGGTCTCGCCCCTATTTTGATAGAGCCGCCCCCACATACGTAGCCTATGCAACCCAGGCAATGATTAGTTCTGTGAAAGATAAGATGCTTTTCCACCAAAATTACCTGGAAAAATATTTCCCAGGAACTTTTTTTTCCCCAAACCTGTTGCTGTCTGGATTTCCATCGTGGTCTAAGTACCGAGATTAGGCAAATAGTCTGGTGATTTAACGTTAGGTCTGCGCGTTTTTCTCAATACCAAGTACACAAAAGTCCGGTAATTCTGCAAACAGCAGTGTACTTGATAACATCAGTCAGCTCGCCTCGGCTGCTGCAATCGTCCTCACTGTATTTACAGATTAAATATATCAAACACTTTTCATTTAAACACATTAATAGCCGCAGAAATGTAGTTCAGGGAATGTACATACATTACAATTAAATGAAATATTATATCAAACATTGCCTGTTTTCATTTTATCATATCAATAGAACGGTAGAGTAAATACCGAAGATGTTTTCCTCTTTTGTTTTTTATCCGCCATCTCTCTTTCGGTCACTCGGCTCGGCTGTTCACTGAAGGCTCTCGGGAAAAAAAGTCTCTCCTCCATATCACGAGTAGACATATGACTAATAGTCGATTGACTAAAACATATCAGTGCATTTGTTTTGTCTTTAGATGCTCACCAGTAATGTTTATTTTTTCTTAGGCTCGTTTATACAAAATACTTAAATGTCTTAATTGAACAATGGCGTAATCCTTGTTTAGTCTAAGCCCTGTTTGTGAAACCGGGCCTAAGTGTGTTTAAAATAGATATATATTTCTCCTTCCCACTGTCTGTCTGCCTGCTACGCTTCTCTACTAACCAACCATGGGCGATTTTTAAAGAGCATGCTCATAAAAATAATCGTAATCTATAGCAATGATATCAACCCCACATTCCTCTTATATTAAGAGATCTTTAATAAGACTTTAGTAAAACTTAAACACCTGATAAGGAAACAAGTAATCAAAGGAGAATTCCTTTAATTTATTGCTAAAAACATTGCATATGAATACCTCTAGCAGACATTTTCTCTAGTTTAATCCCTTGTTAAAGCAAAAAAACTAAAAGCATCACAAGACGACTCACTGATTGACTAGTCAACTAGTGTCAGTAACTGGTTGTAGAAAAATATATTTTAACTCTTCGTCTTTTCTCTCTCTGTTTAGGTGTGTGAATCATACACACTTCACAGACAGACCTTCTACCTGGCTCAGGACTTCTTTGACAGGTACATGTTGTCCCAAAGTGACGTGCAAAAGGATCAACTGCAGCTCATAGGAATCACGGCTCTGTTCATCTCCTCCAAAATAGAGGTATGCCCTAAGGTGTTTCAAGTCTTATTTAGTTTCTAAGACTCGTGCGAGTCTACTGTCTTGCTTTCCCAGTGCTCTTACACACCTCAGCAGCACTTTCAGTTAAACACAGATATTGAGTTGCCTTTAATCACGAGTTCCCTATCGATACTACACTTCGTACTGCGTCTTGATTAAAGACGCTAGGGGAAATTACTTTTTCCCCGATACTGAAGCCTTTTTTTTAACGACACAGCCCACCAGAATGGGCAGGGCATCTGGCTGTATAATGCGGGCAGTCGCCAAGTCTCCTCAGATTTCTTCTCCTTCAGCGACGACTACAAGATCTTCACTCTTCGAGACTTGAAGCCTTCGCCATTGAACGAGCCAACACAGTGGATCCAGACCACTCTCTGCTCGGCCGACTCGCCGCTTCTCAACAGCCTGCAGCAGCTGGTCCATGGATTCCCTGCCGCTATCCGGCGACTCTCTTGCGAGAATCCTCTATAAAAGAGCAAATTTTGCGGCTTCAAGGGCTTCCCACACGGCGAGTGTGTTTCATGCTTGGACGCCGCACATGCTGAAACAGCATGAGGACCAGTAGAGGACCAGTAGAGGACCAGTGGTATAGAGGAGCAGTGATCTGGTCTCGTCACCACTAATGGGGATAT
This sequence comes from Oxygymnocypris stewartii, assembly GCA_003573665.1. Taxonomy (NCBI): domain Eukaryota; kingdom Metazoa; phylum Chordata; class Actinopteri; order Cypriniformes; family Cyprinidae; genus Oxygymnocypris; species Oxygymnocypris stewartii. The sequence goes on from QVTF01019772.1 coordinate 652,514, forward strand.
GAGTCTCTCTGCTCTCGTGGCTCGCTTACTTTTGTTAAAGCAACCCCGTCCCTCGCGCCCTCCTGCTTTTTTCCTCCCAGGAACCTGCAGAGGATTTCAGCGCTCAGAGATGAGTGAGCTTTCGTCGGGTGTAAACCTGCGTACTTCACTCTCTCCCAACAGAGAGATTTCTCGCGTTCTCTTCACCTGCCCTGACCAGCATCCCTCTGCGGCTGTGAGTGATCTGGTCTCGTTAGGTGGGCGAGTTGGATGGCAGCCTGTCATTGGCGGCTTCAGATGACGAGGAGCTGTCAGGTTCGTACAACGACCCCGCCCCCTCGCAGTCTGCACAGCCCAGGTATGGATGCCGATCCTGTCTAACACTGTGGAGGAGCTGGGTTTGGAATGGTCTCCCCCAGAGGAACCGTCCCGTAGCCGCCTGGATGAATGGTCCTTTCCAGAGGTCCACGACGAGATTACAAAGTCTAGGCATGCACCTACTTATCCCGTCTACATGCCTCTTCTTCCTCCGCCCTCACTTCGGTCAACGGCGCAGAAGAAAAGGGTTACGACAGCTTGCCTCCCCTTCATGAGTCAGTGGCCATGCATCTCTGTCCGCCAGGGCAAAAGCTGCTCACCCATCTAAGCAATGCAGGACTACTTCAGCTCTCGCTGAACGAGCCTATTCATCGGCTGGACAGGTGGCCTCGACTCTTCACTCCATGGTGCTCCTGCAAGTGTTTGAAGTCAAGTCACCTTTATTTATACAGCACTTTTAACAATACAAATTGTGTCAAAGCAACTGCACAATATCAAAATAGGATTTTTTTTAGTTAAAGGCTTTTCATTATTGAATTCAGTGATGTCATCGTCCAGCTCAGTTCAGTTTAAATAGTATCTTTGAAATCAAGTTGGTGATATCTCTAAATGAAGTGTCCCCAACGAAGCAAACCAGAGGAACCTAAACTCCATCAGAACGGAGAAAAACCCTTGGGAGAAACCAGGCTCAGTCGGGGGGCCAGTTTCCCTCTGGCCAGACGAATCAGTAGTTTATTCCAACTGCAGCAAAGTCAGATTGTAAGGGCTCCACTGGTTCCAGTGGTCTTGTCCCGATGGCTGTCTAGGTGATGAGGTCCTCACTGGAGATCTGTCTCTCGGGCTCATCTAGGTGTCCTGGTCTCCGCTGACATTCAGAGCTGTAGAGATCGTCTCTAGGTGCTGATCCACCATCTGATCTGCTTGGCACCGCTTGGAGAATTTAACACATCCTTGTCAGACCCGTAAGGGGTAACGGCAACATAATACGCTGATTATGGTCTGCTTTTAAATAAACATTTATTTATAAAACAAAAAATATCTTCTTTGGCCATATTAGCCTGCTCAATAGCATTAACACGGGCTTTACTTTATCTGGAATGTGACCGTTTCTGTTTTTATCCACCCGCATATAATCAGAATGCATTTTTTTATTACCCGACCCTCGGATTATCCGTGGCTTTCACAAAAATTTGTTCTTTAAGCCCTCGTCTAGCAATCCCAATGCTTCTAACAGTAATTAAACATCTAAAATGATCTTTTATTTGTTAGTTTTCTGAGAGAGTACATTTTCCTCCACTCGCTTCTCGCACTGATTGACATCCAAAGCACACGCATAAAAACAACAGACACTGATGGCGCTCTATCCCGATTAGTTTTTTTTCGATACTGGTGCCAAATCAATAATTTTAAAACATACCGGTGCCTGAACCGATACTTATAAAAACACAAAATTACCAATTAATAATTGGATTAGCAATTAGCACTAAACACATGGGCCTGGTTTCACAGACAGGGCTTATGGCGCTTTTCCACTGCATGGTACGGCACGGTTCACTTTTGGGGGGTTTTCCACTGGGTACTGTACCTGGTACTTTTCTAGTACCACCTCGGCCGAGGTTCCAAGCGAGCCGTACCGTTACCAAAACGTGACGTGTAAACTCTGCTGATCACTGATTGGCCGGAGAGAATCGTCATTACTGCGTCACTGAACTTGCGACACGAGACCCAACATAGACCCGCTAGATTTAAATCAGCACCGCCAGCGACGGATCGGACGCAGCTTTTGTTTTAACAAACGCACCTTTTTGCATCAACCAAAAAATAGCAGTGTCGTTGTCTGTTGAGGAAGTACAGACGTTCGTCTCGTTGATAGCTGAGGAGCGGATCCAGTGAGAGCTTGATGGGGAATGAAAAAGCCTTATGTATATACTTTTTGACAAATTGAGCATATTAACAGACAAACTATGTTCATATTTAAAAGCCCAAACAGTCAGTAAGCAACAGGTGCTTGGAAACGCTGTTTTTGTAAATGATTTATTGACGATTCGGCTGCGTTACGGCTAACTAAATGTGTTGCTTCTCTACCGCTCGCTGCTCAGAGCAGACGCAGAGAGAGGCGATTATTGTTTTAATTGTTATAATTTAAGATATTTTATTTTTTTGTTGTGTGGCTGTGGCGTTGTTTTGTTTTTTGTTTTGATCACGTGCCTGATTTATGCACTTATTGTGATCTTTTATCCACAAAGCTGTCTACTCTGGAGCTACCGTCTGCATGGGAAATGAATCACTGCAAACCACTGCATTTTCCTTCTTCTTATAGGAAATATATCCTCCAAAAATCACAGAGTTGGCTTATGTGTCTGACGGAGCCTGTCTGGAGGAGGAGATCCTGCAGATGGAGCTGATCATGTTGAAGGTGTGGACAGAGAAATCATTTCTGGTTCTGGTGGAGAGAGAGACAGAGCTCTGTGTGCTTTCATACGAGGAGGCAAAAAATCATTACAGAAATGTATAAATCAGTTTTATCAATACAATATCAAAGCATTGATAAATAGATATAAAAATCAACGTAATTGTTGAAAACAATTTATACAATTTAGCATGTTATTATACAGAAATTGAGCATATATTTTTCAAACAATAATTTACTGGCACGAATGGGCCACTATTTTTACTGTTTGCATTGTAAGGTCTTGATGAATCAAGCTAGTGAAGTTGAAAAAAAGGAACATAAAAGCATCTAATAAAAAAATTAAGAAAGTATTTAATTTTTAGTTGTGGATAAGTGTTATTCAAGCATGTCTTAATGTGCTCCACAGGTGTTAAACTGGGATCTTTGTCCAGAGACTGTGGTCTCGTGGATGAAGCTCTACATTCAGATTGCATCACTGCACGACGTCACCAATCTATTAGTGCCTCAGTTTTCTCAGGAAACCTACATTCAGATCACACAGGTACACACGCCATTGTAAACGGTTAAATTATCGAATAAAAAAGTCTCGACAACTACTGTGAACATTATATGTTGTTTGTTTTAGCTCTTAGATTTGTGCATCCTTGATATCAACTCTTTGGACTTTAAATATGGCGTCTTAGCAGCGGCTGCTTTTTGCCATTTCATGTCAGCTGATGTCGTCCAAAAAGTATCGGGTAAGATTTTTATTTGCAAGCTCTAATGTAAAGGCCGTTCACACCGAGCGTGTTTCGAATCGCAGTTGAATGTTGCTTTCACACCGAGCATGAAACGATCGATCGCCTTCTGGTAATTCACGCCTGCACGCTAGCTAGGTGGCGCCGATCAGCAATGCATTTTTTCTGAACGTAGCCTATGTATCTCGTATATGGCTTTTACATCATCCAAGATAATTAACTTTCGGTTCTTCATCAGAAACACAAACTATCCATAATGCTTACAATACATCTGAAAATATAATTCAAGCTACAATTAGCATCAAGCTACATTTAAAAATGTATGTAATTATTTATGTTTTTGCTCAAATCCCACTTTAAACCGTCATCAAGTGCTTGTAATAACTTCTGATTGTGCTCTAAAATTGATTTTGATTTTATAATAGGCAGACATGCACTCTTTGTAAATATTCAAAGCATACTTTAAATAAAAATATACTCTTTATAATGGACTGAACGCTACCTGCTTGTCATTTGTGACCCTGGACCATAAAAGCAGTCATAAGTAGCACGGGTATATTTGTAGCAATAGCCAACAATACACTGTATGGGTCCAAATGACCGATTTTATTTTATGCCAAAAATCATTTGGACATTAATTAAAGATCAAGGACATTTATCCAAGATAAAATGTCCTACTGTAAAAATATTAAAACTTTTACATTTTTTATTAGTAACATGCATTGCTAAGGACTTCATTTGGAAAACTTTAAAGATGATTTTGTCAATATTAAGATTTTTTTGCACCCTCAGATTCCAGATTTTCAAATAGTTGTAAAAAAAAAAGCTTATTTATTCAGCTTTCAGATGATGTATAAATCTAATTTTTGAAAAATTTACCCTTTATTGTTATAAAAATACCATGTGCTACATAAAAAATATACAGAAAATATATTGTCATAATCATATGGCTGTTTGCTTTCATGTGTAGAATTTTTTTTCTCAATGTTTTTTATATACGGAAGGGCAAGAGATATGATTACATGATTGACAGATCTTGCGCTCTGACTCATAACACTCGCACTCGCGGAATAAAACGGACAGATCACCTAATTCAGAGAATTAATATAAATTATATTCTGTATAAAGAACATGTGAGAACAAATCTGTTCTCAAATACCAACGATAACAAGAACTCTGCATCTACTCTCTCTCTTCTCTCATCCGGGATACTCTTCTTCTGTGTTTGTTTACACTGGTTTTCGAAACAGCACCACCATTCTCACCCTTTTGTGCAACAGCAACGCACAGTTTTCTTCGTAGAGTGTGCGTACGCAATAATCCATGACAACGTTTATATTTATAAAAACGGTCTTTGACGTGGAAAAGCGCTTAAGGCCACATCAGGGTCTGAGCAGACGTACGCACTTTAGTTGGCTCGAGTGCTGCAGGTTTTTGGAAATATAAGCCATTCTTGCCGCTTGTAAAAGATTTGGACATTGTCAGGTGCAGTGTTGCCAGATCGGGTTGACGATTTCCAGCCCAAAAGCTCACCAAAACCCGCCCACTTCAACAAAAACCAGCCCAAAATTTTAACTACCAAAATAATGTAATGTGATATGATTTTATTATCATGTCAATCAAGATTAATAAGGACCATTTTTATCTCCTCAAAATAAAATAATGATGAAAAAAAGGTAATAAATATAAATAAATTTCACAGGAACATGGATCAAAACAGGGCTAATGCGTTAAAGACAGTCAGAAAATATGCTTAAAAAAAAATGTGAAGAAATATAGCGAAAGTGAAGAAAAAAGCAGCTGATTGGGCGGTTTTTAGTTTTTTAAAAGCAGCCCAAATTTGGTCTACCCGCCCAATGCGTTATTCTCCGGTCCAAGCCGATCAAAAGAAGCCCAATTGGGCGGCAACCCGCCCAATCTGGCAACACTGGTCAGGTGCTCTTTTATAAGTCAATGATAGGGATGTGACGAGATCCCGTGGCACGAGATCCGACTGGTATCGCGAGAACGTGACGAGATCCTCGCAAAGTATTGTGCAATGTTTACATTAGAGCTGCACAATTAATCATAAAAAACAGCCAGCAGCCTGCAGCTATCCCTACTTAAGACAGTTTTTCTGCCATGTTTAACACAAACAAGACTCTAGAGCAGGAGATAAAGGCTAGTATGGCAACATCACTTTATAGAGCGTTTATAGAGCATTCTATTATTATACGACCATCAGAACCGCATATATATATATAGCCGCACTGACGCCTTTACATTGACAGGATTCACAACCGCATGCAAAGCTGCGCTGAATGACCGGAACAGCACGAGACATCGAGTTACCGATATAATCATGATGGTTTAATGCTCTCACAGAGACGGAGAAGAAATGATTCCCGTTCATCTTAAACTGGAGCTGCCATCATGTGGTGTGTGTGTGTGTGTGTGTGTGTGTTACAATTTTTTTATTAATTATTGTTATTTCTTTTTCTCTCTTTTCTTGTTATTATCTTTCGTTTTTGTTATTTTCTTTCCTTTCTTTCTTTGTTGTTATTATTATTTATTTTTTGTAATGTATTAATTATGAGAAAACATTTGAATAAAATAAAAGATTAATAGCAGCATTTACTGTTATTATGTATCGATAGTTAAACAAAAGAATTCATCAACTGATGAGAAAATAATAAATAGATTAATTGAAAAATAATCCATAGATTAGTTGACAATAAAAATAACCAATAGCTGCAGCCCTACAGACATTTCAATAGAAGTACTGTGATAAAAGTGTATAGTTTGGTTACAGTAGCGATCAAAACGAAAGTATCTTAACACTTGTATTGTAATGCTTATCCTCTTCCGCTAGGATGTGGCGACAACCCGTTTAAACATGTATCTTCATTCAGGAGATTCCAACAAGTCTTTATGAAGTGAGACATACTTCATTTATTTATTTTATTTTGTTCAAATGAATATATATATATATATATATATATATATATATATTTAAAAGACTAAAGCAATTACATTTTTGTCCGAACCACTAGTAAATATCGTTATTTTGTGAGAGAATCGTGATCTCCAATTTATTTAAAAAAATTGATTCTCAGTTTGTCCAGAATCGTGCAGCTCTAGTTTACATGTTGTTTATTAGCCTACTGCATAGAATTCATTCAAAAATAAGTTTAATTTCATAATAGAGATCGACCGATATATCGGTTTACCTATATTTTCCTCGATATTTAAGCATTTTACCATAATCGGATATCGGTTTTGAAAAAAACTATTTTTTTATTTTTTTTATTTGTCACATACACAATTATACAGAGTATAACTAGCAGTGAAATGTGTTCTCTGCATTTAACCCATCCAAGTGTACACACACACCTCGTCTCGCTGTCAGCTGTCTCACTGCTCAGACACACACACACACACACACCTCGTCTCGCTGTCAGCCGTCTCACCGTTCACACACACACACACACACACACACACACACACACACACCTGGAGCAGTGGACACACACACACACACACACCTGGAGCAGTGGACACACACACATACACACACACACCTGGAGCAGTGGACACACACACACACACCTGGAGCAGTGGACACACACACACACACACATACACACACACACCTGGAGCAGTGGACACACACACACACACACACACACACACCTGGAGCAGTGGACACACACACACACACACACCTGGAGCAGTGGACACACACACACACACACATACACACACACACCTGGAGCAGTGGACACACACACACACACCTGGAGCAGTGGACACACACACACACACACATACACACACACACCTGGAGCAGTGGACACACACACACACACACCTGGAGTAGTAAACACACACACACACACACACCTGGAGCAGTGGGCACACACACACACACACACCTGGAACAGTGGACACACACACACACACACACCTGGAGCAGTGGACACACACACACACACTGCATGTAACTTTATACAAGATTCACTCGTTTGAAACACACTAAATTATATTAACATTTACTATAGAACCATTATTTCCCCAATAAACATCTAAATAAATACATCGCTATCTAAATTAATGATTTATTATCTCCGCAAGCGATCGCAGTTTGAGTATAGTTCTGTGTAAATAGATAAACCACGCTGTCAGCAGTTTTCATAATTTAGACAAAAACATTTTAATAATTCTGATAAAACAGTTAAGAAATGCAATAAAATACGATGTTTTGTTTGTTATAGCTTATTTCAATATTCCAGAGAATATTATTCAGTGAATTATTCTTCACTCTTTAGTCTATTAAACAGATTATAAACCTAAAACTGTAGTTTAAAATGAATTTATATGACTTCTGTCCTTTATTTTCTCCATTTGAAAACATTCTTTTGCTTATTGTTAATATCAGTGTTGCTGATGATGCTTTTTATAAATAAAATGTTTTTATTGTTGTAATTTGAAGATTAAATTTTACATGAGAGAATGTTAATTTTCAACAGTTGTTTGTTGTTGTTAAGACGACTGAAAGAGAAGAATGGACTTCACTCTGTTATTTATGTACTTTATAACAGTAAATAAATATCGCTTCTGCATATCGGTTACATAAACATACAAATAATCGGTATCGGTTATAAAAAAATCAATATCGGTCGATCACTATTTATAAAGTATAAGTTGATTTCAAAATGCACCTACATTTTGTGCATTTTGTGTTTTTCAGTTGAATGAAAGACTATTTTGCCCTATATATTTCGTCATTGAGGATCTTTAAAAAAAATAAGTCTAAAAGTCTCGTTCTCGTGAACCCAGTCTCGTGTCTCGTCTCGTGGGATAAGTGTCTCGTCACACTCCTAGTCAATGACATTAATTAGACATCGTTTACAAAGCGGAAATCTGAAACTGTTCAGCTGCACGCAAATTCAAGATAATTAGCGATTAGTTTTCACATCTGAAAGAGACATGTACGCGCATTTTCTGTTCGTACGTTCATTCTATGAATCACACGTACGCATACCAGAGAAATGATCGTAAGATCAAATTTAGGATGGTTTCTATGCAACATTTTTATAAATGAAGCCCCTGTTGTTTCGAATCAAAAGTGTCCAAACATTCACGCCTATTTTCGCGTTCGGTGTGAAAAGGCCTTTTTATTAGCTCTTCATGTTTCTAGAGCTGTTAGATAATGTACATTTTGTGATCATCTTACAGGTTTTTTTGATTCATGAGTAAAATAAGGTCTGTGGTAAACATACCTTGACGATAATTGGATGTATTGTTGTACAAATAAAGAGCACACATGTTCATACGTAGTTATTATGGCAAACATACATTACATTTTGCGTTGTATTTGTGTAGTTTATATTACTGAGTAGAGCATGCAAAGTAGTAGATTTAAAGCAAGTGTTTGTGCTCCACACAGGACTGAAGTGGGAGGCCATTGAGGCCTGTGTGAACTGGATGGCTCCTTTCGTGGAGACCATAACGTGTTACGAGAGCGCACAGCTGAGAGAGTTTGAGCAAGTGGCATCTGAGGACAGACACAACATACAGACACACGTGGACTACCTCTGCATGCTGGTGGGTCTAGCGCTTAACTAATATTAATCACTGAGATCAATGCAGAAGTTTAGATGTGGAATGAGAGGAACATTTATGAGCATGTTGTGCTCATTTGGTTCTGCAGTGCATTTAACGTTCCTTAATCATTGTCATGTTCTCATTTACAGAAAGCTGCTCAGGAGAAGCAGTCAAAAAGCCTGGAGCCCTCGTTCCCACCAACACCACCGAGCAGCACTGAGAAAGCCAGTTAACACCGGTGTTCATTCAGCAGGATCAGCGTACTGGGATTTTTACAGTCACTCTAGACTTCATCTCAAGAGTTCAGGTCATTAAATGTAACATGTACTGTGTGCACAGAGCTTAAACTGCTATGTATGTAAAAAAAAACTAAAATAAGTTTGATTTCAAGAAACTGCACTGTTTTATATAGGCTACTTATGCTTCCCAGTGTTTATTCTGGTTGTCTTATACTTTATAGTACAAAAATATTGTGCAAAAAATAAGAGCAGGCCTCCGGATTGCTAGTGTAGTATTTTTGTACATAATGTTATTTTGATGTTTTTCTCTGGAGTTCAAATGATGATGACTTAAAATGTGATTCATGAAAATATCAAATTTCCTGTCAGCTTAATGTTCTTTATTATACAGCATAATTTAAGCATTTTGTTCAATTGTATATAGAATGTAAGATGCCATTTTCAACTTTACCAAAGGCATTAAATTGCGCATTTGATTCATAATTGTGAAAATAGGATGTGTGTGTGTGTATATGTATGTATACATTTTTATAATATAAAAATAGGACAATAAATAAGCGTAGGCATATTTATTTGAAAAAAAATCTCAGTAAAAAAACAACACTTTAGGGATAAAATTAAAAGTAGAGTTTAGCCATAGCCTGTAGAAACTTCTTCTTCCTTTTCTGCGCTGCAAGCTGCAGGACTTCTTCTGGATTACTGGAGTTTAACTCCGTCTGTCCGATGGCCTTGATCTGTGTTCACATAGATCAACCATCATTAGCTTCATATCTATGTACTGAGCTGATTTAGTTTCATTTGTGATGGTCAGCTGTTCCATCTGAAAATTAAGCTTTGAAACTGCACTGAAATAAAATACTGGAACATACTGTTCGATTGCATTTCTGCAGCATCTGCAATAAATGTTTGAGACACTCAACGTAGCGTAATTGATTCTTGAATCAACATGACTGAATCCGCTTACCGCAACTTGTCTTTTCTCACTCTCTCCTCGTTTATAATGAATGTCTAAAGGCAAAAGTTATGGTAAAACATTGGACAGAGAACATCAGATCAATAAAGGCGTATTCAAATCTTTGTATTAACTCTTTCCCTGCCGCCTTTGATGATTTTCACTATAATTTCATGGTCCTCCAGAATATTTTGTTGTATGAATATCTGAACATGCAATACATCAGAATAAAGACCCTCTTCTTTCAAACAAAACAAATATTATATTCTAGCATTGTTTTTTCAACACTTGAATGTAGGTAGGTTTCATAAAGCAACACTTTGAGCTGAGAAAATCACATTTTAATTAAATACTAAATCTGGATCATATTCAGTAATATATTATCAAAGATGCAGTAGATGGCTTCCATCAGTATCCCAAAGTTTGTACAGGTTTTTACCATTTTCTGGATCGACATTTTACTCCGTGTTCATTTATATGTGGTTAGTGTTGATTATTATTTTTCATATGAATCTGCTTACATATGAGATTTCTGGTTTCTGTATCTTCCTGGTCTATGATTTTGATGGAGTGATTCAAGAAGACTCGTTCAGGAGGTGCGTGATAGCGCCCCCTAGCGTATAACAGCGGAAACCCAGAAAATGTCGTGTTTGGCAGGGAAAGTGTTAATACTTTGGGAAAGTAGAGCTCAAGACTGATAAAAGGTGTTGGTCAGAGATTGGGTCTTTTTTTAAAGAGGATACATGTCAGATATTCCAGAATCGTCACGTCCCAGATGTAATCATAGAACGAATCCATAGAGTCATGACTGATGGAGAAGAAAACCATTAGTGATTTCAAGAACATTTCTGAACTATTCTGTAAAGCGGGTATTGATGCATTGCGAGCTCACCTGTTTTGCTCTTGTAGAGCTTTGAATGCAGTCATGTAGTCGACTTCCCTCAGAAACTGACAGAGAACAGCCACCTGCAGAGTGCACACAGATACATCAGGAATGACGCAGAGCACTCCTCTGAAACCAGACTCGGATGCGGTTTATTACCTGAGTGTGACAGTTCAAGAGCGAGCAACACTTGATCATTCTCTTCAGAACCTGCAGAAACATTCAGCGCATGTCAGTCCTGACAAACCCAAAGTACAAATAAAAGCCTTTTCTTTATTCATTCATAAGGTTGTTCTGCAGACCTGGTCGGTGTAGACGTCGGGAGGAACTGGTTTTGTGAAGTAATCGGAGCACACGGTCCCTGCCTGCAGGTAATAGTGCATCGCTGCAGAATACTGGTTGGTCACTAAGCAAAAATACAAGAATTAAACACGAATTTAGTAAGTAAAAACATTGTAGTGCTGTCAAGTAAGTGTTTTTTCACCTTCAACCTGTTCTGGCAACATTTTACAAGTACTGAATTCATTATTTTAGCTATTTAAAACTGAAATTTGACCATGAAAAACAACAAAAAGAAGTTTAAAAAGATAACCAAACAAAGCATTTCTATGAAATACCGTGCATCTGACAGACTAGGCCATGAGTTTTTAATAGTTTAAATATCAAAACATTTATTCAGGAATTTAAACTTTATTTTCTGAGTAAAGTTATTTGATGATATTGTATTAACACTTTAATTATGAACATTCAACGTCAGTCTCTGTGTAAATAGTTACATATTTTGACGAAAATAAAAGATTGTCAAATATTTGTTTTAGTTACATCAGGCTGAGTAAATGTAAGTATTATAGCATGAATTTAATTTTAAGTTGAACTGCTTAGGGCTGGGACTAAAATATGAAAACCTGATATGCATTATATGTATATGCATTAACCATGGCAGTGATGCACATCACCAAATGGAAATTTTATAGGCTTCCATATCACATGATAAATTAATTAGTCCAGCTTACATCTACAACAAAAATAACCACATACACTCATAAAGCAATATATACTAAAAACTGATGAGTATAAACAATTTATCATTAACATCACAAAACTCTGTAAAGCTGCTGTGAAAGAATGTATTGTGTAAAGTGTTACACAAATCATGTGACAAAGAAAAACCCCTCTGAGTTGCACCTCTGCTGTATGAGTGTTTCATTCATACATAGCTTCAACTTACCAAAGTAAATGTCGGCCTGCGTGCAGAGCCACGACTGATTGTTTGGGTTGAGGCTGAGAGCATAGTTCACCAACTCCTTCAACGTGACCACCACGGCTTCGACATCCACCGACTGTAAACTATATCAACACGACCATCATCATCAGAACATTTGACACCAAGATTACACCATCAAACAATCAGTACATACACAGATTTTAACATAGACTATATTGCCAAAAGTATTGGCACCCCCTTCTAATGAAAGGTTTGACTACTTTAGTAATCTCCATGAGTACAAATCTTAATGTTTAAGCATAAAATGATATTCTAGGGAATTGTGTGCTTCTAATTTAATAGCAACAGTTTGGACAAGACCCGCATCTATTCTAACATTACAATGCATCTGTGTATAAGGCCGGGCTCAAAAAGAAATGATTGATTGAGTCAGTAGAAATAGAAAAGGGTCCTGTCTAAACTGTTGCTATAAAATTAGAAGCACACAATTCCCTAGAATAGCATTATATGCTTAAACACTGAGATTTGTACTCATGGAAATGATTAAAGCACTCAAACCTGTTCATTAGAAGGGGGTGCCAATACTTTTGGCAATGTAGTGTAGGAGCATTTCTTCATCTAATGGCATTTGTGACGTACTTGGCAAGAGATGAAGGCCATATGGAGATATGCTCAGCGGTCACTTCATTCACGATATCATCCTGAGAAATAAAAAAAATCATATAAATAATGTCCTGGAATCAATCCACAGAAATGAGATTTTCCCAATTTATTACCTATTCTATTGTTATATGTTGTGCTATTATTTACATACTTCACAAGTTAATTTCAAGTCATTCTACAGTATGACAAAAAGATAAAACAGCAAACAAAACTAGAGATCGACCGATATATCGGTTCACTGATATTTTTCCCGATATTTAAGCATTTTACCATTATCGGTTATCGGTTTTGAAAAAAAAAAATATCGGTTTTTGAATTTTTTTTTTTTTCTTTTTTTTTTTGTCGTCACATACATAATTATACAGAGTATAACCAGCAGTGAAATTTGTTCTCTGCATTTGACCCATCCAAGTGTGCACACACCTGGAGCAGTGGGCACACACACACACACACACACCTGGAGCAGTGGGCACACACACACACACACACACCTGGAGCAGTGGACACTGTTCACTCAGGAAATGCTCCAGCACAACCACCGCATGTAACTTTATACAAGATTAACTTGTTTGAAACACGCTGAATTATATTAACATTTACTATCGAACCATTATTTTACCAATAAACAGAGGTGGAAAGAGTACAAAAATATTGTACTCAAGTAAAAGTACCATTACATTACTGAAATTTTACTTAAGTACAAGTAAAAGTACCAGTCTAAAAATATACTCAAGTAAAAGTAAAAAGTAGCTCATTTAAAATTTACTCTGAGTAAAAAGTACTTAGTTACATTTTAACAATGGGAGGGAAAAATGGGATAGACCAAAGGTGTCAAACTCTGTACCTGGAGGGCCACAGCCCTACACAGTGTATATATTACCCTAATTAAACACATCTGATCCAGCTAATCTAATCATTTAGGCTTATTTGAAAACTACATGGTTTGTGTGTTGGAGCAGGGTTGGAACTAAACTCTTTAGGGCTGTGGCCCTCCAGGAACTGAGTTCGACACACCTGGGATATGGGCCTATAAATCTCAAACGAGGTGTTTTTAATTAAATGAATCGGTTAATTAGAATAATAAGACATTTGGGCTGTTACCAGGCAAATTAAATCAGTATCAACAAAATTAATCTTTGCAATGCAGAGGAAACGCAGAAGCTTCATCTGAAGAGGCATAGATGTATTACACACTGACATTGAATGCATTTAGCCTGCAGTTACAAATGCAGAAATAATGTTTTGATAAATAAGACATAAAATGTGACCCTGAACCACAAAAACATAAGGGTCCATTTTCCTAAATTGCGATTTATACATCATCTGAAAGCTGAATAAATCATATTTCCATTGATGTATGGTATGTTATGATCGGACAATATTTGAAAATCTGGAATCTGAGGGTGCAAACAATCAAAATATTGAGAAAATCTCCTTTAAAGTTGTTCAAATTAAGCTCTTAGTTTTGATATATTTACAGTAGGAACTTTACAAAATATATTAATGGAACATGATCGTTACTTAATATGCTAATGATTTTTGGCATAAAAGAAAAATGTATAATTGTAACCCATACAATGTATTGTTGGCTATTGCTACAAATATACTCCAGCGACTTAAGACTGGTTTTGTGCTCCATGCCAGGGTCACGAATGTTAAATAGTCATTTGAAATTAAAAAAATAAATAAATCAAAAGATACTTGATACATGTTAAATTAAAACCACCAGTAGGTGTCAGCAAGTCACTGATAAGCGAATCATTGCGGTTGAGCAAATCATTTAAACGGTTATTTCAAGGAATAAAACACGTCATTGCTCAGAGTCAGAGACGCAAAACTGTGTTTGGAATTATTTTTGTTGTCAAAATAGAGCAAAAACAGGTAATATGGTGTCTAAAACTTAAGTCTCTTAATTAACTTCTTGTTTTTTGAACTGTTGTAAAAAGAAAAACTACAGGCCTATGTAATCATGGTGATTTTTTGAGAAAAACGGCATTCTTCATGTGATGTTGACTTACTATATTAAATTATATAAATATATACATTTTCTGCTTCTATATCTTCAATTTTGTGATCATTCTAAACGCATTTTAACAGACTGAATCACGCAGTTCAACATATCGCAGTTCACATATCGCGCCTAAAAACGCGTGGAAAACGTTTGTCGCTGCTAAGCAACCATCAGCTGCGCTCTCCGTTACACAAGAAGGAAATTTCGTCACATGACCTGCGGTGCGCTTGCGGCATTCTGAAAAGTTGAGATGTTTTTATATCGATGCGGCGCGGACGCGCCTGGAAAAAACGAGCGCGTCACTTCCATTATGAGCGCGCATACCGCGCGTCTACATTTGAAATAACGAATTTGAGCGCGCAAAAGACGAGATATGTGAGCGGCCCCTAAATGCTCGCGCATGCACTAGTCTAATCTACTAGATTTCACAGCACACTGTTTAGAGTGATTTGTTTGGTTTTTGGCAAAATACTGATAATGTCAAATCGCACATCGTTAAAACAACAATTATTATATTATCACAGACGATATTGCACACCCTGCACCACTGTCTTTTTGGCTCATTTGTGCAAAACCTTTTGTTAAACTGTCAAAGCTTCATTTTAACCACCAATGCAACGATGCAAGTATTTACCTTACGTTACCTCTACATGCTTGCGAAGGGCGATGTCGAGATGTTATAAGCTGCTAGTTCGGTCTCCCGAGGCAAACACAGCTTACACTGCATAAGAGCATGAATATATGGCCAGGGGTTCACTTCATTCCTTCGAGTTCAACTTCAGCAGAGTACGACGGGGTCTGGTTTTCAGCTGGGTCTGCATCATTAACGCCTGTCGTGTCCGTCTGCATCTTTCTTGTGATTTTAGCGCCAGTTTCTTCTTCTGCCCATTATTTACTGCTGTAGTTTCCACGGAGCGAATTTTTTTTTACTCAGTAACGCATGTGTTTTAAAATGTAGCGAAGTACAATACTTCACACAAAATATACTTAAGTAAAAGTAAAATTACAGATTAAAAAAATTACTTAAAAAAGTACAAGTACACAAAAAAGCTACTCAATTACAGTAACGCGAGTAAATGTAATTCGTTACTTTCCACCTCTGCCAATAAACATCTAAATAAATACATCTCTATCGAAATTAATTATTTATTATCTCTGCAAGCGATCGCAGTTTGAGTAGTTCTGTGTAAATACATAGATAAACCGCGCTGTCAGCAGTTTTCATAATCTAGAATGACAAAAACATTTGAATTCTGATATAACATGCCAGTTGAGCAATGCAATAAAATAGGCCTACAATGTTTTGTTTGTTATAGCTTATTTCAATATTCCAGAGAATATAACAGCTTATGAACCTAAAACTGTAGTTTAAAATGAAGTTGATATTTTGTTTGAGTTTTCCCTCTTTTCCTTAGGTCTTAAATAAGCCTGTAAGCGCCGTGCGCGTTTTACTTTGACTTTAATATCAGCAGCAAATCGGCGTCAAGCAGTGTTTAAAATAAAAATCAGCAAATACTGTGGAACCAAATAAATGAGAAACGAATGTTTTTTTTTTACATTATCACTTAGATCAGGGGTAATAGATCGTATTCACCTCTCTACGTATTCTGTGTTTAGGAGGAGAAATACTGTTCTCGTGGCGCTGTGAATACAGACTGAACGGCGGCTCTAAACCGCTGTATGAACACATGATACACAAACTACTGCTCTCGCTGGATAACAGAAGCCAGTGTCACACTAGACAAAAGTTTGGATGGGCAAGTTTTGTAATCATGGTAAAGCTGATTACAGTGACATGATCGTGCATTAGGCGCGCGCTGTGTCCGTTATAAATTATGTGCAAACGAACCGTGCATGTGTGCTCTCGATCGCTATAACATCATATTTCTGCTTGAATACAGCTCAGTATATAGTTGAATACAGCGACGTGAATAGTGAATAATAATAAAACACTATTTTATTTATTATTATTAAATTAATGCAACATAAAGATACATCACAACAAGCCTTTTTAATTATTTATTTAATGCGTATTTTATCATTTATTTACTGTTCACTTGGTAGATCTCGGTGAGTTTTCTCCTTGACCTAGATTAATGTCAGACTCAGAAGTCAACAGGCTAAAAACGGGCGCTTTTACATTTGGTTTAGAAACTCTTCCGCATCTTGTCTTGTCTGTTTCACCTCACTATTCTTGTCAGTCATCTCTCTTCACATGATAAATGAAATCTGATCTGTGATGTAGAGGTCTGCGCGGGACTATTTTAGGTTTTATTCCGCTCCCGCGATATATTCTGTTTGTTCACATTTCTGATGAAAGACAGAGAGCTAGGCTAACAAATAAAAGTTTAGTCTGCACAAAATTGTATTTATTTTATTCGTCTTGTCAAGAGTCTTGAATTTATTGACTGATAAATGTCAATAACATTTTGCTGCCAACACGGAATAAAGTTTCACAGAGAGGAAAAAAGTTATACAAAAATTGTAATCCCTATTATAATTTGTTTTGTCAGGATATAATTCGTTTATGCTAACATTCAGCCTACAACACAATAGGAAAAAAATGAAGGTTTAGCCTAATAGCTATTTTATTAGTCTTGTCAAAACACTAAAATCATTTAACATCTTGCTGTTAACACAGTGAAAAGTGCAGCAGAGAAAAAATAAATAAATTCGACACAGTCTGTCATTTAAAATGATAGGATAAGCATAATACAAAAAAAGGGAAAGAGAATTGCACGTGCTTCAAGGACAGCAGAGTAAGAAATCCCGCGGAGTAAGAAATCTGCTCGGGACAGCCGGCAATGCAGACCTAGACTGCTGTGATGCAAGACTCTCGTTTGTCAGCCGCGTTCAGTTTTAATTTTAGTGTCCTCTATCTGAACGAATTTATTTTTATTACTATAAAAACTATCTAAACGCCGGTGGGGGACAGTGCCACGGCGAGCAAGTAATGTAACAGTGTTGCGGCTTAACACCAGTATAACCGTCGTCACGTCTATCGCGGCAAGCCTACTTCACTCTGTTATTAATTTACTTTATAACAGTAAATAAATATCGGTTCTGAATATCGGTTATCGGTTACATAAACGTATAAATATCGGTATCGGTATCGGTTATAAAAAATCAATATCGGTCGATCACTAAACAAAACACCTACAATCTAGAGGAAAATAGTGAATAACTTCTTCCACACTGGTTAGCACATACCCGTACAATATTGTGCAGCCGCACAAACAAAGAGATGAGCGTTGTCAAAACCAGCGGCTCCTAAAACCCAAAATCATATCGCAGATTAATACTGGAAGCTCTCTGTATTTACGATAGACTTATGTAATGCTTTGTATTTGGAAATGTTTTACTTACCCGTAGTTTTTTCATAAAAGTCATGAATTTACTCCTAAAGCACAAACAAAACAAAATATAACAATACGTTAACATAACATGGCGAACAAGATTAAAAGAAAAGTTAATCAAGACCAAATTTGAAGTTGGCTCGAGAAAGCAGTTAAAAAATATTTTACATTTTATGGTTTTCTGTCTGAAATAGTTTGAAGTTAAAAAATTAAGCTTGAATGTTTTGAAGGCAATACAGTCTAATAGAAAAGTATGCTGTGATTATGTTTTTATTAGGGCTGTCAGTCCATTCAATTCTTTTAATCTAATTAATTACACGATGTATCGATTAATTAATTGCAAATTACATTTGGCTGTGAAAATACCCCCAAAAGATTATTTAAAGCTATTTTTGTGTTTAAGAAACAAGTAGACATTACAAATAGTTACTTTAGAAAAAATATTTTTATTTGATTCAACAAAATGTATTACATAAATGTTTAAACAGCAATGGCTTAACATAAACTGGAACATAAACAAGAGATAATTTGAGAAACATCTTTTGCTCATACAGTGAAAGTCATTGGTAAATAAAACAGCTTTGTTATCAACAGTCTTTAAAATACTTTTGTTATGTTCCACAAAAGAAAGTAAGTCATTCAGGTTTGAGTAAATGACAACATAATTTAAACTTTTTGGTTGAAGTGTACTATCCCTTTAAAGCCCCCCCCCCCTTAATACTCGAAATAAGAAACTAAAGTAGTAGTAGCCCTTTATTGTCACTAGTACAAGTACCAGCGAAATTAGCCATCAACCTGTCCATACATACACAACATACATATGACAACGGGGTAGACAGAACAGGAAGACAGGGTATTAAGAAAAATACAGCTTTTACATGAGAGAGAGGAGGAAAAAAAAAAATTTAACCCCCAGACTATGCTCCATTTGGAGTACAGTCTGAGAACAGAAAAAAAACACCTCAGCACAAAAGCACATATACTATAAACACATGACTTGCAACAGGGGAAACATATCCAGCTCTGGCAAGCAGCCATCCGGTCCGGTGCCATTTATTATGGCGCTGGTCACAGACCCGCTCGACAGGTGGCGGTACAAAGCGTTACAGAGGCAGTTGAATGGGGGAGGGGAGTAATGTCTGTAATCGGGGAAGGGAGCAAGAGAGTCTCACTGCATCGCTCTCTCAGGGTAGTTATCCAGACGGCCTTGGCCAAGGCGCCGGTACGGGGAGCCAGAAAAGATAAGATTGAATTGTTGTGACTTTTGGGGCGAACAGCTGCAAACTACCGCAGCTTATTCTCTCTGTCCATTCTGGTCTCTGAGCAAAGCCGTGAGTTTTAACATGATGGCATCCATATTCCGGTTTATAGTCTCAGTTTCATTGCTGACCGCTCTTCCCACAGCTTCAATCAAAACGGGCAGCCTTGTGAGACTTTGGACAGCTGTTCCCGTCTTCCGAATTTTTCGATAACCCAGGGTAAAGCCTAATCCAATCAGCAGAATACCTGTTATCATGGTGCCGAAAAGGTAGATATCCTCAGCGTCCTCAACGGAAAGAGCCGCCAGACATACGATCTGTCCCTCGTATATCCGGCCGCGAACGTCCCATCAGGACAAACAGGTTCCCCAGAACCCAGACTTCTAGTTGAGAAGATGGTATCAATCGCACTGAGAGACCAGTTGATCAAATCCATAATTTTCAAGTTTGGAGACCCATGCAGAGAGAGTCTCTTCAATTGATGAGATAAGACGAGACAAAAGAAGCAGGCAGGCAGGGAGAAAAAGGGGAGGACGGGGAGTGAAAAAATGCGACTACCTCCGTTGAGAGCCAAACGAAAAAAAGTCCAGAGTCTCGATGAGACTCGATTCTCGATTCGATAAATGAGTCTCGATTCGTTCAAATGGCTGATTCATTCAGGAATTAAGTAAACGGCTCACTTTATGAATTGGTCTTTGAATCATTGATTCACAAGATTCATTCAGAAACTAAACATCGCAGTGTTGTTCGGAGACGCACAACAGTGCCTTTATAGGTAAAAATTTTGTTGGTAAAACTGAGCAAAAACAGAAACCATTGTGTTTAAAATACAACCTAATATTAACTTATTTACTGAACTGTTGTATGAAATCACATTTGCACTTGTTATATTCGTAACAAACAGCACTTGAGTGATATTGCTCTCGCTGATATCGCTTAAAACACACAAAAGAGCATTTTTCCCCAATATCTTGAATTTTAGAGCATAACTGCATTTATGGAGTTGTTGCCCTGCATAATATTTGTCAACAGTCAACATGTAAGATGACATACAGGTCTGAGGGCGGGGCCAGTCGCATTAACTGCGTAAAAATATTTTTAAAATCACGCTATTTTTTAATAACTAGTTAATTAAGTTAACGCATAAAACTGACAGTCATAGCTTTTATATGTTATATTGCAGACACTGAAACAGGCTCTGTATGTTTTCTCCCCTCAGGAAATCATCTGAGGCAGGTTTAGATTTAGAGTGAATCCCATTTCTCTGTTACCCCTTCCCCTTCGTCTTACCCCTTGTCCCTCGAAACCGAGTGGTAACGCTAGGGGTGAAAACATACCCCTATGAAATGAGACACCGCTTGGTTACTGTTACGTCATCATACATCGTCGCTAGCTGCTGCTACATCACCCGAGGAGACAAGTGTTGATCACAAACTCTCCGTCTAAAAGTGTGTGTTTGATCACAAACTCTCCGTCTAAAAGTGTGTGTTTGATCACAAACTCTCCGTCTAAAAGTGTGTGTTTGATCACAAACTCTCCGTCTAAAAGTGTGTGTTTGTCGATTACGTGGGTTTTAGTGATGTTTTCTCTAGTCAGAGAAACGCGGGACTGTTGTGTATCAGCAATGTAACGTTAGCGTTTAAAAACGTTTAAATTAAGAGCATGGTTGCAAATATATATGTACAGGACTGTGTAGAGCACAAAACAAGACGGTCGTAATTTTAAATAAATGATTTAAGCTGAAAATACTCTCTGGATGATCACCGCAGTGTGTTCTGGGTACTCCTTGATTTCAAGTAAGCTCGCAAAAAATCTTGGTTTTAAGGGGTATCTACCCCGTCCCCTTACCCCTACCCCTCGATCAAAACCAGAACTAGCCCTTACTCTCACGTGAACGTGCTAAACAAAGGGGAAGGGGTAAGACAGAGAATTGGGATTCACCCTAACTCTCTATGTCCTGCAGTACGCGGCCTCGGACTCACCGGGGCAGGATTCCCAGCGAGGACTCTCTCTGTTTGAGAAGGCTTAGTCGACCGTCACTGGAGCGCTTGTGCTGGCTGGAAACACTGCAGATCTGCACCACCACCTCCCAGAGCTCCTTCGCCGTGCGTCTGCTCTCTTTAGGTCCTGGCAGCTCCTTACAGGTGGATGCTATCAGCTGCCCTAACTACATGAAGAAAAACACACAAGAGATCATCTGTAGGGGTGATGGAAATAATGCATCAAACATTGCAATAATGCATCTGATGTAAACAGTTATGTTTTCAGAACAGGACAAATCATCGGTCAAAACAGATCTGTGCATTTGTGTGAATGCAGCCTAAAGCTGCCACGGTCTTTGATGCCATCAGTAATAATCAAATAATGCGGAGTAAAAAAAAAAATATTATGATTGTCAGTAAACTTTTGGATACTTCTCTTAAGATACTGAAAGTACTTTATGTTTATCACTTGTAATTATACCCCCCCCCCTTTATTAGTTTATATTTGATTATGTTTTGAAGCTATATTTAGTTGGTTAAATGATTAGCATTTTTTATATTTATTATAAATTTGTTATTATTTAAAACAAAATAGCTTGCCTTTATAATTTAATAAAATGCACAGACATTTTTTTATATAAAATGAATATGAAAATGTAGCTATGTGCCATAATATTGAAAACGGAGGATGCAACGCATCATGATATCAAATCGAAGACATGATAATTATAATCAAATCTAATCATGAAAGCAGTGATGTAGGGCTGTCGCGATTCGTAGATTTTAGTCGACTAATCGTTTTTTTTAAAATCATCGAATTAGTTTTGCTCGCGTCGACTAATCGGCAAAATACCGGAAGTGGCGTATTTCATGGACGAGAATCCATAAAACACATATTAGACTATTTTCCAGGGCTAAATAATACATTAAACCCATTTAAAAATCATAATTAAGCATAATTGTGAATTCACAAAGGCTATGATTTAATTAAATAATTATATGCGATGCAGTGCTAATACAGTATATGGGCTTTAATTATTTACATACAGGTACATCTAAAAAAAATTAGGATATTGTGAAAACGTTTATTTTTTCTTGTAACTTCAAAAAGTGAAACTTTCATATATGTTAGGTTCATTACATGTAAAATAAAACATTTCAAAAATTTTGTTTTAATTTTGATGATTAGAGCTTACAGCTCATGAAAGTCAAAAATCAGTATCTCAAAATATTAGAATATTTACATTTGAGTTTCAATAAATGAGCATCCATACAGTATAAATTGTGGGTATCTCTTGTTCTTTGAAACCACAATAATGGGGAAGACGGAATAAAAATAGTCGTTAATGGCAGTGATGATACACACTCCTAATGATCTGAGGTAAGAATTCTCACTAAAACATGACTGTGCCTAGTAGAAAATTAAGAAAATGTGTAAATGAGAAATAATATATATTTTGCATTCAGAAAATGAAGCCTATTTTTAAGATTTTACATTTATGCATTTAGCAGACGCTTTTATCCAAAGCGACTTACAGTGCATTCAGGATATACATTTCTTGTCAGTACATGTGTTCCCTGGGAATCGAACCTACAACCTTTGCGCTGCTAACGCAATGCTCTAACCACTGAGCCACAGGAACACTTTTTCACACTATTCGTGGCAATGAAGCACAGGAGCGTTTGTGGGGCGAGTGCATTTACCTTTATATACGGGTTGCTGTTGACGAGTGACTGCGGCACCTGCAGTGTCAGGTACTCGTTCTCCCTCCAGTTGAGCATGAACACGACACACTCCTCCCCGACGATCTGACGCAGCGGGAGATCTGTGACAGTGAAGAACACAGTGAGGAATTCAAGGTTTAAGGTTTCTTTATTTGTCACATAATAAATTATACAGGGTATAATCAGAAGTGAAATGTAAGTCAAATCAGGTCCGCTCAGTGGACAGTGCAAAATAATAAAAATAAAAATTATATAAAGTAACACAACACAAGAGCATATATATGGTAAAAAAAGAGAATTCATGACAGCATTTTAGCCTAATATATTTATTTCACTTCATCTGATTTCATTAGAATACGCACATTAACTCAAATATCTTATCTTAAAGAATAAAATGCAAACACTTTCACTGTTCCTGCATATTTGCTATTAACTTGCAGGCCAAAATCTGCAGAACTGATGCTCACCTCCCTTAAAGGCCTAAGTGAACATCTATGTGTAGATATTTGTGACCCTGGAACACAAAACTAGTCATTAAGGGTCAATAAAAATAAAGAATAAATAAGCTTTCCATTGATGTATGGTTTGTTATAATTGGACAATATTTGGCAACTATTTGAATATCTGGCATCTCAGCACAAAATACTGAGAAAATCATCTTTAAAGATGTCCTAATTAAGTTCTTAGCAATGCATATATCTAATAAAAAATTAAGCTTTGATATTTAAGGTAATATAATTTAAGATTGAATATATTTGGTTAAAATCCCATGTTATAAAACATTAAGCGCTATGCAGTGCTATGTCTATTTAAGAAAATATTGGCAATTCTGAACTCAAATGCAGAAATGTTTTCCCTCTCTCTCCACCGTTCCCATATCTCAGATCCTAAGACATATAATATACATTTTTTGAAGAGCACTATACAAACTAAAAAGTTATGACCAGTCTTGAAGAAAATAAATGAGATGACTAAACAGTTTATGCAACAAAAAAGTGAGTTGTCACTGAAAGGTGATTTTTTACATCTATGAAGTACACTAGATAGTTATGCATATTAAACAACAGATATCATATTGTATGTGGTCCAAGACAAATTTCCTTCGGGACACTAACATTTATCTTAATTGGTCGCCTTCTATTAGTGGCTTGTTAACGCCACTAATCCTAATGGAATATGTCCCAAAACATATTACAGGAAAACTATTTTTTTATGGTTTTAATGGTTAAAAAAGTTGATGATTTATAATGTTTGTAATGGTATTTGTAGTGGAAGCCATTAGAATCACTGTGATGGTTTCTATAGTTTTTTTCAGAAGGGTAGACTTTAATTCTATTTATTTTATTCTGAAATTACTACGTTTCCGTGTCAATTCATGTTCTTTTTTACAGCGAACAATGCACTGTCACTTTAAATCAGCACGGGCAGCACAGCAAAAACAGACTTGGTGCAGAAACGATGTGTAAAACAAGTGCAAGAGAGCAAACACATATAATACCATGTATCCTCATCTCCAGATATCCGCGGACCCTGCTGACCAGGTCGGGTGGAGGTCTCTCCATGTTGCCTTCAGCAGCGCCTGCCTCGTGACCTCTGACCTCCATCAACAGCAGCTCGTTAAGCATGACCTGACGCAGCTTAGGAGAAAACTCCGTCACCAGCTCCAGGCACGCCGTGAACAGCTGACGAGCGTGTGCAAAATCCTGCGACAGTCAAAGAGACAAAAATTAAAAATGCTGGCTTAGACTACAAACTAAAAGAAAGCTGACAGTTGAAACTAAAAAAATATAAGCATCGGTGTAATCTTTAATTTCTCTTCATGTGCCCCTTTGTAAAAACAAACAAAAAATAAACATTCCCCAGAAAAAATTCCCAGCTAAATTAAACTACCTCTTTTTTAAGTGAATTACAAAAATTTGGCACCTAGAATCACTTAAATTTATTTTGGACTTAAGAGATGTTACTCTACAGTAAAAACATGCAGTATGCTTCAGAACTCAAAACTAAATCTCCAGATTAAAATAAGAATTATTATATAAAGAATTATATTACCACACTGAAACAGACCGTAGCAATTATTGTGGTTGCATTGTTGACTCGGGCTCAAACATATACTCTATCACAACGCTTGCGATCTCGAGTATCAAAACACGGTAACACTTTATTTTAGGATCTCTTAACTAGTTGCTTATTAGCATATATGCACTCACCGGCCACTTTATTAGGTACACCTGTTCAATTGCTTGGTAACACAAATAGCTAATCAGCCAATCACATGACAGCAACTCAATGCATTTAGGCATCTAGATGTGGTGAAGACGACTCAAACCGGGCATCAGAACGGAGAAGAAAGAGGATTTAAGAGACTGAACGTGGAATGGTTGTTGGTGCCAGATGGGT
The DNA here is from genome assembly GCA_003573665.1 of Oxygymnocypris stewartii. Lineage (NCBI taxonomy): Eukaryota > Metazoa > Chordata > Actinopteri > Cypriniformes > Cyprinidae > Oxygymnocypris > Oxygymnocypris stewartii. The sequence goes on from QVTF01019772.1 coordinate 678,242, forward strand.
TGGTCTGAGTATTTCACAAACTGCTGATCTACTGGGATTTTCACACACAACCATCTCTAGTGTTTACAGAGAATGGTCCGAAAAAGAGAAATATCCAGTGAGCGGCAGTTGTGTGGACGAACATGCCTTGTTGAGGTCAGAGGAGAATGGACAGACTGGTTAGAGATGATAGAAAGACAACAGTAACTCAAATAACCACTCGTTACAACCAAGATCTGCAGAACATCATCTCTGAACACACAACACATCGAACCCTGAAGGCAGATGGGCTCCAGCAGCAGAAGACCACACCGGGTGCCGCTCCTGTCAGATAAGAACAGCACACGGAGGATACAATTCACACAGGATCACCAAAACTGGACAATAGAAGATTGTAAAAACGTTGCCTGGTCTGATGAGTCTCGATTTCTGCAACATTCAGATGTAGGGACATAATCTGGTGTAAAGCACATGAAAGCATGGCTCCATCCTGCCTTGTCTCAACGGTTCAGGCTGCTGGTGGTGGTGTAATTGTGTGGGGGATATTTTCTTGGCACACTTTGGGTCCTTTAGTACCAATTGAGCATCGTTTAAACACCACAGTCTACCTGAGTATTGTTGCTGACCATGTCCATCTCTTTATGACTACAGTGTACCATCTTCTGATGTACTTCCAGCAGGATAATGCACCGTCACAAAGATCAAATCATCTCAGACTGGTTTCTTGAACATGACAATGAGTTCACTTTACTCAAATGTACCTCCACAGTCACCAGATCTCAATTCAATAGAGCACCTTTGGGATGTGGTGGAACGAGAGATTCACATCATGGATGTGCAGCCGACAAATCTGCAGCAACTGTGTGATGCTATCATGACAATATGGACCAAAATCTCTGAGGAATGTTTCAACACCTTGTTGAATCTATGCCACGAAGAATTAAGACAGTTCTGAAGACAAAAGGGGTCCAACCCGGTACTAGCAAGATGTACCTAATAAAGTGGCCAGTGAGTGTATATTACCAGAATATTAGCCATTTATTAGTACAAATTAAGCACATATTAAATGTCTTATTCTACGTCCCTAATCCTACACAAGACCTAAAGGTAACAACTACCTAACTATTAAATAAGCAGCAAATTAGGAATTTATTGAGGGAAAAGTCATAGTTAATAGTGAATAAGTGTTCGTTATTCTAAAATGTTACGCAAAACACATTGCATGTTGTATAGGTTATGGATACAGTGTGATACGTTTCTGCAACCCCTTTCACTGTCTGTTTTCCAGAAAGTGAAAAGAAAGATGAAACATTTTTAAAAATTAAATATCGGACCTTTTTTGGTGCAGAGAATTTGAAAAAGTGTTACATTTACATTTATTCATTTGGCAGACGCTTCTATTCAAAGCAACATACAGCTGAGGAATACAACAAAAAATTTTATGCATTTGCAGAAAAAATGTAAACGTGAACGTCATTGTCCTTACACAGTTTAAGGGATTAAGTGAAAGCAAGCCGTTTAACACATTTGGGTTTCTGTAGTAGGATGCATCTTAAGTGGGCATGTAAGAGCATATTCTTACAGATTTTTTAAAAGTGTGCATGGAAATGACTAGATAAGTAATGCAAAGGTGTAGATAAAGCAGTTTATTAATCTAGATGACTGTGTTCCAGGCACATGACTAAAATATTGCAATCAACATGAACATTGCTGTTGTGTCTTTAGCAGCTTTGTTTCCAAAACGGTCTTTCTGGGGTGCATATATGCATACTGAATCATGTGGAAGTGAGTCTTGTTCAGATACACACCTTTATACTGATGCAGTGCAGGCCCTTGGCCATAAGGATGTACACCAGGTCTCGTGTCAGGGTGTCTTTTATTGCTAGTATGACGTTTACATAATCAACAGGAACCTCCCACTACAGGAGAAAACACAGTTGCAAGAATAACAAAAAAAGAAGTTGCAAATCACAATGTCAACAACTACAATTTATTAGCTTTGAAAACTGACAAGCATTTTTGTCATGAATTGATATTGCAAATCACTCAAATAAATTTAAGTTATTAGTTCATTTGAAATCCTGAAAACAACAACAAACCAGTCTGTTACTCAATCAGCGCTATTAAAAGACAGAATATCTACATCATTTCACGTTTTAAAGGTGCACTACGCATTGTTTACCAAACGATGTTGATATTTGAAAGCACCAAACAAACGCGCCCATACTCGCCCCTATTTTGATATCTCCGCCCCACACGTTCTTACACAACCCTGGCATAATGACATAATGAACAAGCGAAGATGACACACAAGCATATTCAAACAAAAGCCAACATAGATAAGTTGAGTGAAACAATGCAAAATCAATGTTAGTCCCCTATCAAGAATAAAAACAATGCAACTTCGGCGTCAGATTCGAGCCTTTCCCGCTCCTTAAATTTCTCATAATTTTATTATATTTACATTTTTATGTAATTTACGAGGGTCCTACCTCTTGCCTGATCTTAACCCTTCTTTGTAATGGTTTGTTCCTCTGATAAGTTCCACTTTTTTATCTTCCAATTCTCTCTATCTATAGTTGATCTCTGTTTGTACACTCAAATCGAGCACTCTCTAGGGCTGGGCGATATAAGCAAAAAAATAATATCTGTATTTTTGGGCGATTTGTGATATACGGTAACTTATATATCTCGGTATTTTCGTTTTTGTATATGGATTTTTTTTATTACACCATTATAGTCATATATAAAATATACATTTTATTCAGAATTACTGCGCTCTGTCTGTTGGGCGCACATGTGCACGCGGCGTTCGTTCACTGAAGTCTGTGAAGTTTAGCGGAGAATCGCAAAGCTAAAGCTCATGCACTTCTGAAAGCAAAATATAAATATTTCAATGATTTTCTAACATTTACATATGAGACTACAGGTACATCCCCAAAAAAATTGAATATCATGATGAAAAAGGTCAATATTTTTTGTCACTCATTTCAGAAAGTGAAACCCATATATTATATAGATTCAATACACAGAGTGAAATATTTCAAACCTTTATTTCTCAAAATTCAGAAAACAGCACATCTCAAACACATTAAACAGCTCAAGTAGAGTCTCTGTCAGCACGCAGCCTTTCTATCAGAGCCGCTTTAAACTATAACAAACTATAAACTATACTATGTCTTACGAGTTTTTTTAAAGCCCTTAATATAAAGCTTGTCACATGTTTAGAACAATTCGGATTATGCACTTTCTTCGCAGCGGCTGAGTCTGTGCAATATTTTTTATATGTACTCGTATCAAACTACTGTGTATCGGTATAAACGGTATTGCCTCATACCGTATCGCTCATAAAGAATACATTGATATGTCGTACAAACTCGATATACCGCCAAGCCCAAGTGCTCTCCTCGCTCTATCATTAAAAGACACGCCCCCTCACTGCTGATTGACTACAAAGTGTGTTTTGGGGCTCTGTCCAAATCCAAAAATTGCTTAGTGCACCTTTAAAATGAGGCATAATGGCATTCAAAACATCATGTGACCTCATGGTCTTTCCTGACCTTACTATTAACCCTCCAGAAGGGTCGTTCGGCCATGCCATGCAGCTCGATGAGGATTTGTTGGATGTGTCGAGGATCCAGTGACAGAATGAGCTGCTGTTCAAGCTGACTGATATTCACACTGGCAGACGCTGGTGAGAACAAAACACAAACAGCGTATCAACCAACAGCAAGAAAAGTTCTTCAGATGATGAAATATTCATATGGTCATGATTCAACGACTGTATCCTCCAGGACGTACCGGGTATATCGTAGAATGAGGGCAGTGGTTTAGCACTGAGGTTGACTGTGACTGAGTTCTTCCTTATCTGCTCCATCAGGATCTTCTTTTCCTCACCTTGAAGGAGCTCCATGAAGATTTTATGAGACGAGACCATGAAGGCCAAAGAAACATCTTCCAACCGGTTACAAACTGTCCTAGAAAGCAAATGAACAGCTATACGTCATGGAATCGTTGTAGTATTCACACAATGATACAATTTAAAACAATATCAAACACAAGAAAATGGTAAACAGTTAAAGGAGCTAATATACATCACTTGTATAGATTATACATAATCTAAAATCCAATTATGATTAAGTAAACAACAAACAAACAAGAAAAGTTCCTGTTAATGCAAACTGCTGCAGCATTTCCCCTACCCCATGATCAATATGTTGATTTATTATCAATGTTGGACACCGTTGTGCTGCTTAATATATATTTTTTGGAACATCTGA